>CM034152.1:618037011-618354574 GCA_019776745.2 Taxus chinensis | reverse complement strand
TTGTAACGGAGAAGCCACTGTGTTCTTAGCTGACCGACTAATGAAGAGATAAATCAATTTTGGAGTTACAAATCATAAGTAAAACAATGGTATTTTCCTTTTGTAAAAGGTGTTCTAAAGCCATTTATTTAAGTAGTAGTATCAAGGTGAACGCATATCTCAACTAGTATATTGTCCAAGCTACATTAGGCATTAACCTGTGCTATTACATTGGTTTTGATTCACCATACTCATGCACCAGTTAACCCATGTATGTTTTGTGCATCTGTCTTCCACTTGCCGTACTCTTCACTTTGCATCTGGTTTGATATATATTGCATCATTTAGATTACTTTGATAGTGATTTTATTGGTTCGGTTTGAAAATATTTCAATACTTCCAAACTCTACACTTCCAATAGAGCTAGATCAGACATTGTATTCATATTTGGATTGAGTTTCAGTGGATCTTTTATACAAGTGCGTGGATTTAGAAATTTATAGGTCAGAATTCTGCAATTTGGTGATTGTTTTCTTTAATATTCTTAGTCTGTTTGTGGCCACGTGTAGTCTGTGAGATCTACCCATTCTTATCTCTGACGAATTCTACAGAGCGGCATTTAGATCTGCCTAATATTCTTTTGAGTTTGTGTGAATTTTATGTTGGACTGTGGATGTGTTTCATTTTTTGCGAAGGATTATATACACATGTGCATGTCATATTTGTCAACATCCACATTGGATCTATGGTTGTTCTTCAAACTAGATCGTCTATTCTCATAATATAGAAGAAACTTGGAAGAAACGTAAAAGTGAAGATCTAAGAATCTTATCGAGGGAATCAGTCTGAGGAAGATTCTACAGTAAAAATTTGGCAGTCTATCCGTGTGCTTGAGGAAATAAATTTATAAAAGAGTCCGCCTGGCACTTCATCACGTATCCAACTACGTTCTCTCATTTACCACTGAGATCTAAGTATCCAATATTCATCGTTGTCATGCATTTCGCCTGAGTTTAAAAATCAACTAACCGGTTTAATTCATCCACCCGTGTATGCATTTCCATGCAACTTCCGCAGTATCCAAGTATGTCATTGTTTTTAAAGGTGTAGTTGTTTTTTATTTTATGGGTCATTATTTTATTGTTCTAAGTAAATCTAAATCCATTCTTTAATTGAATTTTCCTTTTGTCAAGAGTGAAAAAAATTGTCACTTGTTTTGTAATTGTATCACGTTTGTCTCTATTGTTCGTTATTAAGAGTGCGTTGATAGGTGAGATCCAAATTTCAATATAGTAAGTGTATCATGTCTAAAAAAAATTCCTTCATCATATAAGTGATATTTAAAAGGTCCTCATTAGTTTTATTTATTTATTTATTATTGTTGTCAAATAAGTTAAAAGAGTCCTTTTCAATAGTCTTTGTTTATAAGTGTTAATGTAAAGGTTAGTCACAGTCAAGTCAAGTCAAGAGTCAATGATAAAATATTGTAAAAATAAAAAAAAGTGCCTCACGGATGCATTTTTGGTTGAAACCGACGTCCAATTTTTTGGGAGAATAAGATGAATAATATTGCAGTTCTAATGATATTTTTGATGACATCGAAGAAGGAAATGTTCATGGCTTCGGGGGCTCCACCCCTTGACCCTACCCTATACCACAATAGGGAGCATGCCTAGGGCACTGCCCCGGGACCCTGCAAGGGGCGCTACCCCTTGACCCCGTTGGGGGTTGCCATCCCTAGACCCCCGCTTTGGAATTTAAGAACTAAAGAAATGATTTGTGGGGAAGATGCATCAACAAAAGGTGGTGCAAATTTGAGATTGAACGTCCAATTTTCTGGTTAAGCAGCGTGATTCATGGAGGAAGGAGGCAATGGATGTTGGAGGTCAATTAATGACCTCTCGTCAGTCACCAACGATGGGACCACATGAAGTTGTGGTGGCTGTGTGTGTGTGTGTGTGTGTGTGTGTGTGTGTGTGTGTGTGTGTTTATTTCAGATTTGATTTCAGAGTTCTTTTTTGAATAAGTGAAATGTTCACATTGAGGGGGGGGGAACTGGAACATGGTCTTAATGTTCAATTTTCACTCTATTCAATTTATATTCAGTAAGCAATGGTTCCTACATATTCCTTAAATGAAAGACATGGTGGACATATAAAAGCACAAAGGAAAAACAACAAAATGATATTTAGGTTGTTGGTTGTCCTGTAAAACCATCCTTTGTTTTAGGTTGTTGGTTGTCCTATAAAACCATCCTTTGTTTTAGGTTATTGGTTGTCCTGTAAAACCATCATTTGTTGAGTTTGTTGGCTGTCCTACAAAACCATCCAGATCATGAGCACGCATAGGCAGAAAGCTGCAGAAGGAAGTGTGATTATTTTTTCTACCTTGTCAACATTAGGGGAGTGTCTATTGGGAATTAATAATGTTAACAATAGGGGAGTGAATGTTACAAATATATTGTGGCATTATTAATAAATTGTAATATTATTAATAACGAGTTAATACAAATCATATTAATAATATAGTTAATAGTTGTGTGTGAGTGAATTTGTTGAATAAACAACTCACGTAGCTATTTTGGTGTGAGAGATATCCTAGGGATATATCTGAGAGATTCATGGAGAGAGATTATAGGGTTTGAAGATGAGTGTTGACTCCACGTTTGTAGGAGATCAAACACTATAAATTATATTCTCCATCTATGTAAAGATATCCTGAATGAATTCATAATTTCTATATTTTTATTATTCGGTGTTTTATTATTGTGCAGTTTTTATCAATTTAGAGTGCTTTAGGTTCCTTTTAGATGCAAGTATAGGTGATGATAGTAATGCTTAGTTCTTGGTCCTTGATTTTGAACACATAATTATGTATTTATATGATTTCTTTGTTTGAATTTTGTAATTGACAACTGGAAGGCCGATCCATAAGTGAAAAATATGCATAAAAGATAAACGAGAACCAAAAGGAATGAGTAAGATAAGAAAGGTTCAAGGGAACCTAGAGGGGATAAGGTTGCATGGGCGTTCCTGTCCTGGTTAGGCGCTGTTGTCTGGAGTCATAAAAGATAAATAAGTAAAATAATGACTAGGCTGCAGGGTGTGAAGACCAAATAGAAAATAAAAAACATAGAAAAGAGACCAAGGACAATCGTTAATTACTACTTTTCTTGCTTAGGAATCATATGAATGCTAGTATGTGTTTAAGACCTAAAAATGTACCAAAGTGCATGATTTTGTGTCTACATTTTCCCCCACTTTATTTTTTTGAGTGAATACTCGATAACATAAAGTAGATAGAAGATGCGTACCTAATAACCATGTAGAGCATGCAACAAAATGTGTGCCGAGTGGATAAGTGAAGTGTGGAATGATGCAAAGTGAAGCGTGGAAGATAGGAAAGGAAAGTGACCCTAGAGGTGAAGTGTTATGCATTGTACCATGTTTAAATTTTTGTTTTGCTTGTTGTTTCTGCTTTATGTAAGGAAGGACATGTAAAAATAAGAGTAATAATGTAGTCAAAGTCTCGTATATGATAAATAAGATAAAAATGTGCATAAGTGTGTAAAAGTATGTAAAAGGAAAGTGTGCACCTGATGTAGAAGAGTGTAAAAGGATAGGAAAGTGTCCTAAAAATTATGTGTAGAATGAGTTTTTTAGGCGATCTCATGCCAAGAGTGAGTTTTTTGGGTGATCTCATGCCAAATGCAAGTTTTTTGGATGATATCACGTAGAGTGTGAGTTTTTTTGGCAATCTCACACTAAGTACAAGTTTATGGGTGATCTCACGCCCAAGATAAAGTGTTGGGGAGAGAGATCTAGTGTTACTATCCTTCCATGACTCTACTTGATAAACACCACTATAGATGGTGTCCCTGTTTTGTTCATGTTGTCCCTGATTTATTCCGAATATAGTGATTGTTCTGATGGAAGGATATTGTAGGAGATTACATGTATTTTGTATTATGAGGCCAACACCTAATACTATAAAACTGATCTAAAGACTTATGTGAACTGTGCTAATATGAGAAAGTGATTGTATCTACCCCAGGAAATTATTACCCAGGGGAGGACACAGGTACCCAGGCACTACTATCTAAGTTTGGGTATTGGTTTTTGTACTATGATTCTGACCTAAGTCAGATTTTGAGCCATTGCTGTAACTGCAACCTATGGTGATTATGTGCTATAGCTCTGAGTTACTGTATGAGGTGATTTGTTCACCCAAAGTACGTCCTCATAATTTGGGGTGCATGCAATGTCGGTAGAATAATACAACCCAAAAGAGAGGACTTGATTTTGATATGAAGTTAATACTTGTAGGGGCAGGGTACGTGCATGGTAGAAACCAAGGCACATGAAAATAAAGTGGCTAGATACATGTGTTAGTAGAAAATGGGGAAAAAAATTCATAGAAAAATAATGTAGCAAGCAAGTGTGAATACAAAATAGACCCCGAAAGTGGGTTTCAAACATGGGACATCACTCACAATATCAAAAAATAATCAGGGCCAAAATGGCCACAAACAAACAAATAATGATCAAACAAAGACATAGGCCATAACCCACAAACAATGGTAAACATATGTCAAGTAAAATGTATCCGAAAACCATGGTGGCTTATAGTCCTGAAAAGTAAATGTTACACATGAAACAACTATTACAATGTTAGAAAGATAAAAATTATGTCAAAATATGCTTGTATTAATGTAAAGTAGTGTGCTAGTAAGAATAATAAGCAATAGATGAAATGATAAAACCTGTAATGTGTGAGAAAGTAGATGCCCCAGGAGGCTCAGTGGGACTAGTAAGAGGTACAATGCCAAGCATCATTGCAGTGTTTAAGGACCTATAAGAGATATGCATTCAAAACTAGAGACCAAGTGAGCACGTATGCGTATATAGAAAATATATTAACATATTAAGTATTCATCTATCATGGGAAACAACGTGTACATGTAAGTATAAACAAGCAAGAGTAACTACAACCAAGATATGTAATATGCAGTGTATGAGTGAGATGGAATGGTATGCAATGTGAATGTGAAATGAGAAGCATGACCCCTAATGGATATGGATGAGTATGAGATAAGGTTCATTTATAAAATACCCCTCAACAATCAAGAATGAACCATAAAAAAAGAGTGCATCATCACATGGTTTGAAAATGTGCGCTAGAAAGATAGATCATGAATCATAGAGCGTAAAGAGAAAATGATGTGAGGTTAATTTCAAATTTAGATGCTCATCAGTTGAGTATGAAGTGCAGAACTGGAGTGCATCATTGGGTAATGGTGATACAATGTGTGTATCAAGATGTATAAGATAGACTAGATGTAAATAATAGAGCACAATATGTATGTGTAGAGATTAGAAACAATTGGTAATGATTGAAGAGGGGGGGAGAAATCATGATGCCCCCAAAGTGTGAGATGTGGAAAAGAATCAAGTGAAATCATCTAGGAGATCATCAGTGTCAAGATCGTAGTTGATTGGATATGGATAAGAGAATTGGTAAGTAATAGTGTGAGCCTGATCATATAAATAGCCCTTGCGGTGTAAATTGTACATGCCCATTGCATATTCTTCATTTCTGAAAGGTGCTTGCTAAAAATTATGTGCATACCATCAAGTGAGATTTTCAGAATAGCCAACAAAGGAGTCATTTCATATAGATACGCAACCAAAAGACATGCAAAATATAATATTACTATTATTGGGATCTAGTGTGCCACTAATGTAATCAAACCAAGACTATCTAAGTGTAAGTGGAGAGGAACAAGGAGCACGTGCAAGGAATACTATGAAATGGAATACGCGGAGGCCATAAGAAGCAATAATGAATACACATCTACGATATAAATGAGATGTAACACCTTGAAGTGATGTTACCTTCTCCTGAGCAATCAAGTGTTGATATATGATTTCTTTTGTATAAGGACATGTTCCTTTGGTTTTTGGAAGTCATGCTTGATATGGATTGTATCCTCTCTGCTCTTGAAAATTCTTGATGACTCAGTCTTGGATCAGTTGCATTGATCCAAGGAATGTTTTAAGCTTGTTCAGGAGGAACAAAATATATTGACCTTACGAAAGTTACAAGGTCTGAATGAGTTTGAATGATCAATCCCGGAGTTTAACTCAGGCTGATCATAATAAATGGAATTTGGTTTCAGATATCGTAATAACAGGAAGGCCTAGACCTTTTTTTCACACAGAATGTTTCCATTCCTGGAATAGAGTTGCTTCTATCCTTTCATTCTTTTGAGAAACAGATAAGGGTTAGGGCTAGGAGGAATACCTGTTGAATGTTGAGAGGGTGTGCGCATACCGTAGAGAGAGATCAGATCGATTGCGAAGAAATATTTTTTGTCTAGGAAGGACTACCTGCAAGTAAGAATACAAGACCACCAGATTCTAATTAGACAATAAATGAGGGAACTGCCTTAGGCCCAGGAAATATTGGACTTCCTTTCGAAGGTGGTCAGTTCCCCTGCTAATACGAATTAACACAAATTATAACAAAGAGGTTATTGCCAAATTATAATTTAATTGCCTCGTTAAAACAATAGAGACTAAAGGCTACCAATAATAAAATGTCATGCTGTTTGTTTGAGTCACTAGTGACCGATACATTCAGATCACTGTCACCGAGATAGACAAGGCTGGATATGAGATTGATTGGAGGTAATATCGGTGAAAGGCAGTGATTTAGGGGATAAGTCACAGTGACCGATGCCAGTCACTGGCTAACCAACCGTGGTTATAGAACCGGGTACCGTGTAGGGGATTACCAATATCGGTAGGGGTAGTGATTGAGGGGCTTTTAAATGGAGGTTGGTTGTAAGGTGGTTATGTGGTTTAGAAGGTTGGTAGATGAATATGAGGGGAGTTGTAGGGTGATAGAGAAGACTCAGAGAGTGAGAAAGTTGTCTTTGGGGCAATATAGAGATGGATGAATGACAGGTTATATGTAGGGTACTACCGGGTAGTGGATCTGGGAGTGAGACTTATAATCACTGTGATTCAGAAGTCCAAGAAAGTAGTATCTAAAAGAACGTATAAGGTAATAAAAGAGACTACTAACTAGTTCCTGATGCGGATACAGGATCCAAGGACTGTAATGACGAAGGCAGGGTTTAGTTGCAGGATGATCCGGAAATCGGAATCCAGTTGATGAAGCTATCCTCCGACTCTCCCAATGTTTGGATGAGTGTCACTGGGCTCTGGTTACTCAGTTACGGTCTTGGGCTTGATGTCCTCTGTAAAACTCTTCTCTTTCCTTCACTTCTCTCTACTCTGTCACTTGAATCTTCGGATCCTTAGAAATGACTTCGGATCCTTTGTGTTTTGGTTGGGGGAGGTCATTTACAGGGAACCAATGGTGGTTACCTAACTGACGACCGGTCGTGTAGGGACCGATGTCGGTTAGGTCAAAATTGGCTATTTTTAGTAAAATAGCCAACTTTCCCTCCTTTTCTCCTGAGGAATCAGTTGTGGGCTTGGTCAATTCATTATCAGGTTCATTTTGGTGCGGGTGAGGGGTCATGAGTCATGGATGTGGGTCTGGACCAAGTTATAGGTCTTAATTAGGTTAGTTTAGGGTTAGGGCTAGGTCATGGTGAGGTGGTGAGGTGAGGTGGCAGGGTTGGGAGATGTGGATTTATTAATTATAAGGTAATTAATAAATAATTAATTGTGTATGGTTTAGGTGGTGAGGTAGGGTTAGGTTGTGAGACGAAATGCGGGGCACAGGGCATGTCGTAAGACCCAAATTTGGTGTCTACATTCAACAAGAAATGTTAATCGTAGAATAGTTATTTCTTGTGGGATTTTTACTCGTGTGATTTAAGTCATTAATCAAATGGTTACTTCCATTACGTATATCAGGTAATCCCCCTCAATGGATTTTTTTTCATGTATTTTTGGTAACGTGAATAGCAAGGTAAAGAGACTTTAACACACAAGCCCATAAGAATGGTGTTGAGTAAGGGAGGTAAGTTAGTGAATATAAGTCACCAATTTGAAGTAGACACACCCTCTGAAATACAGTATTTCCTTTACCATTGGAAAATGATTTGAGTGAGTGTACAAGCCTAATTCATCAGGCATTGTTCTTACTTAGTTTATCCAAACAATCTATGATTTAATCCTGGTATCCATGACATATTTTAATTATGTTTAAAGGGATATCAATAGGTAAGGTACAGGAACGTATAGGCATTGTCCGGCACCATCCTAGGAGGGTTGAGTTGTTTTTTGAGATAAAACGTCCTCGGGGATCGTTCTAAATTAAAGGCTGATTTATTTCATTAAGTCAATGGTTGTTCCTTCTATTGATTTAGATTAACAAGTTTCACTCAACGGGTTAATCCTCGATTGAACTCCAATCTACTTTTTAGGTTGGATAAAATTTATAATTTGCGGGTTATTGGGCTAGGTATTCTACTATGGTGTGGCCTTGTGTCAAAACACGATTGATTAGTGAGGGCCGTGGATCGGACCTGATTGGTTGGTTGCGGCCTTGGGTCAGGCCAAATGGTTGGTTGTGGCCTTAGGTCGGGCCTGATTGGTTGGGTGTGGCCTTGGGTCGGGCCAAATGGTTAGTTACGGCCTTGAGTCAGGCCAAATGGTTGGTTGCGGCCTTGGGTCGGGCCAAATGGTTGGGTGTGGCCTTAGAGCTCAGGCTAAGCTAGTTGATTGCGGCCTATGTGTCGAACCTGATTGCCCTTGGGTGCATGGCCTTGGGTCACAACGCTAAAAAATTGAATTGCGGCCTTGGGTCGGGCCAAATGGTATGGGTGCGGCTGTGGGTCGGGCCAAATGGTTGGTTGCGGCCTGGGGTCTTTCTTCACATGACTGGTTGCGGCCGATGGGTCGGATCAAATTGGTTCTTGTATGATTTGGGGCATTTCTCAATTTTTACAGTCACACAACACAGGCTAGTCATGCAAAGCTAGGGGTAAACAAATGTGGATATGAAATAAAAAAATGTAGAGTTTCTTCCAAAAAAAAAACGGAATTTTCATGTTGAAGGACTCTGGGTAACCTTAAATCGGTTAATGTGTGACCGATGAAGGTGTTTCCCCAAAATAAACAATACCGTTATGATAGAAATGTGTGAACTAATTCGGTCATCGGTTATAGGATCCGATAAAACAATGAAAACAATGAAATATGGCCTATCATTGTCATATTTGTAATATTATGAGCACCCAAATTGAGTTGGTTTGAGAAGTGTAAAGTGGTTGATGTTGATTTGACTGGGCATAATGTAGTCATCAACCTTGAGTGGATTTACTGATTTATTGGTAGACCATCAGCGATCAGGAAGTTTATTTTCTCATTGAGAAGTTGATTGAACCCAACATGAAGGCAGATTTGGAGCCATGACACATTTTGGAGGAATAGGAGGTCCTAAAATAATCTGGACCAATTCTAACTATCCCAATACAACTAGACGTGAAATCAGTCTATTACCGGATAAGCTGGGAGCTCTTGCATATGTGAGATTGAATGGAGTTTAACTTAGCATTCAATGTGGTATACGGGTAGGAATCCAAGATAGGATACATTGAGGTTTATGAATGGATCTCAAAATTTTAAAAATGATAACTGGGTATTTAAGATAGTTTATGTTTTTGAAGTTTTCAAATTGGGTAGGTTTTTAGGGTTTTTTGGTGGGTAAATAGGGAGATATAGAGGATTTCAATGTGTTTTACGGGCCGTTTTGGGTTCGGCCCCGGATTGGGACAGTGACTGATGTCGGTCACTAAGCGACCGACATCGGTCACAAATTGTTTGGAATTTTTTGTTTGCCGAGAGACCGGCGTCGGTCATATGTCGACCGGCGTCGGTACCCCTTTTCTTTTTTTTTTCTTTTTTTTTTTGTTAGAATTGTATTGTTGGTTGGTTTTTGTGTTTGGGGGTGAAGGGGGAGGGGGTAGAGTTGATAGGAAAGGTGATTGGGGTGGGGGAAAAAATGGGGTGGTTGTGTGGTTGGTCGGAGTAGGATAGATTAGGTGTTAGGTAAGAAGTAGGAGGTGTTACATTGGCGGGGGTATTGTTAGATGGCTAGAGTAGATTGGGGTGGTTGGTTGGTTGGTTGGTGGTAAAGGGGATGTGTAGGGTAAGTGTAGATGTGTGTTATAGAGTCGGGTTGTGGTGGGGTGGGTAAGTGGGTTAAGGTAGTTGTTTTTGTAAAGGGTAGACTTGATGAAGTGGGTTGTTTTTTTTTTGCAGGCATGCCAGCAACTTACGATGCGGGATCGGATGCCCCCGCTATTGAGATGGATGCGGCCACATGTTTCCATAGTGCATTGGGCCATTATGTGAGAGGTGGGACTCGGTGGAGTCCAATGGTATAGCGCTATGGATAGGGACCACAACCTGATGGTTTCCCTCACCGAGAGATGGGATCCAGCAACCAACGTCTTCCATCTCCCGACTGGAGAGATGAAGATTACCCTAGAGGATGTGTATCACATCTTGAGATTGCCGATCGTAGGGGAGGAAATGTTCTAAGTAGATGCGGAGATGACAATGGACAGCATCCTACAGGTATTTGGGGATGCAGCTGCATTATTGACCTATCACAGTGTGAGCATTGTCCTATGGTAACATGTATTGTGCACACCGACAGGAGACATGGCTTGCCGTGTTGATGATGATAGGCATCACATGCTTCGCCCTCCCAGACTCAGAGGGAGGCCGCTTCTCACGGGCTTTGATGAGGAGTGTTGCATGAGATGGTAGAGGAGCATACATGCTATGCCTGGGCACCAGTGTATTTGGTGCAGCTATACAGAGAGTTATGGGGTTATCGCCGGATGAGGTGATTTGGTATTTTCTCTACATTTTTGTAACATTGCTGGGCATATGAGCACATCATTTGTATATGACCAGTAGGGCTGCCCCAGCATCCAGGGCCATAGATTATCTATAAATATGGATTTCAGAGGTGGTTGGGAGTCATGGGCCAGCCACGAGCGGTGATCGCAGGACGGGATGTGACCTACTACCATCATATGCTAGAGGGCTTGACCGCCCTGGACATTATATGGAGGCCCTACAGAGGCCATCAGCCCCGAGGAGGAGCCCGAGCATAGATACGCTGGATCCAGTATAGTTTCTGGATAGCGGGACGAAGGCCTAGAGAGTATGAGCGGATACCCCTAGAGAGGGTATGGCGGAAGTTGGGCTTGAGACAAGATGAACCACCTCCCTTCCCACAGTATCGGAGGGATGATGTAGAGGCCCCATTGCCTGTAACGTAGCCCGTTGACCTAGATTGGGTAGCAGAGAGGCCGATGGACAATACAGTGGATGATGCTGGAGTGACAGGGGCCTTTTGGTTTGGTGAGCAGGGGAGAGAGCAGCTAGGAGAGCACAACCCGCACAACCAGATTTGGCGGCTGTTATAGCAGAGAGGGACCGGATCTTAGGACAGGTGCAGTTGTTATAGGGGTAGCTTGCTGCTATGCAGGCACAAATTGGGGTGCTACAGGGGTAGTTATCCCAGGCACAGGCTCAGGCATAGCCACAAGCACCGGTATAGCCATAGGCTCCACCACAGGCACAGGCATTGCCACAGGCACAGGCACAAGTACAGGCACAGGGTGTACCGGCAGGACAAGGGCCACTACTATTAGGAGTCGGGGGACCAGCCCCAACAGCCATGGTGGCACGGGCCCGCAATATGGAGGCAAGAGCGGAGGCACGGTATTATCAGGACGTCCTTGATGGTACCGGGGTTGACTATCAGCCATATGCGGCGCACAGAGCTGAGACATCCCGTAGCCACAGATCTCAGGGGGGGCGCAGCCACAGCCGGTGGGTCTGTTACAGGGAGGAGACGAGAGTCAGCGCAGGGACCAGTAGGGAGAGGGGCTGAGGGTGGTGGGGAGAGATGAGACATCCCTAGAGCGGATATGGGTTTTTTGGATATTGGATATAGACACCGGTCTGTGAACCGGTCATGTATATAGAGGCCTGCGTGCCCACATATGATTTATTTATTCATTCTTGTTGTATATACCAGCCTGCGAGCCGAGTACAGGTTGTATAGTTGATACCGGCCTGCGAGCCGAGTACATTTTTGACTTGAGAGACCGGTCTATGAGTTGATTCAAGATTTTGATAGGGATAGCGGCCTGCGTGTCGGCTTTGTATTATTATATATATATAGATGATGATTTTGATCCACATGGTGTGTATAGAAATGTCTTATGTGTTTTGTCGATGGTTTTTGAAATTGAATGTATATAGATGATGAGGTTGATCCACATGGTGTGTATAGAAATGTCTTATGTGTTTTGTCGATGGTTTTTGAAATTGAATGTATATAGATGATTAGTTTGATCCACATGGTATTTAAACATTGATATATATATAGATGATGATTTTGATCCACATGGTGTGTATAGAAATGTCTTATGTGTTTTGTCGATGGTTTTTGAAATTTAATGTATATAGAATTATGAGTTTGATCCACATGGTGTGTATAGAAATGTCTTATGTGTTTTGTCGATGGTTTTTGAAATTGAATGTATATAGATGATGAGTTTGATCCACACGGTGTGTATGCTGATGGGTTTGATGTATATATTAAAATGTCGCATGTATCTTGTCGATGGTTTTTTGAAATTTAATGTAGGGAGACGATGTTGATGAAATTATGATGATATATATATATATATATATATATATATATATATATGTGTTGATATGATTCTGATGACAAATATTGATAATGATGTCGTTATGTAGGAAAAAGAGGTGGGTGCCACCAAAATTTTGCAAAAAACGAAGAAAAGGCCTAGGTTTAAGCAAATGGAGACATATGACCGATATCAGTTAGCTAACCGATGTCGGTAGATATATGACCGATACCGGTTAGGTAACCAATATCGGTTATGTCTAAAACAAGCTTTTCTAAAAATAGAAAAGCATGGGCAGCAACTTAAGTTCTTATTTTTAGAGTTCTTATTTTTAGAGTCATGCAACAAGTTAAATACGCGAATGCGACATTGTTTGACGACTGATACAGGTAATTGCATGAGAGAATTGAGTGATAAGGAGGAAAGAGATAGGTAAAGAAATTGTGGGCTGAGATTAAGAAGGCAGAAAGGCAAGTTATATTTGAAGAGGGTGGTGAACATGGCTGACAAGGAGAAGCATCCAGCAGGCAGAGACAAGAGGGAAGACAGGTTCCACCGCAAGCTGTTGCGTCCCAAGAGGTAAACTGTTTGGTTGTAATTTAATTCTTGCATGTTTTATGAATAGGATGAGAGAAGGTAAGTGGATAGAGATGAGAAAGAAAAGGTGATAGGTAAGGGTTTGGGATGGGGTGAGTGTTATGGGGTAGGTAAGTGGGGGTTTCACGTATGTTTGTAGGTATAGAGAGGAGTAAATGAGTAAAATAATTATCGTAGGGGATGTTTTTAAGCAGGCTGTATATGTTTGACAGTGACCGGTATCGTTTAGAGATAACCGGTATCGGTTAGGAAACCGGTATCGGTTATGTATAACCAATACCAGTTACTATATGAAATTCTAGAATGTGAGAAACAAACACTTGGGGATTTGAGTTATTGAATGGTTTGTGTGTCGTTTTGATTTATGCAGGCAGAGGTAGGGCTGAGGATGAATGATAGTTGTGCCAGCTTTGTTGTCAAGAGTCCAAGCGGATGTAACACTAGCTGAATGGGCATTGATAAATTGTGTGGGGTTAAGTGGAATTCGCTATTATTCACAAATCACACGCAATCATGCTATGTTGCAAGCATTTTTTGAGAGGTGGAATCCGGAAAAGAATACCTTCTATCTACCAATAGGGGAGATGACAGTGACGTTGGAAGATGTGTTTAGAATTTTGAGGCTCCTAATTACAGGAAGACCAGTGTATCAGGCGTTGCCTAGCGCGACGCGGGGAGCGATAACAGCAGTATTTGGTTCAGCTGCACGAGATTTGACACAACGAGGTTTGACATTCACTTATGGTACAATGTATGTAACACACCCTGAGGAAACAAGGTTGGCAGTAGTATTAATGATAGCGGTGGGGTATTATGCATTACCGAGTGCGGATGGGGGAATATTTCACAGAAAGCATTGATGTGTATTATTTGGGAAATGATAGAAAGGAGTGTGACTTTCACATGGGCACCCGCATATCTGGCAGAGCTATACAGGGGTTTATGGGCCTGCAAGCAAAATCACAGGACGACACTGGATTGTGCATACTTATTACATTGTTGGGCCTATGAGCACATTGTGTGTGTGTGACCAATAGGCCGACCAATCCAGGAAAGAGAGATTGGAGTGCAGAGGTTGGGATTAAGACGATGGGTCTAGCCAGAACAAGAGGCAAGATCTCAGGCCGTGATAGATGACATTGAGTATTATAGGCAGGTATGGGAGATGGTGATGATTGCAGGATATTTGTTGGAGGCCTTACGAGAACTATATGGTAACAGAGAACATAACTGAGGAGTTGAGGGGTGTAGAGAAATTGAGGTGGATCGCAGGGCACAGGCCAGGTGAGTACAAGAGGATTCCTCTAGATCACATGAAGCAACGATTTGAATTTGTTTAGGATATACCTATGGCTTATAAACCCTACATGAGGATCGACACGTCGAGGCATTATTCTCACCTCCCCAGCTGACACCTCCAGAAGGGCCAGAAGAGATAGCAGCCGATCGCAGGGTAATGGATGCGGGAGCGACAGAAGGCTTATAGATTATGGTGGGTAGTAGAGCTGCGAGGTGTACGTGAGAGGGCCGATCATCCTAACATAGCTGTGATTACAACGGAGAGAGACCGCACTATGCAGGATTTGGTTCACTAGCTTCAAACACAGGTGAATGAGACAACAGGATTGTTAGAGGTTTTCACAGTTACGAGTGGAGAGACTAGAGGCAAGATTCCTCCACGCGAGAGGACGTATTCGTATGTTACAGGAGATGTTTGTAGATCAATGGAAGGAACCAATAGTAGTGGCACCTTTGAGGATGGAGAGGCCAAGATGAGCGGCGTTGATGGTCACGATCACCACCTGGTTTGGGATGAGGCGCAAGGGTCTAAGTGAATTTTATAGGGGTAGAAGAATAAATAAGGATGCCGACCTGCGCGTCGATGATAGAGAAGATGTATTTGTTTAACATCTAAATAAAACTGAATATGTATGTTGATTTGAGTTTACAATAATAATAAGAATGTTTGTGTTTTGAATGTTTTGAATTGAAAAAAGGACCAAAATGAATGTGATCAAATATAAATATGTGAAATCATGTATAGTTTAGCAACACATGATAGGTTATGGTAGGGGATGGTCGAGCTAGCCTTGGGAGACCCCATGTCTCCTAAGTGCTGCCTACATAGCCCATTACACAAAGCAAGGAGGGGCCTCAGACGGATGTAGTTCTCCCTTAGGACTAGGGAGAGGTGAATTCAAGAAATTTGGTTGTGGTTATGTAATTTGTTTGTTGGTAAAAAAAAATAAAAAATATTGATATTGGTAGGGTAATGTTGTTGGTATTGGTAAGGAATTGGCGATGTTGGTGTAGGTATAGGTGAAGTGAAAGTTAGCTTACCCAAGTATTTGGGAACCGTGTCCTGATTAAGGTCAACACATAATCCTAGATTCAACTAAAAGAGGCAAAAGTGTCCCGTAGTTGAGAAGAGCTAAAAAAACCACATATTAATGTCGGATGAGCCTGAATCCCTAGGTACCTTGCATATACGAGAAGTCGATAGGTGAAAAGAGTTGTATAATCACAATATATCAGATATACGTCACGTCCCTTGAGTTTTTTTGCTTTGATGAATGGTGAGGTGAGGTGGTTGATACAATCGGGGTGTAGAGAACTTGTTATAAGGTGATTATTCTGACGAAAGAGAACCAAACCTAAATAGACAAGTCCATGAATCAAAAGTGATTTAGAATTTTGCTTTTTCTTTTTATGGATATAGACTGATCAATGCGGGAAGTCTACATGGGATATGTATTTTGTTGTTCTTGAGGTCTTCACGAAGCTGATTAATGTGAGAAGTTTCTAATAAAGGCTAACTTTGTATAGCTGTTCCTTCAAGGGAGCAGTCTATTTATAGTAGCAGATGCGATTTTTGTGTATAGCTGTCCTTCGGGGGGAGCAGTCTATTTATAATAGTAGAAGTGGTTTTACACATAGCTATCCTTTGAGGGAGCAGTCTATGTATAACTTAGAGGTCTAGATTTCCATTTGGCATGAAGCATCTAGTTTTGTAGGAAGTTTGACTCAAGAATATCCCATAAGTGTATAATTGAGAACATGTTATTTTGATACTTTTAAGTCATGGACCAGACTAAAAAGGGGAAGGCATATTTAAGAGGAGGTAATGACTAAACCACGTGAGCTTGATTCTATTTTTAGATGAATGGAACAAAAGTGTATGAGGTAATAAATGAGCTTAAGGGACGAGTGCAAGGTAGATAAGAAGTGATATAAAACTAAATTCAACAGTAGAATGGTTGAAGATGTAAGGCATTAAGGGGTTCAGTCTCAGGTTTACCATTAAGTGAAGCTATATGGTAAGTTCCTGATCCGTAAGTATGAGTGATAATGTAAGGCCTAATCCAATTAGGAGTAAATTTTCCACGTTTGCTCTTTTCTAGTTTGGTTGCATGTTGATTCTCTTTGAGGACAAGATCACCAACCTTAAAAGTACGCTCATGACGTCGTTTATCATAAGCACGCTTGATGCATTTTTGATAGATTTGAAGGTGGTCAAGATCTGTAAGACGACGCTCGTCAAGAAGCTCCAATTGGGCTAACTGCTCTTGGTGGAAATCATCGTTGGTGAGAATATCCTGAAGAGATATTCTTAGGGAGGGTATTTGTATTTCGAGGGGTAAGACAGCCTCAGTACCATATACCAAAGAAAAAGGTGTGGCATTAGTGGAGGTATGAATGCTAGTATGATAAGCCCAAAGGGCAAAGAGGATGTGATCATGCCAATTTTTTCCAGAATCGTTAATGAATTTTATGAAAATTTTGGTCAGGGTTTTGTTAGAAGATTCGGCCTGACCATTTGCTTGTGGATAGTAAGGTGATGAGAAGCTAAGTTTGATACCAAAGTTGTTACAAAGTTTTTGTAACAACTTGTTTTTGAAATATTTTCCATTATCTGTTATCAGGTGATGAGGAACACCAAAATGACAGATAATGTGATGGTTAATGAATTCTACAATTTTTTTCTTTTTTGGTTGAAATGAGTAGAATGGCCTACACCCATTTGGTGTAATATTCGGTTGCTGTGATTATCCAATGGTGACGTTGCGAAGAGGGTGGGTGAATCTCACCAATAAGCTCTAAACCCCATTGTGAGAAAGGCCAAAGATCTCGTGCGACCTGTAGCAGATGGCTAGGAGTATGTTAAAGTTTGGTATGTTGTTGACACATAACAAAACGCTTAACATATTCATAGCAGTTGTTATTAAGAGTAGGCCAATAATAGCCTAGGCGAAGGATCTGTTTGGCCATGGCAAGGTCACTAAAATGTCCACCACACATACCGTCATGGACTTGTTGGATGGTATAGGTAACCTCCTCGCTGGATTAGACATCAAAGGAGGATGCCATCAAAGCCACGTTTATAGAGGAGTCCCCCCATGATGACATAACGAGAAACACTTTTAAGAAAAGCATGTTTACCATTACTAGTAAGGTCAGGTGGGAGAACAGAGATTGTAAGGTAGTCATGAAATTGGTGATACCAAGTATCTTGAGAGTCAGCAGACACATTATTTACCATACAAACATCTGGGGCTGAGTAAGATGGGGCAAAGAGTTGTTGGACCAAGACAAATATGTCAGAGTCAGTTGGTGAGGTAGGAATTTGCGAGGCTAAGCAAGCCATAGTATCCGCAAAGTTATTAGTTGAGCGGGGAATTGTTTGGATAGAATAATGAGTAAAAAAGGTCAAAAGTGAATCCACGTAATGTTTGTACTTTTGAAGTTCCTCATTTTTACATTAGTAGATGCCCATAACTTGATTGACACCCAGTTGAGAGTCGCCAAAAATTTTAATAGATTTTACACCTAAGTGTAACGCAACCTGGAGACCCAAAACAAGGGCCTTGTATTCCGCTATATTATTAGTGTAGGTGAAATCGAGCCGGAATGAAAGAGGCATAGGTTCAGCATCTAGAGAAATGAGAACAACGCCTGGCCCCTCCGCCGCACTGGCATTTGGATCCATCAAAGAAGAGGGTCATTGGAAACAACTCATCATTGAGTGAAAGAGTGGTAATGAGTTCATCAGGGAAAGTAAAATTGGTAAATTGTTCCCCAGGTAAAGGGGCTTCCACAAGTTGGTCTGTGATAGTTTGTCCTTTGATGGATTTTTGGTGTACAAACTCAAGGTCGAGGTCAGCGAGAAGCTTAAGCCATCGGGTGATGCGTTGGTTTAGATGAGGTTTGGCTGTACATATAATGGATGGGGTCCGCATTGGTGATGACAAAAGTTTTGTGATTCAAGAGGTAGTGTTGGAGTTTGGTGGCCACGAATAATAGGGCTAGGCACAACTTTTCTACATGTGTATATCTAGTCTCATAATCTACCAGAGTATAAATTATGTAATAAACAGCTTGTTCTCGATGCTTGGATGTCATGATGTGTGAGCATGGCTCCTGCAACATGGTCAAGTGGTAGAAAGGTAAAGGTAGAAAGGGCGATTGTCCTGAGGTGGGATAAGCACTGGTGGCTGCAAGAGATAGGCTTTAAGAGCCTTAAAGGCTTGGTGACACTCTTCGCTCCATTGAAAGACAATGTCCTTTTTAAGGAGATGATGAAAAGGTTGATATCGATCCGAGAGTTGTGAGATGAAATGCTGGATAGATTGGAGTTTTCCCTGCAAACTACGTAATTGTTTGAGGTTAGTGGGTGGGGGCATTTCTAGGATAGCTTTGAATTTAGATGGATTGACCTCGATGCCATGTAAAGAGACAATGAAACCAAGGAGTTTTCCCGAAAGGACACCAAAGACACATTTCTTTGGTTGAAGATGTACATAGTATTGTAACAGGCGATCGAAAATAATGGTTAAAACATCAAGATGTTCACTGCGATGTTTAGATTTGCCAAGAAGATCATCGACATAATCCTCAAGGATAATGTTCATAATGTCATGAAAAATGTAAGTCATAGCCCACTGATAGGTCGCACCAGCATTCTTAAGGCCAAACGACATGACACGATAGCAGAAGGTTCCCCAAGGAGTTATGAAGGTGGTTTTATGTTGATCGGCCGGGGCTACCAAAATTTGATTGTATCTCAAGAAGCCATCCATGAGAGAAAGCATCTCATGGCCCACAGTGAGATCAATAAGTTGATCAATGCTAGGTAAGGGGAATTCATCCTTTGGGCAAGTGAGGTTGAGGTCCCGAAAATCCGTGCATATCCGAAGTCCCCCCGTCACTTTAGTGACAGGTATGATGTTAGAAATCTATTGAGGATAGTCAATATGTAAGATGAAGGAAATGGAAAGGAGTCGTTGAAGCTCTTCTTTGACCAAGAGGGCAATGCGTGGATGCATTTTTCTTAGTTTCTGTTTAACTGGTTTGGAGTCGGGTTTCAGAGTAATGTTATGGACAGCACTGTCAGGATCGATTCCTGGCATGTCAGCATAGGACCAAGCGAAAAATTGGTTGTGGGCACGAAGGAAGGTAGTGAAGGTAGTTTGTTCTAATGCGGTAAGAGATTGTTCGATCTTCACAATGTGAGGATCATCCTCTGTGTGGATGTTGATTTCTATAGTCGATTCATTCAACATGGTTTGAGTTTCAGATGGTAAGACGTGTTGAATATAAGAGTCATCCGCACCAAGGTAAGTGAGGATGGAGTCGTCATCTTGGCACTCAATAACATTAATTGAAGGCGAATCCTCTTCGATCATGTCTGGATACAAAAGGGGAAGAGAAGATGGGTCCTCATTATCGTGTTGATAAGTGAGAGGACCCAGGAAGATAGCGTTTATGAGAAAAGAAAAAAGTTAGGAGGGATAGATTCAGGGTCTATCGACTCTGTGGGTGACGATGGAAAAATGGGTGATGATTGTTCAGAAGGAGTGACTGTTTTTGTCTTCCTGGATATATCTGACACGAGGTTTCTTTGGTGTAAGTGTTTCAGGAAATCCAAGACCACTACGATCTTTGTGTTTGCGTGTAGTCACGGGAATGATTGTATGTCGGCCTTGTTCATAAAGACCAAAACCAAAACCTTTCCAAGCACAATGAGTCAAGAAGGTGAGGGCGAAACGATGATTTTTCAGGTATTGAAAATCAGATTGGAAGGGAACCACACCAAGGGGAGGTTCAGGGGTAACGGAGGATGCGTCGACACCCCCATATGTTAGGTTGGTGTAGCAATTAGGTGGTCCGTAGGAGATTACCTCCCCCACATGACGGTCGTAGGTAGGATGCGCATGTAACTGTCCGTACTCCTGTGGGGTATGGAAAGAGCTAACATTATATAGGCGATACTCCCCCAGCGTAAGGCGTTGAAAAACATCTACTAAGGGATCTGAGGTTGGGATGTTGTCCGCGGAAAAGGAAGTGGTATTTGCAATGGCGGGTTCATTGGTTGAAGGTGTAGGTGCGGTTGAGGTGGATGGTTGAGGTGTGGTCGAAATAGATGGTTGGGTTGGATGAATGGATGTCTTGACTGGTACAAGTACATCATTAGGGTGATATAACATATTACAGGTTTTGAAGGGGGGAGGGTCAACTTTTACGGTGTAGGACTTCCCCTCATACTCGAATTTTATGCATCTATGTAAGGTGGAGGGAACACATCCCATAGCCCGGATCCACGGGCGGCCTAACAACATGTTGTATTAGAATTCTCCCTCAAGGACATAGAAGAGTTCAGGTAAAGTACGTGGCCCTACATAGATGTTAAGGATCACGGTGCCTAAGGTAGAAGTAATAGAATCATTGAATGACCGCAGCATGGTGGGGTTGGCACACATGCAGCTAGAAGGGATATTCATTTGTTGGAAGGCTTTGGAAGAGATGATGTTTAAGCTAGCGCCTCCGTCAATCATAACACGCCGTACCCGGATGTCCTAGACGTAAGCTGAGATGAAAAGAGCAGGGTCAGGATCTTTTGCACCAAAGTCAACAATTTCGTCTTTGGAGAAACTGACAGCAACGGTTTGCTGCACAGGGATGGAAGTGGTAGATTGTTTGGTGAGAGAAGCAACGTGGTTGGGTGTTAAGATGGCGTAACGGGAAAGGTTTTGTTAGGTAAGACCTCTATCCCTTGAAGGATTTCAACGAGAGCTTGGCGATGAGATTCAGAGGTTTGAATGAGATCATACAGTGTCATTTTTACAGGTGATTGGTGAAGTTGTTTGATCATGGTCCGATGGGCAACTCCATCAGAGACGGGGTAGGCAGGTCCACGAATAACCACTTTAGGTGGTGGTGTGATCAAGATGGTGGACGGAGAAGGAGAGGCTGCACGTGTGCTTTCTTTAGCTTTCCCATTGTTTTTCTGCCCTCGAGTGGTAACACTAATCATGTTGATCTCATGAACATTAGAGGAGGAAGACGGTAGGGATAAGTCATTGTCTTTGAGAGGTGGGGTTGTAATAATGATAGATCTTGGTGAGGAGGGGACATGTGGTATAAGAGAGGGGATTGAAGCTAAAGGTTTCTCCCTTCATAAGTTTTCTTTCTTAACCTTTCTATCTGAGAGAGGTGACTGACGAAGTATGGCTTTCAACGCTTTGCATCCCTCTACATCATGTCCTGGTGTGCGGTGGTAAGCACAGATTTTAGACTCATCATAACCTATAGGTTGAGGCTTAGATGGATCATAGGGTCTAAGTGGGGGTAGGAAAATGGTCACATTCTCCACCAACATAGTAAGGATTTTGGCGTAAGATCCTTTAAGCGGGTCAAAGTCAGAGGAAGATGAGGCTATTGATTGGGTGGGTGTTGGTAATGGTTGGGTATGGTTGGTTCGTATGGGTGGTGGTTTAGACAAGGGGTTTTGATAATTGGATTTAACTAAACGTGGCTTTTTCGGTGCAAAAGTTATGTTTAGCTGGTCAGATGACGTGGTAGCAGAAAACAACCACGGAGAAAGAGGAGTGACAGTAAACAAATCCTTTGATGATGGAGTTTGTTTAGGGTTGATAGGTGGACAGGATACTTGGGGTGACGGTGTTGATACACCCATGGATCTCTGTATGGGTGCAGAAGGTGTAGGTCATTTTAAAGAAAATGTAGGAGGTATGATGTATTGAGGCAAGGTGGAGGAGGGATGAGGGTCCCACTATAGAAGGTAGGTGTGACAACGATGGTTTTAGTGTGACAGAGGCATAGATGGACTGAGGAAGATGGGTATGTCTTTAGGTGGATTGGAAAGCTTATTTTGGATAAAATCTAACCGTTTAGGTGGGTGTGTTAGGCTTAGGTATGGTGAGGTCCCCCGCGTAGGGGAAGGTTTGGTTAGGTTAATAGAGGGGAGAGGGGGGATGTGTGACGGGAGGTGGGGGTGTCCGCGGCGAGCGGGTGTGAAGCCGGGGGTACTAAGCCATGTGGGTATCGGTACCGCGAGGTCTCATACCCGTGGGGGGGGGCGGGCTGAGGGGGAGTGGAGGGGAGGTGAGGGTGAGATATCTTCCTACTCTGTGGACAACGGTGGGATGTGAGGGGGACGGGGATCGCTGGAGATAGGGGGGGGGAGGGACGGGGAGTCGACGGCTAGTGGGACAGAGCTAGCGATCGCTGATGCAGCGTGGGAGTCCCGAAGGGGCGCCGAGAAGGGCGAGCAGATTCGCGCTCCGCTAGCCGTGAGCGGGGGTTAGTACGAGGGGCGAGCGGCGGAGGAAGGCGGCAGGCTAGCGTGCACCCTCTAAACAGCCTGTAGTGAACCATGATCGCACCCACCCAGCCGACCCGCTAGTTGACTGCGCACCTGATCACTCGGGTGGGGATACGGGAGGGGAGAGGGGGGGGGATGGGGGGAGGGTATGCGGGCGTGGGAGGAAGTGGGAAGGAGCACCCTTTCACGGGTCCACGTGGGGGGAGGAAGAGAGGACAGAAGAATAGGGGGCATGTGGAAAGGAGACAAGGGAGTGTTGTTTGGGTGAGGGGCGTGGAGGACGGGGCGGGGTTAACGGTGAGGTGTGGGAGAGAGCTGAGGGGGCGCTGGCCGGACCCTAGGAGGTGCGTCTGGGGGGTGGGGGGGGGGGTGCGGGGGAGATTGAACGCGGGACGAGGCGGCCGTTGAGGAGGGGGGGTGAGCCAGAGGATAAGGGGGACGATAGGCTGCGCACCGCACCCCCTTCCCGGGGGAGAGGTGAGAGGGGAGCAGGGGAGGGGTAGTACTCCTCGAGTAGGGGGGTGGGCGACGGGCGAGAAGGGAGAGCGATTGGGGAGGGGGCAGCGGGAGCCGGGGGAGGACGATAGGGGGGAGAGGGAGGAGGTACGGGGAGGGGGGGGGACGAATGAGGGGAGGGGTACAAGGGTGCAGGGCTGCGGAGGGGCATGGGGGCGGGGGGGGGGAGGAGGCCGTGGAAGGGGAGGGGGGGGGGAGGGTGTGGGGGGTGGGGAAGATGGGGGGAGGGGAAGGGGGGGGGGGCGAGAGAGGAAGGAGGTAGAGGGGAAGGAGAGGGGGGAGGGGAGACGGCGGGAAGGGGCGATGTGAGGGAGAGGGGCCCGAGTGGGGGGGGTAGAGTCGGGAAGAGGGAGGGGAGCCGGCGTAGTGCGGGCTAGGGGAGGAAGGGGAAGGAGTCTTTCGTGCCGGTAGGTACCCGAGGTCCGGGAGGGGGCTGGGAGGGGGAGGGGATGAGTGAGGTTCAGGGGGCGCTCTTCTAGTTGGCGGTGCTGGGGGGCGAGAGGGGGGGGGGGAGGAGGGGGATGGGGGGAGAAGAGAGGGAGGAGGGAGCGCGGGAGGGAGGGAGGAGGGGGGGAGGAGGGGACGGGGGGGGAGATTTGAGAGAGGAGGGGAGGAGTGAGAGGGAGGGAGGGGGGAGGAGGAGACGGGAGAGGAGAGATGGTAGTAGCGAAGGAGAGTGGGTGTACCGTGCACTCGGCGGAGGGACGGGAGTGTATGTTGGAAGGTTAGGACCTACCACACGTCATTAAACCCACGAATCCCCCCCATGACTCCCGCCATCTTCGATAGCAGGAATGAGCCCCTAACCTATTGAGGAGATTGGACGGGGGGGTGAGTGGAGGGAGAGGGATGGCCCCGTGGATCTGTGGGTTGGAGAGTGGTTTTGGATGAGATGCGCGGGGGGGGAGGGTGCGAGGTGGTGGGGCATATATTTCTTTGAGGGGGGGGGCGATGAGGCAGGGTTACGTTTTTTATCTGGGCTCGATTCGCCTTATTGGTTTTCTATATTTTAATTATATATTATTTTTATGTGTGCTTTTTACATTAGAAAATAGTTGGTTTCGGAATGGTGGTTGAAGATTTCAAATTTCGGTTAGCAGGGGCGTTAGGATTATCGAGGGTTTTTTTATAACCCCTGTCAACCATTTCCTTGCACTATGTTATTTCAACCATCTGCAAATCTACATGACTGTGATCCTTCACGTGGTGGAAAAGTTACATAAGTCATTTTCTTTGTACCAGGGAAGGTATAGCGGGGGTGTGGAATCAAAAACCAAGAGTGAGGTTTAACAGGAGGTGATGGTAAGGTGATAGCTCCTGCTTTGAGCAATTTTTTCCCAAAATGACACCATAAGTTTCTCCCAAGGGAGTGTAATTGATGGGCTCAACTTTATACTTATAGGTGGTTTTTGGCGGGGTATTAGATGGTGTTTGGGATTTGACCATCACCGCGTGTACAACTCATTTTGATTTCGAAGTAGTCAATGCATGAGGATTGGTGGTGTTAGGTTTGTTGGTGGAGTCTTGGGTTCGGAAATTAGGGTTTTTGTTGCGCAACCACAATTTCTCTTCCTCTAAGGCTCGAATCTCTAGTTTTCGAGCCATAGTAAAGGCCTCATCAAATGTGCAGAAATTTTGAATTTGGAGGGTAGGAGAAATGTGCTTAGCGCAGGCCCGCGTAAAGAGTTCAATAAGTTCGGCCTGAGGCAAGGCATAAGTAAGTTGGTTGATAAGGCCCCGTCATCGTCCAACGAAATTTGTGATAGATTCATCTTCAAATTTTCGGATGGCATAGAGGTCGGTGATAGATAATTTCTTGGCAATGTTAATGGAGAAATGATCCAAGAAAGATTGGGCTAATTGGTTAAAAGAGAAGATTGAGTGCTGAGTTAAAGCACTGTACCACTCCAAGGTGGGTCCTGATAAGGACATGGGAAAGGTGCAGAGTAGTAAGGCGTCATCATGAGCAATCAGATAGCAAGCATGTCTAAATGATCGCAAGTGTTGTTGAGGATCCTCCTTACTATTAAAACGAGTAAATTTTGGTAATTCCCATTGAGGAGGATATGAATGAAGGGGGACAGAAGGATGAATAGGCTCCTGAAAAACTTGCTCGTATGTCAAGGTGCTACGGCTTCCTGAAACAGAAGCCTCCAGATTGTGCATCTTGTCCATCATTTGTTTGATTAAATCAATGGTTGGATGAGATGATGGTGCGGTTGCTGTAAATAGAGGAGGATTGGGCCAAGGGCCACCACTAGACAATGGTGGGGTTAAATGTTGATAAGGTATTGAGGATGAATATGTTGAGGTGACCGAATAGGGATTTCCTATATAAGATGTTGAAGTCACCGGATACGTGTGTGGAAATGAAAAGGTGGGTGGAGCTTGAGAAGGAAAGCTTGTGTGGATAGGTGGCAGAGAGCAAGTTATGAAAGGGGTAGTCTGCGAGAGAGACGAGGTAGGAACAGTCGGTGGTATTGATATGTTGGGTCCTAGATTAACCAAAGGAAAACCAATCTGTGTCGTATGAACCCTTGAAGCCACTGAGTTGGGAGACGGGGCTAAGGATGAAGAAGGCAAGGCTAAGTTATCAGGTGGAGAAGGAGCTAAATGAGCAGCTATACTAATAGGCATGCCAACAAGGAGTTGACCATTGGGTGTACGGTTAGGGACATTATACAAATAGTACTGTAAAACTCTAGGATTAGCATCCAAAAATTTCACAAATTCCTTATCTCCTACAGGGATTTTGGGAACCTCGCTGGTGTCCGTAGGATTCCCCACAGGATGTGAAGGGGGTGATTCAAGCAAAGGCACAGAGTAGGCATGTGAAACCATGGCTGCATCTTGTTTCCGAGTGATAACAACCATGGACAAGAGTACATAGTAGGGATGCAATCTATCAGGAACAGAAGCAGCAACAAAATGTTGGAATTGGTAGGTTGTTGGTTTTGGGAACTGTGAAAGACAGTAACCGATATCGGTCAGGTAACCGATGTCAGTCAGACTGTAGCCAGCGTCGGTAAGTTAACCGATGTCAGTAGAATAGGACCGGTGTAAGAAGCTGTAAGAAGTTGCTAATTTGGGGTTAACGATGCTTAGTATACCTACCAAACTATTCTGAAGTGATCACAGAAACAATGTATGACAGAGAAATAGAACTAAAAACAAGCAAGATGCACAAGAAAATTAACATACTAACCCTAGGATTAGTTTTAATCACTTTGGGCTTATGCCTTAGATGCAAAATGATGTCAATCCTAAACAAAAGACCTAGGGGAAATGTCAAGTTTGTTTTGGCTTATAAGGTTACCTCAATTGGGCGGAGGAATACCGCGGAAAAGGGGGGATGCTTGAGCTATTGTGTTAATTATGATGTGATTCAGTATGTGTTGTGCAGTGAAAGTAAGATTAATTTCTTGTCAATACCGTGGATATCACCCCCATGTGTACAACATGTTACTCAATCTACGTTCACTAGAATTGAAAACAACAAGCAAGAATGTGATGCAAGTGTTTTAAACCCAAATCGAAAATGATATTCGATGAAGCGAAGAAGATGACTTTCACTAATGCAAAGATGTGAAAGCAATACAAATTCTTTTACCAAAAAATAACAAAATATCTTGTGAATATTTTAGAAGAAGAAAATAGCAAGTGTGCTCCCTATATGAAAGCAAGAAAGAAAGAAAGAAACCCAAAATGGGTCCCATCGGGCGTGCCAAAATGTTTCGCACAGAATGTTTCCGTTCCTGGAATAGAGTTGCTTCTATCCTTTCATTCTTTTGAGAAACAGATAAGGGTTAGGGCTAGGAGGAATACCTGTTGAATGTTGAGAGGGTGTGCGCGTACCGCAGAGAGAGATCAGATCGATTGCAAAGAACTCCTTTTTTTCTGGGAAGGACTACCTACAAGTAAGAATACAAGACCACCAGATTTTAGTTAGACAATAAATGAGGGAATTGCCTTGGGTCTAGGAAATATTAGACTTCCTTTCGAAGGTGGTCAGTTCCCATTTTAATACGAATTAATACAAATGATAATAAATAAGCTATTGTGAAATCACGATTTAGGCACCTCGTTACCAAGCAATAGAGACTAAACTACGGATAATAAAACGTCATGTTGTTTGTTTGGTCAATGGTCGTTGATACGTTCAGGTCGAGTTATAGGGATAAACCAGAATGGATTTGAGGTTGTTAGGAGACAAATAGGTGAGAGGAAGGTTTTGGGTATAAGTCACAGTGACCGATGCCGGTCACTGTATAACCCACTGCGGTTAGGGAACCGCTGCCGGTATGGGATAATTGACACCGGTAGGGTCAGTAATCTAGGCACTTCTGGATAGAGGTTGGTTACAGGGTGATTGTGGGGTTATTAAGACTGGTGGATGGTTGAGGGGAATAGTGAGATGACGGGGAAGACTCAGAGTGTGATAAAACGGTCTTCTGGGCAATACAAGGATGTATGGATGAAGGTTAAGTGTAGGGTGCTGGCAAGTGGTAGATCTAGGAATGAGTTTATAATTACTATCAATCAAAAGGCTCAAGAAATGGTGCTTAGAAACATACAAGACACTACTTACTCGTCCTTGATGAAGATTCAGGTCCAAGGAATGTGGTAGTGACAGTAAGGCTTAGTTGGGATGATCTGGTATTGGAAAATGAGCTGATGAAGCTATCCTCAGTCTTTTTCAATGCTTGAATGGGGTGACAGCAATCCAGTGGCTCGGTTGTAGTCTTCGGCTTGATGCTCTTCTCTTTTCTTCACTTGTCTCCGCTCTGCCAAGTGAATTTCGGATGGTTTTTCCAAATGAATTCCCGATCCTTTGTTTTTGGTTGGGGGAGGTCATTTACAGGGAACCGATGGTGGTTACGTAACCGATGGCGGTCGAGTAGGAACCGATGTTGGTTAAGCCAAAGTGGGCTATTTTTAGTAAAATAGCCAACTTTCCCTCCTTTTCTCCCGAGAGATTAGTTGTGGGCTTGGTCAAGTCATTATTAGGTTGATTTTGGTGCGGGTGAGGAATAATTAGTCATGGGTGTAGATGTAGACCAAGTTATAGGTCTTAATTAGGTTAGTTTAGGATGAGGGCTAGGTCATGATGAGGTGGCGAAATGAGGTGGCAGGTTTGGGAGATGTGGATTTATTAATTATAAGGTAATTAATAAATAATTGTGCAAGGTTTAGGTGGTGAGGTTAGGTTGTGAAATTTGATGTGGGGTACAGTGTTTCATAAGACATAAATTTGGTGTCTACAACCTTAAGCCAGGAAATATGTTCATGTTTATGCTGTAAGCTTAATTGAGTGATGCCAGACAGAATCCTTTACAGGAATGTTTTACCCTGTATGGACTCTAACACTGACTGGTCCTGTTTTGGAAACCTAGAATAGATTGTTAAGGTTAATAACCTTAACCTAAAATTATAACCTATTGGTTAAAATAATTGCTAATCTAACCTAGCCCTAAAACTATAAGCTTAATGCTCCTAAGAGTTAACTACACCTAGCGCTATGGAAGTAAGACTAATGTCTTACCCTATGATCTAACCTATGTTTCTAACCTATCTTAACTAATGATAAGAATGGAGGGGGACCTATGAAGGGTTACGAGTCATGGGAGGTGGCTTCCATGGCATTTATGAGGGGGATAAGGTTGAGGGACTTGGAATGCTATCAGATTTGGCGGAGGTTGCAAATGGATAGTGTAATCTGACGTGGCAGTATCATCAAGTATGGGAAAGGTTGTTTGTTTTCTTTTGGCTATCACCAATTTTTGTGGTTGGTGGCAATAGAAAATAGGCGGGATGATGGAAGTTAATGCAATTAATGAACCTCGGTTACCGAGTGTGGATTTCTTGGGAAGGCATGCAAATGGATTATTGTTTGGTTATTTTGTTTTCCATGCAATCCATTTTTCACTTTGCTTGAGCACTGGTTCTTCGAACCACTCGTCTACTCTGTGTTACATGGCAACTGTGAGAGTTTCTAGCTTCCTTCTCTATCAGGGAAAGTATATAAGGCAAGGAGGTAACAATTTATTGTTGTTTAATCTATCATGGAAGAAGAAGAGAAGATGTGAGAAAATTTAGAGGTCTTCTTCAAATTTTTGAGTGACACTATCAAGCATGATAGGCCCTAAATTTTAAAAATATTGCTTTCCTTTAAATTATTTCATTAGAACAAGTCTGTTAAGATGATTTTTGGTTTAACAGTTGGTTTGAATGGTAGTAATGTATTGGGTTTCTTCTTTTTCTTGATGATATGGGAATCCATAGTTATACGTAGACTCTATTGAAGTGTTTGCTATGTTTATTTTATGGATTCAACTTCTGTCGAAGTGTTTTATGTGTATAATTTGTGGATAGGACTTTATGTTGAAGTCCTTGCTATGACTACATATGGTTTCGACTTCTGTTGAAGTCCTTGCTGTGTATACGTTATGGATTCGACTTCTATCAAAGTGTTTGTTGTGTATACTTTATGGATACGACTTTTGTAGAAGTCCTTGCTGTGATTTCTTTGTGGAATCGACTTCTGTAGAAGTCCTTGTTGTGGTTTCATTAAGGATTCAACTTCGGTCGAAGTGTTTGCTGTGATTTCATTAAGGAATCGATTTCTGTTGAAGTCCTTGTTGTATTTACATGGTGGATTCGACTTCTGTTAAAGTGTTAGTACTATGATTGCATTTGGGGTTTGACTTTTGTATATGTTGTTTCCTAGTCCCTTGTTCGACTGAGGTAATGAGATCCTAACTGTACCATGCTTTGACGTTTTGTTGGATGATTTCATGTTTGAAGAATGTCATGGAAAGAATTTTTGTCTAATTTGGTTGGTTTATTGATTATTTCTTGGTTGCATGAGATCTTCTATTGATTGACAACTTCAAGTGAATATATAGTTGGTTTGTGATGAAACTATAGTTCCTTTTAGTGAGCTTGACTAGTTTAGTTGTATGCGTATGAAAAATGTTGAATTCAAGCCTGTACCTCTGTGAAAAGTGTCCAGATGTTCAATGATTATGGGTTCTGTATTTGATGTAATATTAGTGTAGCTGTGGTTTTATTTATGACTTTACTTGGTTAATGGGAACATAGCCTGACCAAGAGAAATCTTGCTTTGAGGAAATCTGATTCTTAAATAACGTATGGGTAATCCTAGATCTGCATGGATGGAAATTAGGTTTGTACTTGGAAGAGATGGGATTGTGTTGATTTCTTGCTTTCCCTTCTTCTCTAATTGAATTTCCAGATTGATTGTATATGCATTACTCCCGAAAAGATTAGTACAATCTTGAACTTGTTTGGAAAGGAGATCTGGATGACTCTATTTCTTTCTCTTAGATTATAAAGTATATGTTGTTATAGGAATTTTGAAATACGAAAGTATTCTATCCCTTTTTGGAAATTATGATTGCTCCCTTCTTTTGTATTTCCATAAGAACTCTACAAGAGAGGTATAAGATGATTAGGTTGTTAAATTTATGAGGAAAGAATGTTAAGTGCTTAGTCTTCACCGAAGTTTCCTTTCCCTATCTATAGTTATATTAATACCTTATTTGAGTTATTCAGTTATCTACTTTATTAAAAGTAGTATTAAAAGTTTTTATACTTATTAATGTCATTGAAATAATGCAATGAGTATAAAGGAAATCCATCAGTTGAACTTTCTAGAGGCTATAATCTATCTTTTCTTGAATTATTAAATGCACATCTGCTGGATTCACGTACTGGTAAGAATTCATTCTTGAATGGAGTAATTTTATTAGGATTGATATTGTCCTTGGTTTTCGGAATGGATGGATATTCTTGATTCATTTTGTTTCTTCTTAGTATCTAATACAAGATGAATCGTCTGAAAATATTAAAGTTGATATGGTAGTTATAATATGAAGTTATGTTACGAAGTCATATATGGTAGAAGGATAAATAGTGTGATTCATGATTATAGATTTGATGAAATGATTTCATTTAAACAATTTATTTAATGGAAACAATTGGTGGAATGCAGTTGTTTTAAGAATTAGAGCTTATCATGCTCAGTTCACTGAACTGAACCATGCTAGAAATTTTTGGTAGATGGCCATCGTAAGTGGTAAAAGCACACAGATCTGATATGATGCTTAGAATTTTTAATTTGATTTTTATGATGAATTACGACAGGATCTCTCTAATTGTACTATAGGAATGAAGTTTCTCTTTTGTTGATGTTATTGTATTAAAAGATGCCTTAGAGCATAAATTGTACTAGTATAGGTTGAGATTAAAAGAAATGGAGAAATGTTTTCTTACATGGCTATGTTCTTATTTGTTGAGTTGATCTTCTTGCATCTGGATGATTAAGAGTGCATTTGTGTTATTATACGCCAAGGGATCTAAATGGATTCCCTAAATAAGCCTCTGTAAAAATTATGTGACTGATTACTCCATGTTTGCTAGTAATTCTTTTATATTATGAATATGGATAATTTAAAAATTAGTTCATTACATTTCTATGGAAGTTGGGGTTGATTCATGCCCTAACAAGTAGCTATAACTCGATGAGCATTATACTAATCCTTAATAAAGGATAAGTCAAAGAAATGTAATGGATGGATTAAATTCACCATGTCTTATTTGCTATAAGTCTAATACATTCAGTCTTCAAGGTTGATAAGAACCCTTACAGGTTAGTTATCTTCCTTATGAGAGAACTTAGGGCTATTGCCCAATTATGAGAAATAAGATTATTAGGAAACGATGGACACCTTGACGAGGTCTCAAATCTCTTTAAACTTCTCTTAGTGAAATTGAACTAAATTACGTAAGGGAACTCAAAGGTGTGGAACTCAGGGTTGGGAAAAGACTACCTAATTAGGAGGGTCTTTAATTCAATTTCAACTAAACTTAAGTAACTTCTTGAAGTTATGTAAATCTTTCCAAGGTAGTTTTGTAGGATGTTGACACATGTCAACTGTAGGGTTGTACCTTCAAGAATATTAGGATCTTCTCGAGGATACAATAATGCAGGTGGCATATGGTAACACCCTTTTGTATTGATCATTAAGATTTACACTTGAAACTTAAACAAGTTTTTCCTTTGGGACTGGTTAGGACCATAATCATGTTATAAGGCTGACCTTTTAGACTCGGTGTACCTTGACACATGGGGTTGATAGTGGTTGGCCCAATATATTAGCTTACCCCTTGTCTTCAAGAGCATCCTTATAATGTGTATCCTGTTATCAACCCGATCTTGAGTGAATGACTTGGGACAGGGGAGGCTGACAGAAGTTAGTGAAGGATACATTCTATATAACATCGGAGTGTGGTGAAGGACGTATTTCATATTGATGAGTATGCCCGTCAAGGAATATGAGACATGAACAGTATTTTTAAAATCTTTGGCCAAAGTATCACAAGTTGCTGATTACATTTTCCTATGTCACCTAGTCTAAGGGATGTGATGCCGATGAATAATGGTAACAATTATTTAGATAGGTTCCTTGGATAGAGCATTTTAAAATCCTAGATTAGGGAAAAGAACCGAAAAAGTGAAGTGTTAAGATAAAAATGCCAACTCTATGATACTCATGAATAGATCGGTAGATCACCGAGTCATGGAATGAATAGATCAGTGGTACACCGAGTCATTATAGCTGCATATGGTTATCTATTATAAGAATGATTGTTATGATCTGTGAGTTCTAAATTATGCATGTAGAACTAGGAAGCACTTATAAAAATAAAATAAAAAAAAATAATAAAAATTCTTGTTCTAACGTACTAAAATGGGAATGTTACATGTTCCTCGATGAGGGGTTGTGATAATACCTTCATCTTAGATCCATACTTTGTCTACCGAATCAGATGTGAACAATCAAGAGACATGTAGCTTCCTATCTTGGCCATGAAATCACGGGAAAAACATAATTAAATATTGGTGGAAAGTCAATTACTACTATATCCTATGGAATGGTTATGTTCGGATAGGAATAAAGATGCAACGGGAGCCCCTTGATAGATCCTATGGTTTGGAATGATTTTCCATCCAAATGCATGACTCTTTTTCTCAACAGTTCATATTTAATTCCATAGGCATCTGCAATTTCTTTGGGCATGAATGTAGTGGTCATGCCAGAGTATATCATGGAGTTATGCAATATTTTCCTACATATTATAAGAGTCATAAAAAGGGGTTGGGCCTCGGTTTAATTCTCCCTTTTAATTTGATAACACTGCCTCTGTTGGGGCCCAAATTATTTTTACCTACTCCTCTTTTTTAGTGGTGGTTGGGTCATCATTTGATTTAATGAACTGTAGAAGGAACCACTTGCATGATGATAATCCATGGCCTACCAAGTAAGAAATTGTACTGAACTATGGCATCATTGATAAAGAACATAGTAGGAACAATTTTAAGCTCAACTATTACAGGTAAGATGATATTGACCATGCACATACATGTAGTAGAATCATAGCCATAGAGAGAAATGGATGAAGGGATGACATTTGTTGAGGAAATGCCTAGTTATTGAATAAATATGAAATTAAAAAGATTGAGCCCAGATCCATGATCAACTAGTGCTCACTTAATTCCAATGTTATAGATGCATGCTTGGATATAAAGGGAATGCCCACTTTCAAAAATAGAAAGAGGGGTGATTGCATCAGATGGGAAATTAATATGTTCTTGATGAGAATAAAATGTTTCTACGGAGTGATCATATAAAGAGCCAAGATGAGTATTAGAAGGAATGTGAGTATTAGTCAGGAAGGATTGGATTTTAGTCTCTTAATTAAGATTAGCCAAAATTTTTTAGGGATGGAGATGCTCATGATGGAAGGATCTAGAAAATATTTGAACATGGGGTTCACCAAATTATTTAATTTAATTTGAATTAAATATAGATATTGTAGAGTCACTATTGAACCAAATAATGTATGAATGCTGAAATGAGGAAATGACACAAGCAATCTAAGATGTAATATTTTAAACCATAAGAAAAGAATAAGAATAAATGAATTAATTGATTTAAACATGACTTGGAATTGATATGAGCAAGGAAGAGTGATGAAAATATTGGGTAGAGTGTCATAAATGTTGTCTGTAAATTCTAGACTGCAAGAATAAGGCAGGACACGTGTACCCATGGTAAAACAAGGTTGCTGGGGTGCGGAAGACCTCTTCTAGGCACCTGTGAATGCACAAATTATTAGATTATGATTTATGTAGTGTCACAAGATCTTAGATGTTACTTCCTATTGATCACCTAAAATTCACAAAATGAATGCCGAAGGTACCTACAACTTACAAAATATAAGTTCACTTGCACAATCCTATAAACCACATAAAAAATAAAAAGGAAGATGTAATATGGGGAGTCAGACTAACCCTAACGATCACCCGAGAGTGAAATTATGACCGATCACTGCACTACATCTCAGAATCCATGTAATTTTTATGAGTGGATGTAATAATCATGCCCTAGGATGCCCTTACGCAAGTTGCACTTGATAGTGGGCTATAGCTAGATGTAGCAATGTAGTATAATGAGTGGATGGAAAAATGAACTTCCCCTTCCTATGTAGTGTGTGCACAGTAGTAGCAGTTTTAGTCCCTTGAGTGGATGCTAGATGGATGCTTTAGAGTGCTTTAGGTACCTTTTGGATGCAAGCTTAGGTGATGATAGTAATTCTTAGTGCTTGGTTCTTGATTTTGAACACATAACTATATATTTATATGATTCCCTTATTTTAATTTTTTAATTGACAATTGGAAGGCTGACCTATATGTGAAAAATATTCCCAAAATATTAAAGAGACAAAAAAGGAGCGAGTAAGATAAGAAAGGGTCAGGGGTGCCTAGAGGGGAAAGGGGTGCCTAAGCACTCATATCCTTGCTAGGCGGTGGTTTCTAGAGTTATAAAAGATAAATAATTAAAATAATTATTGGGTTGTAGCATTTATAAGACCAAATAAAAAACAAGAAACATAGAAAAGAGGCCAATGACGGTCGTTAATTACTAGTTTTATTGTTCAGGAATCATATGAATGCTAGCATGTGTTTAAGACCTAAAAATGTACCAAAGTGCATGATTTTTGGTCTACAATGATTGCACAAGAGCTCAAGATCTTATTTCTGGTGTGTTGCAAGGTCTTCATCATTGTTCCTTGTTGATCACCTGATAGTCACACTATGATTGCCTAAGGTATCTGTAACCTGGAAAAGATATGTTCACTTGCACAAGCCCACAAACACATAAAACATAAAAAGGAAAATGAAAAATGGGGAGTCAGACTAAACTTGATGGTCACCTTGAGAGTGAAATTATGAATGAGCACTGCACTACATATGAAAGTCCATGTAGTTCTTGTGAGTGTGTGTCAGAATTTTTCCCTAGGATGTCCTTGTGTAAGTTGCACTTGATAACGAGCTGTAGCTAGAATGTAAAAATGTATAACATTTGTGGATGGAATAAAAAATAATTTCCATTCCTATGGTGTGTATGCTGAAGTATGCAATCCGTGTTCCTTGGATCATAGATGGATTCCTTTGAAGTGCTTTAGTGCCTTTTGAATGCAAGCTTAGGTGATATTAGTAATGCTCAGTGCTTGGTCCTCCATTTTGAACACATAACTATATATTTATACGATTCCCTTGTTTGAATTTTGTAATTGACAACTGGAAGGCCAACCTATAAGTGAAAAAGATGCCCAAAAGATAAAATATACCCAAAAGGAGAGAGTAAGGTTAAAAAGGGTTATGGGCACCCAAAGGGGACAAGAGTGCCAAAGCACTACTATCCTAGTTAGGCACTAGTGTATGAAGCAATGAAATATAAACAAAAAAGTTACGACTAGGCTGTAGGGTGTGCAAGACTAGATAGAAAAGAAGAGATAAAGAAATGAGGCCAAAGATACTTGTCAACCACTAGTTTTCTTACTAAGGAATCATGTAAATGCTAACATGCTTTTAGGACCTGGAAATATACCTAAGTGCGTGATTTTGTGTTTACATTTGCGTCCAATTTATGTTTTTGAGTGACTATTCGATAACATAATGTAGATAAGAGATGCGTACCTTATGATCATGTAAAATGCATGAAAAATAGCGTGCCGACTAGACAAGTGAAGCGTGGAATGATTATAAAGTGAAGTGTGGAGATTAGGAAAGGAAAGTGCCTAGGGTTGAAGGGTATGCATTACTTTTTCTTGTTGTTGTAACTTATGGTTGCTGCTTCTTGTAAGGATGAACCTGCAAAAGAAGAGAAAGAATGTATTTAAAGTCTTGTATGTGATAAATCAGAGAAAAATGTGCATAAATATGTAAAAGTGTGTAAAGGAAAGTGTGCACTTGATGTTAAAGAGTGTAAAAGGATAGAAAAAGTGTCCTGAAATGCTGTGTAGAGTGATTTTTTTGGGTGATCACATGCCAAGAGTGAGTATTTTGGGTGATCTCATGTCAAGATTGAGTTTTTTGGGTGATCTCATGCAAAGTACAAGTTTTTTTGGGGGATCTCACATGAAGTGTGAGTTTTTGGAGCATTCTCATGCCAAAGAGAAAGTGTTGGGGAGAGAGGTCTAGTGTTACTCTCCATCCAAGAATCTTCCCGATAAGCACCATTATAGATGGTACATCCTTGATTTGTTCCTGCTGTCCTAATTTTTTCTGAATTAGTTCCAAGTTATACCGATTGAAGGATATTGCATGTATTATATAATTGAAGGAATGTGCCTGTAACTATGAAGCTATTCTGAAGACTTCTGTGAATTGTGATGATATGATAATATGTCTACATGTGCCCTTGGAAATTACCACCCAAGAGAGGAAAAATGTTCTCAGGTGATCTTGTCTGATGTTGGGTGCTTGTGCCTGTGCTATGCTAAGGACCCAAGTCACATTCTAGGTAATTATGTGATTGTATTTCTATGTTGTTTATGTAATGTGCAGATTTGTACCATATCTCTTAGCTAATGTAGGGGTGATGTGTTCACCTAATGTATACCCCCCTCGTTTGGGTTGCATGCGAAAACTGGAGGAGTGTATAATCTGAAAGAGAAGATCTAATGATATGCTGTACTATATCCTTGTAGGGGGTAGGGGATGTGCATGGTAGAAACCAAGACACATGCAAAAAAATTGGATAATAACATCTGTTAGTAGAAAATTTAACAAACATGCAATAAAAGACAAAGTAATCAAGAAAGTGTGAAAAAAGTGGACCATGAGAAGCAGGTTTAAACATGAGACATCACTCACAAAGTCACAAAAAAATTAGGTCCAAAGAGGCCAAAAGCATAAAAATAGTTATTCAAACAAGACAAAGGGCATAACCCGCAAACAAATGGATAAAATGGAAAACAATGGCAAAAAAAGTGTATCTGATAACCATGGTGGCATATAGTCCTCTAAAGTAAATGCTACACATAAAGCACCCATTATCATGTTAGAAAGATAAGAATCATGTCAAGAAATTTATGTATCACTGGAAAGTAATGTGCTAGTAAGAATGGGAAATAATATATGATGAAATAATAATACTTTTAACATGTGAGGATAAAAAGGGTAGATGCCCCCAGGAGCCTTTGTGGGGATGACAAATGATACAATGTCGAGCATCATTGCAATGTATGAAAATATACATTCACTCCAAAAGAACAAGTGAACACACTTGTGTATATATAGAAAGATAATGAAACAATGAGTATCTGACTAATATAGTAAGCAAAGTGCATCATGTAATTAGTATAAGCAAGTAAATGTAAGTGCAACCAAGATATGCGAATGCAGTGTACGAGTGTGATGGAATGATATGTAATGTGTGAATGTGATAGGAGTAGTGTGCCCCCTAGCAGACGTGTATGAGATGAGGTTAATTTACAAATTCCCCCTCAGCAGTCAAGAATGAACCATAGAGCAAGAGTGCATCATCAGGACTTGGTTTAAAAAATTTGCAATAGAAAGATAGATCATGAAACATAGAGCGTGAAAAGTAAAAGTACTAAGGTTAATTTCATATTTAGATCCTCAACAATCGAGTATGAACTATGGAAATAGAGTGCATCGTAGGATACTGTCAATACCAGATGTGTATAAAGGGGTGGAAAGTGTGAATAGAGAGTAGATGTGAAGTATAGAGCATAAAGTGTGGTAGTAGTCATTTAAAGAAAATTTAAAGTGATGGGAGGGGGGGAGAGTGTGATGCCCCTAAAGTGTAAGGAGGAATGGGGATCTTTATGATGACATGGGAGAGACCTTGCCAAGGTGTCAGAGTTTGAAATGTGTCAGAAGAAAACATATGGTCATCAAAATGGTAGTTAGGAGCAAGAGTAGGACTGGGGTTGGATTTTGGGTTGATAGGAGAAGTCCTTAAGAGGTTATCTAGAGTTTGTTGGTCTTGCATAGATATTGGTTTCTACTTTGGAATTTGTAACACCATAGAAGAATTGAGAGAAGGAGGGGATGGATGGATTTTTAGAGGAGGTTACTTGGTTGGAATGGGTAGCGCTATAGAATACTTGAGAGGAGGAGGGTATGAATTGATTTTTAGAGGAGGTTTCTTAGTTGGAATGGGTTAAACAAGAGGCTCTTGACTGACTGAAGGAGGAACATTAATAACTATAGAATGATGCTCATTAGAGATGGAAGGAATGGATTCATGATCCCATTGAGATTTAGAAATTAAAGAGGAACATGAAGTAGAATGTTGTGCAACAAATGAGATAAAGAAGTGATGCACAAGGTGCGTAATTCTTCATTTTAAAGCATATCAATCATTGTCACGATTTCCATTAATTATATGATAATTGCAAAATGGAATACCTATGTACTTGGAAAGAAGATAAGAAGGGTAACAATGAGTATTCAACAATCTGATCAACTAGTAATTGAGGAGATCAAGATAATATCATGTTTCTTATTATTGAGATTAAACTTGAGAGGTGCTAGTAACGGTAAGACTCGAGGTTTACTTATATGAGAACATGTAGAAGATGTAGAAGTGGGATGAGGTGTAGAAGAAGAACTAACATGGGCTTGAGGAACATCTTTGAGATGTTGGATTTCAGCTTTAAGATATGTAATCATTTTTCCATAGATTTAATGTTCTCTTGAAATAAACAATGTAAAGCTTGAATTGACTCTAATATGGGTTGATTGGATGGAGAATTAGGACCAATAGAGTCATGAGATAAATGTTTGAAAATGAAACTTACTGAAGAGGGTGGTGTATTGCGAGGGAGATACATACTGTTTAGGGATTTTTGGAGAACAACCTTGCAAGGTGGATATATTTGGAGTAGGTCATAATAAGAGATGCGAGCAATTTGAGGAGCCATGAAAGAAGATTGGATATAAAAAGAAAAATGAGGATCCAAGTGTATGATCATGAGTGGGGTTCACTAAATGATTTAATTTAATTTTGATTAAACCTAAGTATTGTAGAGTAACTAATGTATAAATGGTAAAGTAAAACAATGACATAAGAAAGCTAAGATTTAATATATGAAACACTAAACAAGAGATGAGATATTAAAACTTAGCTGATTTTTGTGGAATTTGGAACTGATCTAGGTAGAGAGAGGTGATGAGAATATTGGGAAGAGTGTAATTACTTCTTACTATAAATTTTGAAATACAAGAATGAGGCCAGACACAGGATCCTGGACTAGGTCAAGGGCACCTAGGTTTTGGAGACTACTTCTGGGCACTGGCAATTGCAAAGGAGCTTAGGATATTCTTTCTAGTGTGTCACAAGGTCTTCATTATTATTCCCTATTGATCATATGATAGTCACATTATGATCACCAAAGGTACCTGTAACATGCAATAGAGATGTTCACCTGCACAAGCCCATAAACCACATCAAACTGAAAAAGGAAAATACAAAATGGGGAGTCAGGCTGACCCTGACAGTCATCCCAAGAGTGAATTTATGAATAAGTGTTACACTACATCTCAGACTCCATGTAGTTCTTGTATGTGTGTTTAGGAATTATGCCCTAAGATGCCCTTATGTAACTTGCACTTAATAATGGGCTATAACTTGAATGTAGAAATGTATAACATGTGTGGATGGAATAAAATGGACTTCCCCTTCCTATCACATATATGTAAAAGTATGCATCCCTTGTCCCTTGAATGTATGTTAGATGTATAAATTTTAAGTGCTTTAGTTCCTTTTGAATAGAAACTTAGGTGATAGTAGTAATTTTTAGTTCTTGGTACTCCATTTTGAACACATAACTATGTATTTATATGATTCCCTTGTTTGAATTTCGTAATTGAAAACTAGAATGCTAACCCATAAGTGGAAAAGATGCCCAAAAGGAGCAAGTACGGTGAAAAAGGGTTAAGGTTTCCCAAAGGGGACAAGAGCGCCAAAGTGTTGCTATCTTGGCTGGGCATTGGTGTCTGAAGACATGGAAGATAAAAAAGTAAAGTTATGATTGGGATGTAGGGTGTGTAAGAACAAATAGAAAACAAAAGACAAAGAAAAGAGGCCAAAGATAGTTGTCAACCACTAGTTTTATTTCTTAGGAATCATGTAAATGATAGCATGCTTTTATGACCTAGAAGTTTACCCAAGTGCATGATTTTGTGTCTATAGAGATATGTAAATGAATCATTAGTGATTGGTCTAAGTGTTATATTTCTCAAGTTACGAATAAATCCTTGTTTCCATTGAAGTGTTCAAATTTATGTTCATTTGATCGTCTTTCTTGTGCAAAATGTCAATTTTACCTAGTTTATTTTTCTACTTGTATTATGAGGGATGTATTATGAGGCATGCATGGTGAAAGGAAGTGTATATGAATCTCAAGGGAGTATTGGAGTAGCTTTTCTTGTGATTTCTCTTTTTATTTTCTCATTAGGATGCTAGGTGCTAAGTAGAATGAATGCCCCCTTAATGGGATATGAATAAATTGCTTATATATTGTGTTCTAGATATAGAAAAATTGAATAAGGATGAATAAATATGTACCAAAGGAATTCAAATTTATAAAATCACCATTGGAGGGAAATGTACTAAAGCAGCCATGTTGGCCCATAACATATGGGCGCAATGGCCCTAGATGCAATTGCAGGTGATATGGAAGTTGGAATTGTGATATATGAGGGTATAGCCTAATTTGATAGATTAATATGATATTTGTGTGAACAAGTAGGTTGTGTATGCAAGAAAGAATGAGTGATACATAGCTAGGGATGGCTTAATTGGTCAAATTGAGAAAGTGTAGGCTAGTGCAGACGTGTTGTACAATTTCTATTGTTGTAAGTCATGAATTACCAAAAATAGTGTCTACATAAGCCTATCCACAAATATACTAAGAAAAAATTGTACATCTACACACACATGTTTTTCACTCCTTAGGAAATGTGGTATGATTCCTTAAAAATAATTACAAAGGTCTCCATTTTTAATCCTCCAAATGACTGTCAGCTAAACTAATTCAAACCAGGATGTAAACAATACATTTTTATGGATTAAATGATCCCAAGAATTACTTAATTAATGCATATCACATAAAATAGATTCTATATTCTAACTTTAATCTTATAAAATCATTTAATTGAATAGAAAATTACTTGAATTGGTTCTTTTAATATATTCCGTCATATAAACACACACACACACACACACACACACACACACACACACACACACACACACACACACACACACACACACACACACACACACACACACACACACACACACACACACACACACACACACACACACACGTGATTACTTTAATAAAATTAAAAATTTCCCTTCTAAAATGTTGGTGATTATGATCCAAGGGTTCATACAATTCATGATGATCCAAACTTGTTTTAAATCCTTTCCCGTTGATTTAAAGGAGATCCATTAAAAAACATATTGATATTAGATTTTATTTGGCTATGCGAGTGGGAAATAGTAACATTTTAAATTATTTTTTGGTGAATCTTGGGAATTTATATGGTGTCTAAATAGTCAAATGGGATTTCCAAATTCTCCAAAAATAGCCAAATTACAAATATTAGCCACCAAAATTTCCCCGGGTCCCTTCTCAAATACCTGGGAGCATATGAGGTTATCCCTTCCTTATTTCTTAAGAAATTAGGTTTCCTCACACTATACATGTTCCCACGTACTTTTGGTGAAGGTAATAGTTTTGATATTTATTCTAATATTTATGATGTTATCCCTACTCATCACATGCTATATCAAACCAATTTGATCACAAGGAGTGTCATGAAATTAAATCAAAATCACTATTAATGAAATAGAATCTCATGAAACCAAATGCTTAATAAAAAATCTTGTACACATGTTACTTTGTTATCTCATTTTAGTGATTCCAGCTAAAATTAAGGTAACCGTAGAAATTTTTGAAAAAAATATATCCTAAAATGCCCTTTTGAGGAGATTTTTGGGTTTTCGGGTTTCAACAACATGAAAACATGTTTTTTACATGCTATATGCAAATTGTTTCCCAAAACCTGAAACCTGAAACTAGCCAGTATTTCAGGTTTTTAGAACTCATGAGCATTGGAACATGACTTGCAAAAAGCATGCTACATGTCGATTGACTTCCAAAACTTGAAACCTGATATGTCCCTTTGTGTCAAGTTTTTGGAACCTTAGAACACCCAAACATCTCATGTTTCATGTCATATGTTTCTCGAAACCCGAAACCTGAATTAATAGCTAATCCTTTGTATCGGGTTTTCAAGCACTCCAAGCATGATGACATGGCATTAACTCCAAGTTTTTGGGTAGTTGGCACACGTGTCATGTGAAGTTTAATAAATGTAGGGGTTTTTATAAATAGTTGGATTTACACGTCATTTGTATCTATTGTACTTTTGGTTGCATGGATTTTCTCATCAATGCTCTCTCAACCTTTGAATCCAATATGATTTCGTGCTCGATTGCGTGGTTCATTTTCAATTATTTTTTGAATTTTCTGAAGGTATTTTTCTACCCTCTGCTTATGAGGTTTGTTAAATATGTTTTTGTGATGTTCTTTGTGACGTTCTCCTTCCTTTCTTGCTTTTATTCTAGGTTTAGGGTTGTAGGTTTTCTTCTTCTTTTTGGGTTGTATTCTAATATAAATTATTGATTAAGAGCTCAACCTTAGGGTGTTTGCCTATTCTATACCTTGGAATATTCCTTTTTGTGTTTTATAGAAAAGGAGAAGAATAAAAAGTCCTAACTGTTGAAATGGCAGAAAGATTGCATGTCTTGACATCTCAAAAACCCAATCCCTTATTTCGGGTTTTGCAGGGTGTTTTACAATCTCCAAGTTCTGCAGTGTTTTGGGATTTTCTAAGTGTTGGACATCCAACATCATCCGAGATCCGATTTCCATTGTGTCAGGCCTTACGAGGTGCTCAACATCCTAATTCCTACAGTGTGTCGGGTCTTGTGAGGTGCTCAACATCTTCTAATTCCCGTAGTATGTCGAGTCTTACGAGGTGCTCAACATCTTCCAATTCCCGAAGTATGTTGGGTCATGTAGAGTGTCCAACACCTAACAAGTTTTGGAAATCTCTCCATGTGTGTCAGGTTTTGTGAAGTGTCTGACAAGACCTAAATTCTGACACTCTCTCTCCAGTTTGTTGGGTTTCATCAGGTGCTTTACAAGTCCTAAAATCTAGATAGTGTGGCAGGTCTATGGGGTTATTCAGCAAGCTTCCAAGTCTGATTTCTCAGATAGGAGTTGTCTAAGTGTTATTTCTTCAGGATTTCTCATGACGGATCGTAGATCATCTAATGACAAGTCAGACATGGTTAGGGAAGATGAAATACAAGTATCAGAAGGATGGAATCCCCTTCCTATATAAGATTGCAATTATGAAATCTGGAGATATGGAGCTTGGTCACATTGACATGGAAGATTTCTGGAATAAAATGAAGGATTCTTCTCAGAGTCCCTAGATGAAGGAAATAACAAACTAGTGGCCACCATCTTGTAGTATGATTTCCAATTTCTACTCAATGTCCTGAGTTCATTTTCACCTATGCTTCCCCTTATGACTCAGACTCTCGCTCAGTGAAAAATCAAGCAGGAGAAGTCATAGTGAAGTTGGACGGAGGTTATTTTGATGACATCTTAAGATTACCAAACTTTTAGGAATATGTTGACGTAGCTCTTAAGTCAGCACAGAAAGCCTGGGACAAAGATCAAGAATATTTCATTAGGCATGTGAATAGAAAATTCTTGATCAAGCCTAAGCCGGCTCATCTCAAGGTTTCCCAAGTTTATCCCCAGGAGTAATTTCATCCTTGAAATCAACGACATCATCACCTTTGCTCAAGTTGAGTATTTGTACTCCTTAAGTCAAGGGACTTCCAAAGATGGATGTATCAAGTTCATGGTGATTATGAAGAAGAACGAACAAGGGATTGATTAGAGCAGTCTCATAAGTGATGAGATTGATTCCCTAGATGAAGACAGTCTTGATTACGGGTAAATTCTATATGTCATCATATGTCACATATGCAACAGTTAGTATGATAAAATATCCAGGATTTGATGCAAAAGGAGATAGGGCTAATAAAACACACATATCAGTAATTCCCTCAGTTGAAAATGAAAGGTTCCGAAGATCAGTTCAAAAGAGAGAACGATTCTTTCTTTTATTAAATTATCTACAGAATGTACCCTAATCTAAGGAAAAGAAGAGTCTCTAATGAAGCATGGGACGAAGTATCAAAATGGTATTGTATCTTCTTGTAGTTCAAGAAGTTCACATACCTTCATGTGGTCATGTAGCCAAGTGACCCTTTCTGATTGCCTAGATTCGCAGGTGATAAGCTGATCCCTAATGGAGTTAGTAAGATAGTTGTTAGATATCCACAAATTCCAACAAAGAAAACACAAGGATATTCATATGTTTCCCTATTTCCATTAGAAGGTACACATGCTTCAATGATGGTCAAAGCTAAGAACGTGGTGCATGAGATTCATGATAAGCTGAAGGAAGGACATGAAGCACAGAAACAAATTTAATTTCTGAGGAGTCCTTAAGTCATACAGTAATTTATATCTACATGTTTCTAACAAAGAATATATCTGGGTTGATCTTTTGGGATGAAGTTACCATCCGAAGAAAATACAATAGCAAGTTGACAATTGAAGAAATCTAGATGCTAGGATTTATCTAAAATCCCAACAGGGTAATAAAGACAACGAGAGTGTCCTTAATGCCTCATATGACGGGTTAAATGAAGGATCAATATGTATTCCCGATCCATTGATTGGTCCATTGCTGAGAAACCTTCTATCACTTGAAGAGCTGCTCAAATTCTCGCCTCGTAATAAGGCGTGGGCTCATTTCTTAGGGAATAAGTTATAAAGAAGGAACTTTTGCAAATTTGGACACTTTAGAAGAGGGGACCCTCAAAATGAGAAAATGGAAAAGGATAAGAACCTTTCTAAAAGGCCAATGAAGGTTATAGTTTGTAAGAAAGGGACAAGATCAAAGTAACAACCACCAGTACCTTACTCTTCCATAAATAGTTGAGGTTTCTTGATTCACCTCCACAACCAGAGTAAGGGAATCTTTCTTCAAGACAAGAAATTATTCAACCTTCCATTCCTCCTTTGGTAGATAGTTCATAAGAGGTAAGTCTTCCTCCCACTTCTCAAGCTCTAATTCTAGAATCCTTGCCTCCTCCCATTCAACCATTTCTTGCCTCAGATTTCTTCACCAAGGTTCCTCAACCATGGCTAGTATCTTTTTTGGTCTCTCATCTCTCCCCATTGGGACCCCATTTAACCATGGACATGCCTCCTCCTACTGCACATTAATTCCCTCATTCCCCTACCATTGAGCACTACACTTATGGTGGTTACCACTCCATAAGATAATCCTTCTCCACCTGAAGATGTGGCCATAACTCCTGCAATGGAAGAAACTTCTTACAATACACCTCAACTGGTTGGTAGATCAGACTTCGAGGAAGAGTAAGGTAGTTGTTTCTATTACCAGCCTTTGATTTCAGTTCCCTCAAGGTCACTCCTACCAAGTCGGAAAAGAACCCCAAAACAATCTCAAGGGGTTTCAATGGATACCTCAAGGCAAAAATTTGTAAATATTTTTACACCCACAGCTGATTAAAACTGAGGATGACATAATGTTCACAAATTATCAAATCACAAGGGTGGCTCTAGGGAAAGTTACAAAAGAGGGAGCACAAGTAGGACGTAAAAGATGCCATGGATGTGTTGTGCTATAAGCTAAGGGAAACTAAGGCACATAGAGATGAGTTAAAAGAGAAAGTACATTAGCTAACAAAAGTGCTAATCAAGCTCTCAAACCCTCCTAAGTCAACACCATCATCCTTTACCCCTATCAGATTTGATTTTTTATCAGTACCCATGATTGATAAGATTAATGGAAAAAGGGATATCAATTGATGAATGGACCCAAAGGATACTCTTGCAAGAAAAAGAAGTCATCAAAGATACTGTGGACAGTCTACCAATCCTTAAAGGATATAAAGAAAGATGGAGAGAAAATGGATGATGAGTTTTCATCAGAAATCAGGAACCTAGAGTTGACTTTTGAAGCTCTCCAAACGTTGAAACAGGTTCCATCCCGCATCTTGGTTGAAGAAGGCATCATTCCACATGGGGATAAACAATTTCAGCTAACCAAAGCCATCAAATTTAGAATAAAGATTCTCAATGAAGCTTGCAGAAAATTGAGAGAATCAAGAGATCAATTGGTCGATGGTAAGAATGACTTAGAAGAAGAGCTAGTGAAGATCTGTGCTAAAGTGTTGAGTGAAATCTTGGGTATCTTACCTGTTGATGATCTTTACAAATAGATCCAAGAATCAATTCCACATGAACCAACTTACGGATTTGGCATGGAAATCATTGACAGGTTTGTGAAAATTGAACATTCTTTGGAGACCCTGAGGAAACTCAACAAGAGATTTAAAAAATCTTCCTGGAAACGCTAGTGATACTCAAGAAACATGTGAAGTTCTGAGTGATCACTCCACTGCGCCTGATGAGAATGAAATGTAGGGTATAATCTGAAAATTCCAAGAATTTCAGGACAAGCAGGCTTTGTTGGAGGAAGATAAAGATGATGATACAGAATAAGCACAATGCGACATGTCATTTCAATCTTGAAATCAACATGTCCTTTTTCATTTTTGTTTCGTCACATAGGAAGCAAATTTTGACTTGGTCTCCTGCGTGAGAGTCAAGAAAAATAGGACTCTCTTTTAAAAGACTATTTTCTAGGATTTATCCTATTTTCTCTCAACACCTTTTATTATAAATAAGGGATGCTTATGCATTCCAAAGGGTTGAGATTTTTGGAATATTGAGAACTATTGTGAAAAAGAAAAACTTTGTGTTTTCTTTTAATCATTTGAGGAATAGAATTCGATGCTATTTTTGTAAACTTTTGTGTTGTGAGATTCATCTCTCTTAAGATATTGTTCTTATGTTCAGGATCTTAAGCTATTCTTTGTTTATCATTCTCAATCATTTTAATTGTTTCAAACATTACATTACATTTGTTATCTAGAACTCATATGATTATTTCGTGATCTATGTTTTCTCAAAAGAAAATACATTCCCATCATTTCCTTTCCATTGTGTATTCCTTTCTGATCCATTCTATTTCAAAAAACAACAACATCTTTACCTAGTGTGGATATAGATTTTGGGATTCTATCCCAACCCCAATGGTTAGATTAGTGTAAATACTATACATATTATTTCTGCTGTGTTTTAGATTAGTAATAAACAGGCAGCCTCACCTATCTTTGAGGAGGGATTTAATCCCATGCACTGTGGTTGAACCTCATATTTTGGCGTGAAAAAATATCCAACCAACAGTTTTTGGTGACTCCACTAGGGATATATGGATTGATAAAACTAAGCTTATCCTTTTGGTGTCTGGCGACTCCGTATTTGCCTTATTTTCAAGAAGATCCATTTTCCAGTTCAAGTTGGCTAGGAAGATCTTCACTAGGTTAAGCCGAGCCAAGGGTGAAACTGATCCATTCTTTGATCTGCTTCAACAGCATAATTTTAGGCTTTCACCCAACAATGTTGCATCTAGCCGGGCAAGAAGTTCTTCGCCCATCCAAAGGAATCAGATTCCTCAAGAACAAGAAGTTTCTGGCAACTTTTCATGCATTATTCTTGCCGGATATTTAAATTCCTGTCCACACTTCATTTAGGAGAATGGTAGCACAACCTGTGCCTTGGGGTGCAGCTATTGGTCCTCTTTCCCTTACTCCACCATTGCATGACCTACCTCATGGATCATAGAAGAATATTCCTAAGTTCAACGGTGATGGAAAACAGCATCCTGACGAACACATTTCCTCATTCTTTGTTGCATGTGGTGTTCTTGGGGTTTCTCACGAAGATGTCTCTGTTTGAACTCTTCATCGAAACATTACATGGTGTGGCAGCAGAATGGTTCTATCATCTCCCAAATGCATGCATTACCAACTGGGATACCATGAGATCTATTTTTGAAGCAAGGTTCAAACCAGCTGAAGATTCTCACGCCTTATTAGCACAACTTACCCACATGAAGAAGGAGTCTTACGAACCCATGCGGGACTTCATAACCAAATTCAACAAGCTGATTCGCAAGATTCCAGATCATGTTGTTCCTACTCTTGAGAATCATAAATGTTTCTTCATCAACGCTCAACCTCTCGGATGTGAGCTTCTTGTTAAGAAGATCTTATTATCCCTGATTTGGCCACCACTCAAGCTATGGCCACCGAAATAGAAGATGATCTTATTCTGGCTGGAAAGATCAGAAAAGAATCATCCAAGCCTAAAAATCAGAGTTCTTCTCAAAGTACTACTGATCCAATGATTCAGAAGATGGCTAATGACTTGATCAATTTGAAAAAGTAAATGTCTCAACAGGTGAGCAACATTCTGTATCGGTATATTCCTAGATGGAATTTCAATAATACTAATGGCACTCCCACAAGAGATAGACCATTCGGTTGACTACTTCTCAACCGAGACTAGCTATTGAAGCTCCTCCTATTAATGCTATAGTAGAGATAGTCGAAGAAGAGGAAGAACCAGAAGAACAAGATTCTCACGAAGCTTTTGAAGCTTCGGGATATGCTGATGAGTCCTATGACGATTCAGCTGGCGACTCCAACATTGGGTATTTGGAATACGAGGAAGATGGATGTGAACATGATGGGTCAGTCATTTGTTAGTCTTTACTTGATCCCAATCTTAGAATCCTAGAAAACTAGTTGAAGGCTCTAAGGAGAAGAATAAAGAAGCTCCCATGGTCATGGCCAAGAGAGGCTCTCTTATCTCATCACAAACTGAAAAGGGAGACAACTAAAAAGGTAACAACTTCTTCTTATTCTCCTTCTCCTTCTCTCCAAGACCAGTACCTAAGCTCAAACCAATATAACTAAAACTGAGCCTACCATCATTCCTTCATATACTACTTTTGACATTATTGACCATGCAAAAAGAACTAAGATCCAAATGTCAGAAGTAGAATATCTTCAGTCAAATCCTGAGAAATTTGAAAAGGCTTACCAAATTCATTAGAAGCAAGGTTGTTGTTCCTTCATCTTCAAAAGGCATTTTTTCAAGTCCTACTCAACCTTAGCCTTCAACCAATATGACCTTCTGTTTCTTCTTCAGGAAAGATCAAACCATTTTATTTGTCTTTACTCATAAACGGGTTCAAACTCAGCAATTGCATAATTGACTCAAGAGCTTCCGATAACGTGATGCGCGTACAAAAGTAGCTCATTCCCTTGGAATTACTTTTAACTAAATCATACGGATGGTGTTACTCCATGGAAACCAAGAAAGTTCCTTTAATCGGTCAAATCAAAGATGCACAATTTACATTTGTTCACCTTCCTAGAGAAGAGAGTAAAAATTACCATTGTGGTTGTTGATATCCCAACTTCTTACGGTATTCTCTTATGAAAATGTTTTAATAGAGATGTCAGAGGGGAGATCAATAGGGACTGGACCAAGGTTAAAATTCTCAGTTAATGGATTTCCTCATATTATCCATCCCGAGCCTCAAGCGAAGTATTTAGTCACTATGTTTGATGATCCCCAAGGCTCAAATTCTTTTCAAAGATGTTGGCATAGGGAAGCATTTCATGACATCGAAGATATCGGCTATGAATGTTAAGGGAAGAGGATCCTAATGGTATTTGGACCCTCAAGTTCGATGGGATTTGTTTAACTACTTGGATTAAGTGCCGGCATAGTTCTTATATCTCCATGGATTTTGAGATCTTTCCCTTTGCTTTCAAGTTGTAGTTTGATAATACTAATAACACAGCTAAATATGAGGCTTTGTTACTAGGGTTAGAAATGGTAAGATAAAAAGGAATCCGAAACCTAAAAGTTCAGGGAGACACAGGAGCTCATTGTAAATTAATTGAAAGGGGTTTAACAAGTAAAAAATGATTGCCTAAAGAATTACAAGAACAAAGTATGGGATAACATAGAATGCTTCGATGCTTTTTCTATCAAGGTAGTTTTGAGGGATTATAACAACAAAGCTGATTTGCTAGCCGTGTCTGAATCTCTTCTCTTTCCTCATCCACAATTCAAACAAGACATGTACACCATCGAGATTGTGTACCGTCCCAGTGTTCTAGATAATTCAGCACATTGGCAAGTATTCAATGATGATCACACATGTACTATCTTTCCTTGAAAATGCTAACAATTATAGTGAACTATATTTTGAAGGACCATAATCAGATTTTCACGAATCTATTTTGATTTCATATCAAGAGATTTATGGTGAGTTCATTTAGCTTAAATCCAACAAGATTCCCAAAGGATTGGTTTGTCTTGGAAGGTTTTTTTGACAAACATGGCCAGATTTATTCAAGGTAGAAGACAAGCTGAAGGTGCTTCATCATCAGAAGTAGATCAAGTTAACCTAGGTTCTACTGATCAACCACAGATTGTAAATATTGGTAAATTCTTTTCACTAGAGGAAAAATAAATATTCTCTTCACTCTTGAAGAGATACATGGATGTCCTAGCGTGGTCATACGCATGGATATAAAGTCTTTCAATCCCAAGGATTTGCAGCATATAATTCCTTTGAAGCCTGAAGTCAAATGACATAGGCAAAAGCAGAGACATTGCGACCCCAAGATCTTAGGGACTATTCTTGTAGAAAAATTAGAAAATGTTAGACGCAAGGATTATCTTTTCGATCCATCATTCCACCTCGGTTGCAAACATTGTCCCTGTGAGAAAGAAGAATTGTGAAATCCATATTTGTGTTGACTTCCAGAATCTCAACCAATTTTCATTGAAGGAAAAATATCCGTTGCCCATCATGGACCAGGTATTACAGATGGTCACTGGGGTAGAAATGTTATCCATGCTTGCTATGGATTTTCAAGATATAATTAGGTTGAGGTAGCTCCTGAATATCAACATAAAACAACATTCACCACTCCATGGGAAACCATTTCTTACAGAAGGATTCCTTTCAGTTTGATCAACATGTCGGGGCCACATTTCAGGGAGCTATGGACTTAGATTTTATGGATTTAATGGGCAAGGTCATAGTTGTGTATTTGAATGACTTGACGGTCTTCTCTAAAAATTTAAGTGATCATTATGATCACTTGGAACAGGTACTCTTAAAGTGCAGGCATCATGGGATTTCATTAAATCTTAAAAATTCCATGTTTGGAGTGACAGAAGGAAAGTTGTCTAGGTCATATTATGACTAGAGAAGGAACCAAGATCAACCCAGAGAGGGTGAAGGCCATTCAAAGCCTTACCCTACCCACAAGAAAAACTGGGGTGCACTCCTTTTTCAGGAAGATTAATTTCCTAAGAAGATCTGTACCTGATTTTTTTTATAAAACCAGAGGATATCCTTGGGATGATGAAAGGGAAAACTCCATTTTGATGGAGCACTGAAGGTAAGCTTTCTTTCAAAGAAGTCAAAAAGGCAATTGCACATGCCCCCATTCTAGTATGTCCAAACTTTAAAAAATATTTCATCATGTACAACTATGCTTCCACTCATACAATATCAACCATCTTGATGCAGGAAAATGAAGAAGGAATTGAAGCTCCCATTGCTTTCATGAGCTTCCCATTGAAAGAAAATAAATTGAAAATTCCACAAATTGAAACACATGCTTATGCGGTGGTGAGAGCAGTGAAACATTTCAGGTATCACGTGTTGAGTTCTCATACCCTCGTTCTCGTTCCTGATACTGCAGTTAAAACCATTTTGACTCAACAAGAGTTGGGTAGTCAGTTTGGTAACTAGATAGCTAAAGTCCAAGAGTATGACTTAGAAATCAGACCTACCAAGTTGGTACGAGGAAGGGGCATGTGCCAATTGATTACAGAAATTAATGTTGAGACAGAATGTGAAAAAACTAAAGATACCTCTTCGGAATTACCCATGGTACTTTTTGTGAGCACAACTGACGAATGGTACACAGATATTGCTTTATTTCTAACTTATGGTGAATGCCCCCCACATTTAAGCCAAAAGGAGAAGAGGATAGTTAAGTTAAGATCCGTAAGATACATTCTGTGAGATAATAGAATGTACAAGAAAGGTATTGATGGTGTATTCCTGCACTGTGTTGATAAGTCACAACATGTGAGGTTGCTAGAGTCCTTCCATATTATGGCATGAGGAGGACATTTCTCCTTCTTCATGACAACTTATAAGATCCTCTAGGCCAGGTACTATTGGCCTACTCTCTTTCGAGACTCAGCAGAATGGGTATCCAAATGTGAAGCTTGTCAACATTTTGTTGGTCGCCCTAAGTTAACAGCTCTTCCCCTGAAGCATGTGGTCATTGAAGAACCTTTTCGCCAGTGGGGAATTGATTTCATTAGAGTATTGAATCCTATCTTCAGTGTAGGACACAACTATGTGCTAATTGCCATAGACTATTTCACCAAGTGGGTGGAAGCTATACCCATCAAGAAGGTAACCTCTGAAGTTGTCTGTAACTTCCTCAAAGAAAATATAATTGTCAGATTTTGCGTGCCTAACAAGATTGTTGCCAACAACACCTCAAATTTTTCATCCCATGAGTTGACAAATTTTTTTTATGGATTTGGGATCATGTTGGCTCATTCATCTGATTACTACCCTCAAGGAATTGGCCAAACTAAATTAAGAAACACAAACCTGGTGACCATAATTAGAAAGTTGGTTGATGAGAATCAAAGGTCATGGCACAAATCATTGTATGATGCATTTTGGGCTGATCGGATTACTCCTAAACAAGCTATTGGGATGTCTCCATTCCAGGTGCTATATGGGATTAACGCTGAGATACCTATCTCCGTGGAATTACCATCCTTACAGTTGGCTAAAGCAATTGAGGATGAAGCTTTTCAAAGTTCTATCAAGAAAAGGATAATGTACCTAGCCAGGCTAGAATAAGAATGGAGCAAGGTGGTGGATTACATCACAGACCATCAGATCAAAGTAAAAAAAATATTTGACAAGAAATCAAAGCAATGTGATTTCCAGGTTAGAGATCTAGTACTCCTCTAGGATAAGAGAAGAGAGCAGAAAGGGATGCATGGAAATTTTGATTCTTTATGGAAAGGACCTTTCAAAATACATCAGTTGAATGGTGAAAATAGCTTTTGTCTATCATACCTTGATGGAGAGTTGCTCCCTCTACCTTTCAATGGTCAGCATATGAAGTTGTTCCATTAGTAATGCAAGATGTTCTTTTGCATTGTACATAATTTGTTCCCTGTCGTGTGTTTGCTTTTTGTTTTCTTTCTTTCTTTGTTTGTTTTTGGTTTACTTCTTTCTTCAGACTCCGTAGCCCAATGGATAAAACCAGAGATTCTGAGTTCTCTTCCTTTGATGTCACCAATAAAGTCACTAACTGGAGCCAGCTGTTATCTCATTTTAGTGATTCTAGCTAAAATTAAGGTAACAGTAGAAATTTTTGAAAAAAAATCTCCTAAAATTCCCTTTTGAGAATATTTTCAGGTTTCAACAACATGAAAACATGTTTTTTACATGCTATATGCAAATTTTTTCCCAAAACCCGAAACCCGAAACTAGCTAGTATTTTAGGTTGTCAAAAATCACGAGCATTGGAACATGAATTGCAAAAAGCATGCTGCATGTTGATTGAATTACGAAACCTAAAACCTGATATGTCCCTTTGTGTCGGGTTTTCAGAACCTTAGAACACCCAAACATCTCATGTTTCATGTCATCTGTTTCCCGAAACCCGAATTGATAGCTAATCCTTTGTATCAGGTTTTCGAGCACTCCAAGCATGATGACATGGCATTAACTCTGAGTTGTCAGGTAGTTGGCACACGTGTCATGTGAAGTGTAATAAATGTAGGGGTTTTTATAAATAGTTGGATTTACACATCATTTGTATCTATTGTAATTTTGGTTGTGTGGATTTTCTCGTGCATGCTCTCTCAACCTTCAAACCCGATTTGATTTCGTGCTCGATTGCATGGTTCATTTTCGATTATTTTTCAATTTTGTTGAAGGTATTTTCTCTTCCCTCTATTTGTGAGGTTTTTTGAATATGTTTTTGTGATGTTCTTTGTGACGTTCTCCTTCCTTTCTTGCTTTTCTTCTAGGTTTAGGGTTTTAGGTTTTCTTCTTCTTTTTGGGTTGTATTCTAATATAAATTATTGATTAAGAGTTCACCCTTAGGGTGTTTTCCTATTCTATACCTTGGAATATTCCTTTTTCTATTTTAAAGAAAAAGAGAAGAATATAAAGTCCTAACTATTGAAATGTCGGAAAGATTGCATGTCTTGACATCTCAAAAGCCCAATCCCTTATTTCAGGTTTTGCAGGGTGTTTTACAATCTCCAAGTTCCGTAGTGTTTCGAGATTTTCTAAGTGCCAAACATCCAACATCATCCGACATCCAATTTCCATTGTTTCAGGATTTTCTAAGTGCTGGACATCCAACATCATCCGACATCCAATTTCTAGTGTGTCGGGTCTTGCGAGGTGCTCAACATCTTCTGATTCCCATAGTGTATCGAGTCTTGTAGAGTGTCCAACAAGACCTAAGTTTTGACACTCTATCCAGTGTGTCAGGTTTCATCAAGTGCTCTACAAGTCCTAAAATCCAGATAGTGTGGCGGGTTTGTGGGGTTGCTCAACAAGCTCCCAAGTCCGATTGCTCAGATAAGAGTTATCTAGGAATTCTTTCTTTAGGATTTCTCATGTCGGATCTTGGATCATCTAAAGATAAGTCGGAAAGGTTAGGGAAGATGAAATACAAGTATCGAAAGATGGAATCCACCTCCTATATAGATTACAATTACAACATCCGAGATACAGAAATCAGTAACATTGACATAGAGGATTTCTAGAACAGAACTAAGGATTATTCTTAGAGTCCCTGAATGAAGTCAATAACCAACATTGGCCTCCCTCTTACAGCAAGATTCCCAATGTCTTCTCAATGCCCTGAGTTCATTTCTGCTTGTGCTTCCCATTATGAGTCGGACTCTCGCTCAGTGAAAAATCAAGAAGGAGAAGTCATAGTGAAGTTAGACGGGGGTTATTTTGATGACCTATTAAGATTACCCAACTGTCAGGAATATGTTGATGTAGATATCAAGTCAGCACAGAAATCCTAGGACAAAGATCAAGAAGACTACATCAGGCATGTGAATAGAAAGTTCTTGATCAAGGCCAAGCCGACCGTCTCAAGGTTTCCCAAGTTTGTCCCAAGGAGTGATTTCATCCTTGAAATTAGCGACATCATCACCTTGCTAAGTCGAGTATTTGGACTCCCTGAGTCAAGAGACTTCCAAGGATGGATGTATCAATTCATGGTTATTATGAAAAATAATGAACAAGGGATCAATTGGAACAATCTCGTAAGTGATGAGATTGATTCCCAGATGAAGACAATCTTGACTATGGGAAAATTCTATATGTCATCGTATGTCACCTATGCAGCAGCTGGCATGAGAAATTATCTAGGATTGGATGCAAAAGGAGATAGGGCTACAGAACACATATATCGGTACCTCCTTTAGCTAACAATGAAAGGTTTTGAAGATTAGTTTAGAAGAGTGAATGATGCTTTCTTTTATGAAAATATTTGCAAGATGAACCATGATCTAAGGAAAAGAAGAGTCTCTGATGAAGCATGGGCCGAAGTATCAAAATGGGGTTATATCTTCTTGCATTTTAAGATGTTCACATACCTTCGAGTGGTCATGTACCCATGTGATCCTTTTTGATTACCCAGATTCCCAGGTGATAAGTTGATCTTAATGGAGTTGGTAAGACAATTGTTGGATTTCCACAAATTCCAACAAAGTAAACACAAGGCTGCCACATCCTTCCCCATTTCCATTGGAAGATACACATGCTCGACGATGGTCAAAGCTAACAACATAGTGCATGAGATTCAGGAAAAATTGAAGAAGCACATTTAGCAAAAATATGGATTTGATTTCTGAGGAGTCCTTAAGTCATACGGGACTTTATATCTACATGTTCCCAACATAGAAAATATTTGGGTTGATCTTTGGGATGAATTTTCCATCCGAAGAAAGGACAATGACAGGTTGATATTTGAAGAAATCTAGATGCTGCATTTATCTGACATCCCAAAAGTCACTAAAGACAATGAGAGTGTCCTTGATGCCTCATATGATGGGTTGTACAAAGATCAATATGTTTTCCCAGCCATTGATTGGTCAATTGCTAAGAAAGCTTCTATCACAGGAAGAGCTACTCAAATTCTTACCCATACTAAGGCGTGGCTCATTTCTTGGGGAATGAGTTATAAAGAAGGGAGTTTTGCAAAGCTAGATGCTTTGGAAGAGGGACCCTCAAAAGGAAAAAAAGGAAAAGGATAAGAATCCTTCCAAAAGGTCAATGAAGGTTAAGTTTGTAAGAAAGGGAGAAGATCAAGTAACTACACCAGTAGCCACTCTCCCACAAATAGTTGAGGTTCTTGATTCATCTCCACAACCAGAATAAGGGAATATTCCTTCAAGAGAAGAGATCATTCAGCCTTCCATTCCTCCTTTGGTAGATAGTTCATCAGAGGTAAGTCTCCCTCCTGCTTCTCAAGCTCTAATTCTGGAATCCTTGCCTCCTCCCATTCAACCATCCTTGCCTCCTCCCATTCAACCTTCCTTGCCTCAGATTTCTTCACCAAGTTCCTCATCCATGGCTAGTATCTTCTTTGGCCTCTCACCTCTTCCCAATGGACCCCAATTAATAGTGGACATGCCTCATCATGCTGCACCTTTATTCCTTGAATCCACTACCATGGGCATTATACTTACAGTGGTTCCCAATCCACAAGCTAATCCTCCTCCACCTAAAGATATGACCATAACGCTTGCAATGGGAGAAAATTCTTCCAATACGCCTCAATGGTTGGTAGATCAAAATCTAAGGAAGAGGAAGGTAGTTGTTCCATTACCAACATTTGATTTCAGTTCCCTCAAGGTCACTCCCACTAAATCGGCCAAGAAACCCAAAATAGTCTCAAGGATTTCAGTGGATGCCTCAGGGAATAAATTTGAAGAGATTTCTACTCCTGCAGCTGATAAAACTAAGGATGACATAATGGTCATAGATTATCAGATCACAAGGGTGGATCTAGGGAAAGTAACAACAGAGGAAGCATAGTAGGATGCACAAGATGCCATGAATGTGTTATGCCAGAAGCTGAGGGAAACTACGAAAATTAGAGATGAGTTAAAAGAGAAAGTACAACAGCTAACAGAAGTGATACTCAAGTTCTCAAAGCCTCTTGAGTCAACACCATCATCCTTTACTCATATCTGGTTCGATTTCTTATCAATACCAATGATCGAGAAGATTAATGAAAAGGGGAGAACGGTCAATGAATGGACCCAAAGGCTGCTCTTGCAAGCAAAATAATTCATCAAAGATACTATGGAAGTCTACCAATCCTTAAAGGATAAAAAGAAAGATGGATAGAAAATGGATGATGAGTTTTCAATAGAAATCAAGAACCTAGAGTTGACTTTCGAAGCTCTCCAAACACTGAAACAGGTTCCATCTAGCATCTTGGTCAAAGAGGGCATCATTCCACATGGGGATAAACATTTTCAGCTAACCAAAGCCATCAGATTCAGAATAAATATTCTCAATGAAGCTTGCAGAAAATTGAGAGAATCAAGAGATCAATTGGTCGATGGTAAGAATGACTTAGAAGAAGAGCTAGTCAAAATCTGTGCAAAAGTGTTGAGTGAAAGCTCGGGTATCCTGCCTATTGATGATCTTTACAAATAGATCCAAGAATCAATTCAACATCAACCAACTTATGGATTTGGCATGGAAATCATTGAAAAATTTGTAAAAATTGAACATTCTTTGGAGACCCTGAGGAAACTCAACAAGAGATTGAAAAAGCTTCTAGGCAATGTTAGTGATACTTAGGAAACATGTGAAGTTCTGAGTGATCATTCCATTATGCCTGATGAGAATGAGATGCAAGGTATAATCCAATTTTTTTAAGAATTTAAGGACAAGCAAGCTTTTTTGGAGGAAGATAAAGATGATGATACAAAATAAGCACAATGCGACATGTCATTTCAATCTTGAAATCGACATGTATTTTTCATTTTTGTTTCATCACATGGGAAGCAAATTTTGACTTGGTCTCCTGTGTGAGAGTCAAGCAAAATAGGACTCTCTTTTAAAAGACTATTTTCTAGGATTTATCCTATTTCTCTCAACTCCTTTTATTATAAATAAGGGATGCTTATGCATTCCAAAGGGTTGATATTTTTGGAATATTGAGAACTATTTTTTATTATTATTGGCAAATAGTTTTTTGAAAGGGACTATACCCTTTTACACTAAGGCTCAAAAGCCAGAATTGAAAGTTAAAGCACCAGAGAAGGATCAAAATCCCGATAGAACAATTAAGCCCGATTGTAGAAAACAGACTACAAAGCAAAACCAACAACCGACAAAACAACAACAAAAAAATAACTGATGTACATCAATCAAATAGCAATGGCCTATCAACACCATTGGAAGCAATCTGCTATCCGGCTAAGAAAAATGAGACCAATGAAACCCAACCAGCCAATAGTAGAGATGAGAATCATCAAGGCGAAGTGTTACCCTTTAGAGTGGTAGATTTTTTCTTTTTGTTGACCGTAATCCACCCTGATGGAGCCTTCGCGGTTGGAGAAGAAGACAAGGGAGGAGTATTTTCCTTAGTCGCATTTATCCCATTTGGAACAGCCACGTTGTTATCCAGAGAGATATTTATCATTTTCCATGTTGCCCTCATTAACTTGTGTATTTTTTATGTTGCTAACAACCTAAGTTTTGAATAAAGGGGTTTTCCTTGACTCTGGTTCATCTACTGATTTGAGAACTATTGCGAAGAAGAAAAACTTTGTGTTTTCTTGTAATCATTTGAGGAATAGAAATCGATGCTATTTTTACAAACTTTGTCTTATGAGATTCATCTCTCTTAATATATTGTTCTTATGTTCAGGATCTTAAGCTATTCTTTGTTTAGCATTCTCAATCATTTTAATTGTTTCAAAAATTACATTACATTTGTTATCTAGAACTCGTATGATTATTTCGTGATCTGTGTTTGCTCGAAATAAAATACGTTCCCGTCATTTCCTTTCTATTGTATATTCTTTTCTGATCCATTCCATTTTGGAAAACAACAACCTCTTTGCCTATCGTGGATGTGGATTCTGGGATTCTATCCCAACCCTAATAGTTAGATTAGTGTAAATACTATATATATTATTTCTGTTGTGTTTTAGATTAGTAATAAATAGATAGCCTCACCTGTCTTTGAGGAGGGGTTTTAATCCTACGCACTGTGGTTGAACCTCATATTTTGACGTGACAAAATATCCATCCAACATACTTATATTGGTTCTACCTTCGTCGATTTCCAATTAGGTCCTTTATTGCACATACTAATTATTATGAATATTTATATACTCATTCTCTTATAGCAAATACTGTGTAATGAAAATTTTAGGGAACCCATAAAAAAACTTATAGGACTAGTGGAAAATATTGCTAAAAAAATTCATTGGGATGGATAATCTTACAAAAATGGCTATTGTGACTAGGCAAAAATGGAAAAAATCATAAAAATGGTTGCACAAGTTAAGGTGAATCTTACCTAATTTTTCTAATTTTTAAAAATATTTTGGCGAATTTCAATTTTCCACTTCAGGTTAGATTTCATTTGTCTAATATATTGATGGTAAGAAGTGCATTATATGCATTCCTTACTTAACCAATAAAAGTTATTGAGTTATGAAATCTGGAACCATTTCCCCCAATCCTTCTAGTATCATCCTTTTTCCCTTATGACATATGTGAGGCTTGGGCCTCCTTCACCTTGTCGGTTTTTCCCATCTCTTAACAATGATATTATTCGGTAGATCTTGTGCTACCCCTTCTTTGTACATGATTATTTATAAAAATATAAAAAAATTCAAATACCAAAAAAATAAAAACATATTCAAATATTTTCAAAAATACAAAATCAAGACATGTTCATGACTTAACTGGATTTATGCTTTACATATGTTGTTTTTCATGTTGATATGATAGATATAATATTTCTCTATGTACTCTTTACACAAATGCATTTATGAGGTATATTAACCTTGATTTAGGACACAAAGAGATTGATACATGATGATAAGTGCTGTCTTAGTCCCTTATTATTGAAACTAAAATTTGGGAGAACTGTCATCACCAATCCAGCACTATGATAATTCTTCACCGGGAACTCCTCGTGCTATGATTATTTACTAATGCACAGCCTTTAGTTTGGTGGACGTAATCTGGAAACAAAACAACAACCGAACACAAGAATACCATTGACTATGATAAGACAGAATGACGACAGATCTGAAATATCAAAATAAATTATAATATTAACATGAAACTGTTACAATCTCACCCATGAGATACTTTAACAAGACTATGGGAGAAACTTTACAATTACACCTCTTGATGGCTTCTTCAACACACCTTTAACTGATGGCTTCATTCGCACACTTCCTACAATATTTCTCACTACTTCTTTCTATGCTAAATGAGGGGGGTGGCCTCTCTATTTATAGAACTTCTAGGCTTATCCATCTTATCTCTAAGATAGGATAAGAAATCCACTCTGACGAATCATATTCCATACCTTAACTCTTATCTGTACATGTAAGCTTATCTGTTAAGATAAGATAAACCTTATCATTTTACATGGGTTCCACATTTTTAGACTTTTTACAAATAAAATACACAAAATATTTATGACCTCACTCCTTGTCCTTATTACCAATATAATATTTCTAATTCCTAATCATGTAGACCCTACTTCTCTAATTACCCAAACTTTGACATTTTAACATTACCGTACCACTTACGACAAATATTTACTTTTTACAACATTCCTATTGTACTTTGACTGTTACCGTACTCCACATTATTGGCGGCACCGTACTGACAGCGCCGTTATCTTCTATCGGACGCTACTACTAATTACACTTAACAACATCCTATTCCTAATACATACATTAATGAAATATAAATTTTGGAGGAAAATTTTAGTGTTGACATCTTCCCCCTTCCTAGCTTCTACTCCGTCCTCGGAGTAGACTATTCTGGTGCCTGGAAAATCTTCAACTTGTCGTGGTTGACCCATTTCGTAATGGGAGTGCCATCTAATTCCTCCAGTCGGTACGTACCATTTTCATGCACAGCTGCTATTTTGTAGGGCCCCATCCATTTTGGAAGAAATTTTCTCTGTCTTCTTTTTTTGTATCTGGAATCATATACTAGGACCAAGTCATTCACATGAAATGGAGACCATCGGATCTTTTGATCAAAGTATTCCTTCTACTTCATTTTCTTCTTATGGCTTGTATCCTTTGCTATTTCCCTCATTTCCTCTAGCAAATGAAGATGTACCAACCTTTCTTTTACTGAATCACTTTCATCCATCCTTTCATTTTTCATAACTCTCACAGTGGGAATATCAACTCAATAGGAAGAACTGGATCAGTGCCATAGGCCAACTGAAATGGGGAGTATCTTGTTGCTGAATTTGATGTTGCCCTATATGCCCACAATGCTGCATGAATCCTTTTATCCCATTTATGTACCTGCAAGGCTGCATCTTTTGCTAGAATTTGACACAGCACAAAATTTGTTCATTCCACCTGTCCATTTGTGCTTGGCTTGTATGTTGTTGCCTTCCTGTGCTTGATAGAAAACTTATTGACTAGGGCTTCTACCACCTCATTAATGAAGTGGCTTCCTTGATCTGTTATAATTTCTAATGGACAACCAAATCTGGTGACAATGCGTTCATATATGAACCTTGCCACTTCATCCATGGAAGCTGTTTTCAATGGCCTAGCTTCAACCCACTTGGTTAAATAATCTGTGGCAACTACAATATACTTATTTTGACGTGATGTAGTTGGAAGTGGACCTACAATGTCTATTCCCCATTTTTCAAAGGGACCAAGGGGAAGAATAGGACATAATGGAGCTGATGAAGTCTTACGGTTACCATGTGTTTGACAAATATCACATGTCTTACAATAATTATAACAATCTTTAAAAAGAGTGGGCCAGTGATAACCTGCATCCAAGATCCTTCTTGCTGTAAGTTGTCCAGAGAAGTGCCCTCCACATGTACCATTGTGGAATTATTCTAGCAGCACCTTTCCTTGATCACGTCTAACTGCCCTCTTGTACTGTCCATCAGGTCCTATTCGAAATAATGCTCCATGCAGAATAGAATATGGACGACTGGCTTGAGTAATCTTTCTCTTAGTCTTTGCATTGGCACCATCAGGAAACTTGAATTCATTCAGATAATTCCAAATATCTATGTATTCACTAGGGATTGTGTCAAGGGAGAACAATGCTGTATCGGGAAAATCATCATCATCACAAGATGATCCTAAACCATAATATCAAATTCAAATTCTTGTAGCAAAATTATCCATCTTGCTATCCTCCCTAATGGGTTAGGCTTATTGACAATATATTTCAAAGCCTGATGATCCGTTACAACTATAAATTTCTGCCCTAGCAAGTAATTTCTAAACTTCTTTACAGCAAAAATGATAGCCAGAGCCTCTTTTTCAGTTATAGTATAGTTTACCTCAGCACTGCTCATTTGTCTGCTCCCAAAGTAAATTGGATGTTCATTCTCATTTTCATCCTTTTGGCTCAAAGTACTACCTAGTGCTGCATCTGAGGCATCAGTGTACACAATGAATGGCTTGCTCCAATCTGGATTCTTCAAAACAGGTGAAGACACCAGGGCTTCCTTTAGTTGTCCAAAAGCTTCATGCGCCTTGTTTCCTGGTTCATAAGCAACATCCTTCTTCAAGAACTGGGTTAGTGGCTGTGTAATCTTTGAGAAATTCTTGATGAACCTTCTATAGTAACCCACATGGCCTAAAAATGATCTCAACTTACTTCTATTCATAGGAAATGGTAAATCTTTGATTTTTGAAACTTTATCAGGATCAGTACCAATACCATCTCTGGATACAACATGCCCTAACAAAACACCTTTAGAAAATCCAAAGACACACTTTGTAGGGTTTAGTGAGGCTTGTGCTTCATCTAACCTTTGAAATGTTGTCTCCATCTAGTGCAGGTGGTCCAACTTGCTCCCATAGATGCAAAAATCATCCAGAAATACTCTGATGAAGGTCCCAATGTAGGGTTCGAACACCCTATTCATCAAACGCTGGAATGTTGCTGGAGCATTACACAACCCAAAAGGCATAAATCTATAAGCAAACGTTCCCCAAGGAGTGGTGAACGTGGTCTTCAGCTGATCTTTCTCTGCTATACGAACTTGGTTGTAGCTGCTATATCTATCAGCAAAACTATAGCACTCCTAGCCAGCTACTTCGTCCAAGATCTGATCTGAAAATGGAAGAGGGTAATGATCCTTCTTTGTTGCCTTATTGAGCTTCCTGTAATCAACACAAATGCGTAGCTTCCCATTCTTTTTTATTGAGATCACAATGGGAGAAACCCATTCTGAATTCTCCACAGCAAATATGAATCCTGTATCAAGCAAATTATCTATTTCTTCTTTTACATTCTTGGAAAAATTAGGATTCATTCTATATGGCATTTTCTTTATAGGCTTAGCACCATCTACCAGCTCAATACAATGTTCTACCCAACTTACTTGACGGAGTTCCTTGTAATCAAAAGTGAATAGGTGTATGTACCTTCAAAAGAGCTGGAGGTAGGATTCCTTCTCACTCTCCATCATAGCATCACCAATCTTTATTTGTTGGAGACGATCATCAACTTCTTCTTTAGATAATTTTATGGGGTCATGAGTTGGTGTGACTGGCAGGATATCCATGACTGAAACATCCACCTCGTTTTCTTCATCTTCAGTGTCCACTTCACTGGTACTAGAGTAATCAGAGGATGTCCAATCATTAGTTTCATCACTTGAATCCATAGGTTCTACTTTATGATGTCGAGGGATCACGTTTATCTTCACCCTCTCTCTACCACGTCCAAGTGTCATGAAACCTTCATTCCAGTAGTTTCTTGCATGAACTCTCCTTAGCCATGGTCTTCCCAGCAGCATTGGGTACGCAACAGTACCATTTTTCATCACCTGAAAGTCTACCACACATACAACACCCATAACAGATATTGCCACATTTGAAACTACACCTTCTGGTTTAGTTTTTCCCTTATTTAATGACCTTAACATAAGTGTTGAAGGGTGATCAATTTTTAAACCCAACATATTCATTACAGACTCGGTCATTACATTAACTGCAGCACCTCCATCAACTAAGACATCATGAATTGAAATACCATTACATAATACCTCAGCTTGTGGAGCATGGGGATCTGCCTCTGCCTCCAAAACAGGGACCTCAACCTCCTTCCTTCTTCGAGCATTGAGTCCACCTCGCAACTCCCGCCTCTTCTCAAAAGATATAGCCAAGAGTTGACCATATGTAATATTTGCAGGCCTTTTGGATAGATATTCCAAGATGGAGTATGGTCCTTGCCCCTTTGAAATCAAAAAATCCTGCACACCCAACTTTCTTCTCCTATGTTTCTTACTAGTTTCTTCTTTCATCTTCTTAGGATCATTTCCATCTTGATTATCTTTTTCTTTCTTTCTTTTTGTTACAAACACATCTACTTCATTATTTCTGCTCTTATCTACTACATCAAAAGAATTCACAGGTGCTTTTCCTTTATCATTATCTCCCTTACTAGATGTAGAAGCTCTATCTAGACAATTATACTTATAATGACCCTTTTTATAACAACCATAACAAACAACTTCAGAAATATTTCTCTTTGGACCTCTATCTCCTCCCTGAGAACTAAATTCCTTTCCTTGAAGAAGATTAATAGTTAACTGACCCATCTTTTTGAGTAGATCTTCATACTCAGTAGATGTATTAGGAAAAATATTTGTGCTCACCGGGAGTGGTTGTGGATTTAGGACCAAAGGTGCTGGTGTAGGCTCTACTTTAGCAACAATTTCTTTGGGCTCCTCTTCCATGCTTTCTTCTTGCCTTCTTGCAATCTCCTTTGCTTGTTCAATGGTAGGTGGGTGGTCATACTTCACTCGTTTTCTGATCTCCGGCTTCATCCCAAGAATGAAGTGCTTACAGAGGAGATTATCCACGCCATTCATCAACCCATCCGCTAGTCCTTCCTTCCGGATCTGGGCATCGAGCTTCCTCCTTAGCTCTAGAACACGAGCATGATAATCCCTTATCTTCTCCTTCTCTCCTTGGGCTAGCTTTGTGATATCGATCATGAGGTCTGCATATCTCAGTTGTTCACCAAATTCTTCAAGAAAACTTTCAGTTAATAAATCCCATGAATTTTTCACATTATCACCTAGTGTTTTAAACCACCTAAGTGCGGAACCATCCAAAAAGGTAGGAAAAAATTCAGTCAAGTGTTCCCTTCTTATAAGGCCATTACAAATACAAGATCGTTTAAACTCTTGAATGAAAGAAGAAGCATCTTCATTAGATTGAGCTGAAAAAATAGGAATCTTTCCCATTTTCAAAAGTAACCACTGTGAAATACCAACCCACAAGTACAATTAACAAGACTTATGTGCACAAATAATTGGAATCACTATACTAGAAAGTGACTTTACACCTTTCTACAGTAAAATAGAAATGACCACGGTAAACTATGATAAAACTTGACTTACTACGGTAAAAACTGACTTTATTGTGGTAAACACTATTCCCAGCAAAAAGGACTTTACCATGGAACTACTATTCATGGCAAAAATGACTTTAACATGGTAACTACTATTCATGGTAAAAATGAATTTACCATGGTAACTACTATGCACTGTAAAAACAAGGTTACCCTCCAATTAATTTTTGCCTAAGTGGGAATATCTCTCCAGAAAATCCACCAACGAGGAATGGTCCCGGCAACGGAACCAAAATGTCATCACCAATCCGGCACTATGATAATTCTTCACCGGGAACTCCTTGTGCTATGATTATTTACTAATGCACAGCCTTTAGTTTGGTGGATGTAATCTGGAAACAAAACAACAACCGAACACAAGAATACCATTGACTATGATAAGACAGAATGACGACAGATCTGAAATATCAAAATAAATTATAATATTAACATGAAACTGTTACAATCTCACCCATGAGATACTTCAACAAGACTATGGGAGAAACTTTACAATTACACCTCTTGATGGCTTCTTCAACACACCTTTAACTGATGGCTTCCTTCGCACACTTCCTACAATATTTCTCACTACTTCTTTCTATGCTAAATGAGGGGGGTGGCCTCTCTATTTATAGAACTTCTAAGCTTATCCATCCTATCTCTAAGATAGGATAAGAAATCCACTCTGACGAATCATATTCCATACCTTAACTCTTATCTGTACATGTAAGCTTATCTGTTAAGATAAGATAAACCTTATCATTTTACATGGGTTCCACATTTTTAGACTTTTTACAAATAAAATACACAAAATATTTATGACCTCACTCCTTGTCCTTATTACCAATATAATATTTCTAATTCCTAATCATGTAGACCCTACTTCTCTAATTACCCAAACTTTGACATTTTAACATTACCGGACCACTTACGACAAATATTTACTTTTTACAACATTCCTATTGTACTTTGACTGTTACCGTACTCCACATTATTGGCGGCACCGTACTGACGGCGCCGTTATCTTCTATCGGACGCTACTACTAATTACACTTAACAACATCCTATTCCTAATACATACATTAATGAAATATAAATTTTGGAGGAAAATTTTAGTGTCGACAGAACCTACTACACTATTCATGCACTTTTTTCATTACAGTCACTTTCTACCTCCTCATTATTTTCAATCACTTATATTGTGCATATGTCACATTTTAGGATAACAAAGATAATACACGTGTCTTGTGCAACACTAAAATATTTTTATCTATGTGTATTTTCATTACTATTGTTTTCTATACTAACTTGACTAGATTATTTTCTTACTTTCTTGTATTAATTACTTGAATACTTATAGTATGCATACTGAGTGCCTTGATTGTATTCTAACACCTTGGGTTTCCCATGTTTGTGGATTTATGCCTATCTTGTGTGTATGCACTTATATTCGGTGTATGCTTCCTAAGTGTCTTCCATGTGATTATCTTGTGACATCATTGTGTCCCATGTTTACTAATCTATGCCTCAGATGTGACTAATTTTTTAAATCTTTCTTGACTATCTCTTCACCGTTATGCTTACTTTATTCTATACACATACTATTACTACTCTTACTTGTTACGTGTTACATGTTGCTTTCTTTGTATGTCAAGGTATCCATGTGTAACCCTCTTGCAAGAATGGAATCCTAATGGTGGCCACTACTATAGACATCTATATGATCCAACATCAATTATGATACTTATCTGACATGGGTGCACATCTTTTCTTTTGAGCCACATGCTCAAACGATTTATCATATGCACCTAAAAAGAGAAGGCATTAATTTGGATATATTTTATACCTACCAATGACATAGATTAAAATGTATAAACACATATTTTTATAGGGTTCATATCCTAAAAAATAGTTACAAATATAGAAAAGTGGCAAAAATTCACATTAATAAAAACTATACAGTTTAAATCAAGACCATACTATGATTTAGAAACTTACTAGATGCTCTCGACTTGGGGAATTTTATTAGAAAATTATAATAGTTTCAGGTTTGTACAACTATGTAAATAATTATGGTACATATTTAGACATTGATGACATAATTCAAAGTAGTATTCACGGAGCATGAATAATTCATTCCCTTTTCATTACACTACTAAGATATAATTACACTAATAGGGTTTTGGGGTATGATCCTTCTTCTCCTTTACATTATTTGACATTTGCATATCCAAAATTAGTTGTATAACACATAGTTGAGGTATGGTGCACTCATTGCTTTTTGAATGTGTGGTTTATTTAAAAAATTGGGTGTATATGTTTCTGCAACAATGTGGTCTATAGGGTTAAACAGGTATCAAAACTCATAATTTATCTGTATGTTATCCTTCTTCTCTTCTTTCAAATTTATGTGGGAAGATATTGGGTTACTAAATAATTTGCACATTGTTATTTCCTCTCTTAATGAGGTGATTTAGTATCTCTACTCTTTGGTGTTGGATTACATGCACTCAACTCTATCTACTATTCTAGTTTCTTCTTTAGCACAATTGGGGACTGATGACCCCAATCCTTTAGAATTTTAGAAAGAAATCTATATCTTTTAAAGAAAAAGAATAATGATAGCTTGTCCCTTTGTAAAATGTTCATAGGGGTATCCCTTATTTGTTTTTCATCTCTTTAATCTATTTTGTACAAATTTAGTTTTTCAAAGTTATTATCATTATTTATGTTTGAGTTACAGTTCAAATTACTATGGACATTGAATACACTCTATGTTATATATTTCCTCATGGAGCATGCCAAAACCAACACAAGGAACAATAAAAACTCTAAGCGAAGACAAAAGTGTGTGTACACACTCATGTATCTTTTCCTTTAAGTATATAATTCTCATTTCTTACTTAAAGGGGGAAATTTAGACACTATTTTTTTTTTTCAACTTATCATTTGGAAATGAAATTTTTTTCTTCATTATTATGTTAAGACAAATAATCACATTTTAATCCAAATCAAAATATCTCTATCTCTCTTTTTCTCATCTCTACACTCTGTTATATTATTAATCCATGAAATATTTAATTAAACAAAGTAGTCATTCAAATCCAGGATTTATTCGTAAACCTTATATTTTTTCATCCCTCCATTTAACTACTCTTTTTCCAATTTGAAAGTCATTATGTGAGTCATTTCATCTTCCTAGGTCAACTATAATGTTAATATATAACCTATGAAATCCTATATAAGAAATTCAATTACACTATTATTCACATGACACTCTCATAAGATATTATTGCAAATATCTACACTAAAGCACCCATGTCTCTCCTAAATATTTCTAAAGTAGTTAAAAATCAATTAGAGTATCCACTATAGTAGGTTTTAAGAACTTGGATAGGTTAAAGATTCTAGAGTCCTCCACTTCAATAAAAAAACTAATCTTTTTTTAGGGCCTCCCACCCATGGTTAGGGTTTGATTTTGGATCACATCATTCAAATGGTTTTGCAAATGTGTGACACCTAGGGTTTTAGAGAGAAGGCCATTAGAGTCACTAATAACCACATAGAAATGTGTAGAGTCACATTATGAATACATTCAAGACCACAAAGAAGAGGTAAAAACCATATAATAGAAGTTCAAGACATTGCAATAGTTGTATATTCCTAGACAAGATTAATATCTAGTTGTAATGTTAGAGACAAAAAAATTCCAAATCTAGAATAGTATTTTCATCTAGTTTGCACACCTAGATTCTTCTTGTAGCTATCTACATAGCTAAGTAAATATCCCTTTGTGTGTTTAAAAAAATCATCTTATCATTTAAAATCATTGTAAGTATTAATGTATTATTTGAATTTCTGTGGTTAATATTTATTAATTAATTTAAAATAATCCCCTCTAAGGAACCCTTACATCATAATATTATATATTAATTTTTTTATATTTTTAGTGTGTAAACACCTCTATCTTCCCTCAATTTTATTCTTTAAAGGAAAAAATCCGCTTACCGTGCTTCTCAAAAAACTTGAGAAGTTGGGCCAATCAGGTGCCTAAATGAAAATTGAAAATAGGAACATGGTATGATCATAACCAACATTCCCATTTTCCATCTCCACTTGAAACCAATCCTCCCACCAAGTAATCTAAAAAAATAATTAGTATAATTAATTTTAATTCCTCTTAAATAAATATTCCTCCTACTATTCCATACCATTCCATCCTAATTTCCTTAAATCTATCAACTAAAATTTGGGATATGCTAAAAAGATATGTAATAAATTGAATCCCCTACATTCAATTTAGCAAGTTTCTTACATAGAATGGTATCCTTAGAAATAAAAATTAAAGGAAGGAAGAAATCCCTACCCATATATAGATTCCTTTCTTAGCATATTAAAGAAAGAGTTTCATCCCTATCCTTATAAACATATTTTCGGCGAGAAAATTTGTTAGTAGGGAAAATTAGGTGTCTCCACCAATGTTCATGGGGCTATGCCCCTCTGCATTGAATGGTGTAACTCCCTTATTGAATGAAACTAATCTAATCCTAAACTAAATGATCTGGGTTGGCCAAATAGGTTGGGGATCACATAGGAACACTCCATTGAACTGTGGAAAATTTCTTGTATGGGGTACAAGGGAGGGAATTGAAATCACATCAATGAGGGGGAAGGAGAGAAATTAGGAAAGGAAGGTTATTGCTATGAGTAGGCCAATTGCAAAGTTCACACCCAATAAATACATTAGTTCAATCATTTGATATAGAGGAAAAAAAGTAATGAAGCTACCTAGTGAGAAGAACAAACCCCACACAAAATACTTGGATTCATTTATCAAAGATAGAAATATCTTTTGGGATCACTATGCTTGCAAAGTGCATACGACAAAAATAGAGGAAAAATAGGAAAATGAGAATACAAGAAATTATCTTTTATTTCACGTGTATTGGTGATAAAAAGATCAAAAACATATCGCAATCCACTATTATTACAAATAACTAAAATTTCAATATCCTTTGGAATGGAGAAGCTATCCCAATTTATAGCAATGTGAATTGATTCTCCGCTTACCCCCCACATGACTCTTCATGGTCTCATTCACCTTGTGGCTTTTCACCTTCATAAGAGGTGAGAAATAAGTTACTTTTTATAAATAAAAGGGACTTTTAAAATGTAAGTTTATAAAGTCACTTAAGTGAATGAGATGACATAAAATGATTACACCCAATGAAGAATTAGAAAGGGGAGAGAATGAAAAAGGAGAAATAGAGAAGAAGGGAGAGGTTGTCATATCTGATGAAGAGGCTCCCTGTGATGAAGAAATTTCCAATAAAGATCATGATCTCCTCATTTGGAATGATACATAGACACCTCAAGTTACCAAATGAGTGTTTAGAAACACTGTTGAGAGATCTCCTGATGTGAGCTCAAGATGACCGCAGGAATTCCTCATGATGATCCCCTTGATTTTTGATTGATCAAATCCCCTATCCTAGTGAGCTCATTGAGCTCACTCCAACCATCTCATTGAGCTTTCCAAAACTCATTTGGTTGACTAAGTCATCCCACTGCAATTCAACTAGATCACCTGACTTTCTTGACCTGATTCACTTGCATAGGCATCTTCATGAAAAAGGAAAAGTTCTTGACATATCTCACTGCCACAATCATCACAACTCAAAATCACTACTTCCATCTCAGTTTAACTCAAATTACCTAAATCCACCCAATCATCTAACCATCTCACTACAACCAATTCACCCAACTCACACATATCATTTCAGTCAGCTCAACCTTCTCACTTGAACTAACTTATTTTGATGAGGTGACGATGTTTTCAAGCCCAAGTGATAAGATTGATGACTTATTTTGATGAATCAATGGATCCCATTACACCCTTTAAATGTTTTCTAGTACTTAATGGTCCAAACATTCCTTTGCTATGCTTCACCATGTTCTCGGGCACAACTGAGACCAAAAAGATGCTTCTAAGACCTATATGGAGTTTTCATTTATTTGATTGAGCTATGAGATCATATTATAACCATGTGGAGATTTAAAAAAGTGGAAAGATGAGTGAAGATGGAGAAGCCATTTGCAAATTTCTGCACTCAAATTAGAGGCTTTCTATTTTTAGGAGGTAGGACCGAGACTTGCTATTTTGGGACATATCACATGTTTTTCTTAAATATTACCTTTTGAACCTTCTGACATGCTTCATCCTCCTCTGTTGATGATGCATTGCTATTTTTAAACCTACTATTTTGGGAAAATTGACATTTTTGCTTTGTCTTTCATTTTGCATCTTTTCTCAATATCTGGGGTGATCCAAACTTGCAAGTTAGGGGAATTACTATTTTTAGCATGTAGAGGAGCATAAAATATGCTATTTAGTATGTTTCAAAAATGAACTTGGTTTGCAATGGGAAAACTATTTTTAGATTCGGTTCTTCGTTGCGATCTTGTGCTCCACATTTCACTATGTTTTTCCTTCCGACTTGGAAATAAAAAATAAAATTTTTTCCTGGTGAAGTTTTTGGGTCTAGAGTTGTCATGAAAGCCATTAATGGATTCACTAATCCTTTAACAATGTTCTTCCCCACCTTATATCGTGATGAAATTAACTTCACTGGGATAGGTTTTTCACTTGGAACTTGTGCTCATAGTTTTATCTTGATCCGCCTTTCAGATAATTGGGAAACTAAAGATGAATAATGAAGTGAAATTTTTAGTAACTGTAAAAAATGTAAATATCTCCCCCCCGGGGTAGATATAGACAAGCAAAAGAATATGGAAATCAAAGAAACTTAGAGCCTGATATTTATTGCGTCACCAATAGCCCAAGGTGTAGGTAGAAGGCGCACGTCAAAGAGTGTCGACATGAACATGGATGCACCCTGGCGCAAGTAGAAAAGTGTCGACATGAAAAAATTTTCACCAAGGCACAGGTAGAAGGCGCATGTCAAAGAGTGTTGACATGAACATGGATGCATCCTAGAGCACTTAAGAGTATGAAGAAATGCACATGGATGTGCTAAGGTGCACCTTCAGGAGACGCAACATTTTAAGTGCTGACAGGAAGTAAACCCTGACCCAGATATTCAGATGGCCATAAATTTTCACAGGGAGCTCAGATTCACGCAAGGTTGGAATTTTCAGAAAGCTTACAAGGTCCTCTATCCAACTATGACTGGATATATTTAATTGGGTGGGAACATGTTCTTAAAAATGCAAAATACAGTTTTCCACTTTTCGGGTTTGCTAGGGTTCTCCACCTACCATCCATAATGAGATGAATTAAATCCAACTTGGAGGTGGTTGGGGTAGATTTGGATTTCCTCTCTCTTCCCTCTCATTCTTCCTATAAATTGTAAGGAGGGGCTTCTTTTAAAGGTTGGACATTCTTGTTTTTCCCCTCCCTTCTTCTCTTTGGCAGGTTTGTTTGTGGAGTTCAAACCTCCCATTTAAAACTGTAATGCAACTTTGCCTCTTAGCATTTTGTAGTGTATTGTATCAATATTTGGAGTAGATAATGCATGTCTATGGATGATTCTCAACCCCTCTCTGTGTTTATTTGCATCCTCCTGATCTTTCGCTACAATTTTGGTTATTTGTGCATGATATTGCATTGCATTTTAATGGTTTGTGTTTATTGGCAAGACAGGTGTTCTTCATTCCTCAGTGCATCACCTTTGTTAGTTTAGGTTTATTTTTATGCATCTTCTTACCCTGTCTCCATGGCAAGTTATATTAGGTTTTTGAGTAAACCCTCTGCATTTTTATGTGTGCATCTGAACATAGGAATAGGAACCGGCCTTCATCCGGAGAGCTTTCGCGATTCATAAGGTCCCACACTTAGGGAAAGCTCCATGTTATGTATTCACACTGAGAGTCTCAACCAATCGAGTTGCAGACATTCTAGGGTGTTTTAATTCACCATCAACAATTGTATTTGAGAGCAAGACATATGGTGAAAGTTTCAACAACATACTAATGTGTTTATGGTAAATTCTCTAGATCTGATAGGTTATCCCAAGGTTATTTATGTCAAGGAGTTCACAAGGTGAACACATAGGACATGGTTAGCATATGAAACTACATTCACACCTTTGGTTTTGTTGCAGCTATGTAATTCTAGGAATGAATACATTTAGAGGCTTTTTGGAGTTCTTGACAGGATGTCTTTGTACCACTTGGATCTATTTTAGCATGGACAGTAAATTTCACTCACAATATTTCTCTAGCCTCACCCATACACTTATTTCTCTATTTACAATTTAATGCTTTTAATGAACTGGTATTGTCATGTATCTAATGGTGTTTCTCACTTATTTCCCAAGGGTCATCATAGATTTTGTGTCAAGAAAGCAATGTGAAATCATCCTCCTTAGGACAAGTGAACGATAATTTTTTTTACGAAACCTCATTACAAGTGAGGTCAAAATGGAATAATAGCAGGGAAAAATTATACTTATATTCTAAGAACTAGGTCATATGGGTGACAAGTGAAGGGGCTTGGACATGGGTGCATTTTTGTAGTCTCATCTATTAGAAAGGGGTTAGGACATCTTCAAGTTGAAACAAAAAAAATACTTACCTGGTATTCACATGATTAAACTTCTTGATGTTCACTATTGATAAGACTAATTATTAGAGGGGGTTCAAAACTGTGTTTTTTCAAAGTACCATTATATTGTATATTATATCAGGGATTACAAACATTAATGATAGTTAGTTTTGATTGTTCATTCTTAAGTGTAAATTAATTAACTCAAGGGGATGGGACATAAGGTATAACATAACCCTTACATCCTCATCTTGGAATTTATTATAGTGGCATGTACTTATATATGTAAGTTGGGTGTAAATGCTTCCAAGCACAATATATCAAGCACTCCACTATGCTTGTTTGAAGATTCAACGGGGTCACATGCAAGGTCCATAGCCCACATCCTATATGTGCTGGGTCCAATAGTAATTATCCCTTATATGTGCTAAGGGGATGGGACACACTGGTGCAATAAATTATTTCCACAACCAAGGAGATGTACAATATATATCCATCACCTCAAAAATGACCAGGGTAACTCAATGCGTACCTTATCAAGATAATATATCAATTGGAGACTGTAGGCACATTAAATCATGCACTTATTGCATACCATAATTATACTTCCAATAGTTACAATGTTGTTTTATATACAGTGATCATGCAAACACGAACATGTATAGTTTCTATACTAGGATGAACCATAATGTACAATATGGATATAACCAAGGTATACTCGTATACTGAATAATTTAATGTGAACTATCCATCTGCATATTATGATAGTAACTAACAAATATAGTTTCTCATAAAAGTTTAGATTTTACAATGGCTAAGATAGGAAATCACTCAGTTGTCATCTCTAGTTGGTGTCACCCAGATTTCATCCTGAAATCTGTGACTACGCTATTCGAAAATTTTTTGTACTTTTAAAATAATGGGTCATTTTGTGTTTTTATTGCCTGAAAGTTCTTGTATTGTGTCAGGATATTCCCAAAGAGCCATATTAGCCTTTTTTGCCAAATACCCAGATGCCCAAAATTGTTATATTCTTTCGTCAGGATTTGTTTGCAGGAAATTTGTATTTAATTATTTTCAGCCCCGTATGAGGATATTTGCGCTCCATTTTAACTCTGTTATGATCGAACATATCATTATTCCCTTGTACCAGAAGGATTTTAACTAAGAATAAGTTTTGGGCTTTATTTGTAACTTTTGGCAATTTTTTCGTGTTTTTGTGTTGTCCTGTTTCGTTTTCTGTGAAATTTCTCTAGAACAATTCCTTTGCCAGGTAAGCCCGATTCTTGGCCTGGAGCAGCTGGAGAACATATACGCACATTGTGCCTGGAGGAAGTCACCATCAGAGGTCTGGTTCACTGAGAAAAAGTGAAGTTGTGCACGGAAAAGCCCCTGTGGGGATGGGCACATTTTTGGAAAACAAAGGATTTAAGCTGCAATGGGAAAAATACAAGCAGCAGGGAAGGTGGGAATTTTATAACTGCCTAGCAGGATACTTTTTCCCATTTTATAAAATTCACTTAAGCTGCAGTGGGAAAGTTAGAGGCTGCAGGCAGGCGGGAATTTATTGCCTGCCTTGCAGAGTAAAAATTCCCATGATAAAATAAAAGGAAAGTGACTTAAGTGAAATCATGGGATTGTAATGCCTACCTTGCAGGGTAAATAATCCCATTGTCAAAGTCAAATCACTTAAGTGGATCATGGTATTTTTGGGGCTGCCTTGCAGGGTGGAAAATCCCATTGTCAGAAATTCTTAAAAATAGAATTCTATTATGCAAAAAAGTGCGACCCACCTTGGGTGAATAATAATGCATTAAATAAATATTTGACACCTTCCATGCCATATCACAACATTTTCATGAGATTACATTAGGAATTTTCACATGTTATAAGTGAAAAGGAACAAGATTTTGTTCTTATTTTGCACACTACAACATAAAGCAAACACATAATTGAAAAAAAGAATGCTACCAATGGTGTATGTTTCCCTGTCCATAGCGGCTAATGAGAGCACATTAATCGGAATCCTTTCTCCATTTCCTTTGACATCCAATATAATTGAATTAATTTAATTGATTGGATGACTGTCCTTAAACATGCTATATTTAAAAGAGAAGAGCTTGATTTTTAATTAATTAATTGCCTTTAATTGTTAGGGAAATTATTAATTACACCAAAGGTGTTCCCCCTATGGTAAAGGACCTCTGGACGTTTCTGCGACTGTCTTAAAATTGACGGTTTGACGGCCGTTTGGACGTTTTCGCTTTTCCGGCTATTTTAACATTTTTTTTTTTTTGGTGTTTTTTTGGGTTTTTTTTTGGACCGTGATTGCCCATGAATCCATCCTCCATTTTCGTCGAATCTCTGCACAAAACAGGAACTGGGTGCCGATCATAAGCACAAATGAAGCTAATGGCAGTAAATCAAAACCACTTCCATATAAAAATCCACGAAGTTGGTATTGGCGGCAGGGAAATGGGCTCTGTATAGCTCCAATGATTAGTCTTCATCACGCAATGTGTCCACTTAGTGACTAATCATAAGACAAGGCCAACCAAATGAAGAAAAGTACGAGGAAAGTGATGTGTTTCAGGTTTTCCGGTACATTTCGCCGCTAAAAATATTTATAAAATGCTTCTCCTCTGGCAATACTTACCTAAGGACTTTTAGACCAGCCAATCTGAAACAAAAAAAACTAGAAGAATGTACTCAATCCATCACTTATTTGGCGGCGCGTTTGGATATTTTTTTAGCTATAAACACGTAAAGACAAAGTGGTTCTTTAACTTGAACCCAAGAAAATTCCATCTCCATGAAAATCTTGGAGCCATGATGTAGTTTTGATTTGGCATGAGAATCTTCGTGGCGGCGTGGCTTGGCAAGGTACCTCATTTTCTGCAAAGAAAACGACAGTTATGTTTGTGTGTAGCTTCAAAAATAATGCAGTCGGATTCTAACTGTGGATGCATAACATTGCAATTTAGAAGCACGTCCGCGGGTGGTGACTGAGTGGATTCGGCACGCCTGTCAAAGATTGAAATCGGTCCAACCCTCACACGTGCAAGCGTTGCTTCTTCTTCTTTGAACCACATCAAAAAAAGGGGTATACTAAACACACTTAAACTAGCGGTATAGTAAACTAGCAGTGTACTAAACTAGCAGTAACTAGCGGTATACTAGACACAATTACCCTTGTACACATGTACACAAAATGTGGTAGCATAGAAAATGCATTCATTGTGTTTGAAAAAATGTATCAAAGAGACGTGGTCTCCTGAACTCCAATGATTGAATCATATGTCATGCATGGCTCTGCTCAGGAGGCCCTCAAGCTCTTCGAACAAATGTAATGCTCTGGTACAAAACCAAATCATATTACCTTAGTTAGAGTCTTATTTTGCATGTTGCCATGCTGACTTAGTGAATGAAAGGTAGCGATATTTTAATAGTATGAGTGCATGTTACCATATCATACCTACAATAGAGCACTATGGTTGCATGCTTGATATTCTTGGTCATGTTAGGCGATCGGGAGAGGAAATATATTTTATCAACGAAATGACGATAAATCTTGATATCAATAATGTATGGAGATGCTTGCTTGGTGCCTGTAGAACTTGGAGAGCGTGTGGTAGAACACCTTTTTGAGTTGGACCCCAATAATACCTCACCTTTTTTGCTAGTTGGCAAACATCTATGCAACAACATGCAGGTGGGATGGCATTTAGAAGGTTCAAAAAATGATGAATGGTAGACAAGTAAAAAAATTACCTGGATGTAATTGGATTGAGGTAGACAAAAATGTTTATTCTTTTGTTGCAGGAGTCAACTCGCAGTCATAGGAAACATAGGAAACATAGGAGCAATTGGTTAGGCCCAAAAAATGTATGTTTGACACAAGTTTTGTAATGAATTCTGTCAAGAAGTGGAAGGATTGAGTTCTTTGCAAACTAAAAACAGAAGCTGGCAATTACATGTGGCCTTTATCTACACATCCCATGGGACAATTCTTCTGTTCCTTGAAAATTTTCTTATTGTATGGGGACTACCACAATTTTTTTGCCCACCTTTGTTGGGCAAGAAATTATTAGGATGAATATGCTCAAATTCCTTAAGTCTTAAAAATTACTTGCTAGAAAGAAGAAAGTATTGCTTTACTTTCGAGACAAACTATCTCCACACCAATATTGTCAGCTATTTGTTTACCTTGTGTTAGCCCTCTCCCTATTCTTGTGAGAAGATGTTAAAGAAAAAAGTGTTAGTGTATTAAAGAGAGAGTTGTGTTTGCAAAATGCAGGGGGTAGAGTCACCTCATTTTTCCATGGAGAGGATTGTACTTGTTTTTCTTTAACACATTGAAACAAACTTATTTTCTGTATATGGACGTGTCACAACAAGAGGAGAGTTACTTTGTGGGATAATTGTTTTAAGCTTATCTGGTTAAAAAAAATTCAATGTCTTGAGCATTGCTTTGAGAGATTGGTTTTATCACTTTGGAGGTCTCTGGATACTTTACATTATTGGTGTAGTTCTTAAGCAAGTGCCAGTACTTGTGGCACTTACAAGACTAAAGAGGAATTAGCCATATGTAGCAAATCATGAGCATTATCAACCAAGATGATTTTTTGGTCAACTCTATCAAGAATAACGTGCAAATTTTGAGGGACAACAATTAGTATTCTTCAAGCCAATTATGTGTGTTACATCTTATATATAGGTGGGGCTAGGGTTTGAACCCTTCGTTTTCAGGTCATGGGCTTTATGAGCATAATGACAACTAAAATTTTAAACTCGGTACTTACTAGCCAATTTTCTATTTATGTTGAAATTCTCTTTCATGATGGATATTATGCTGACATTTTGTTAAGCCTATTCCTCACCTAGATGTCTTTGATAACTTGTGGTATGTGGCTTTGGGATGAAAGTGACTTCAGTGTATTCTCATTTTTCAGTCTTTAGAGGAATCTGAAAGTTTATCATCTCTGTTGTTGTTTGGATGTGCATGAGTAATCCCGTGTATGCATTTGGCACTTGGGTTCCTTTTCATCCCTAAATCTTCAAGATGGCCAGTGAGCTTTTATGTGAATCAATCTGTTGATCAAATACATCTTGTGCTTTTTTTTTTATCAATTTATTTTACTCATACTCTATTCTCATTACATTCCAATTTATTTTCTTCATAGATTGTGTTCTAGATTTTCAATCGCCTTGTCCTCCCCCCTCATCCATCCGCACATTTCTTCCCCCTCGATCCCTTTCAGACCTTTTTTTTAAAACGTTTAATTTTTACGGGTGGAAAGACATTGAATACGGCAATTGTTTTACCTGAATTGTTTCCTTTGATGGCAACATCAAACGGGTCGTCCGCTGGTGAGCGGAGGGATATCAAAGCATCCTACGAAATGAGGTTCTAATTCAGGGGTGGTCAGAAATTCCAGTGTGTCGGCCACGACATCACAGTCTCGATCCTCGGTGCCTAGGGTCAATGGTGGTTTACGACTTCTTCAGTCACTCACCTGAAGCTTTTCAAGTAAAGTTGAGCAGAGGCCTTTCAGGAGAAATCTTGAAGAGTTGGCAAAAAATGATGGAGAAGCCGAGAAAATCATATCTTCTTTTACTGCTACACAGGTGCAAATGATCCCTAGAATCATCATCCTGTTGTTTCTTTAGATTTAGAATGCTTCATTTTTTTATAATACAAATATAGATAAACCCTAAAACTTTTGTAATATATGTAAGGGCTGGAAATCAGGAAGGAAATTTATTGTTTTGTTGATTGAAACTTTTGAATGAAATGCATCATATGTTTTTGAATGAAAGATGAGAAAGTGTAAATGAATGCCCCTACTATTTTTGCATCTGCAGATTTTGAGGTAAGATTTTGAAACTAGACATTGTGCTTCTATTTTTTTGGGAAGGCAAAATGAAAGTGTTTTTTTTTGTAGGGTATGGAGAAAGAAGGTTTATTATTTTCTTCAATCACAGTCTTCCAGTGAAAATAAACTAGAATTTTTTTGATCTTTTGAAAATGTCTCCATGTTTTTAATGATGTCCAGGTGTTTTTTTAAAAGAAATATTTTAATTTCTTTATTTGCAGTCATTGAATGAAAATAAGCTTAGGTAAGAACGAGAAATATTTATGCTTTTGCAAGGAAAATGCAAGCTTGATATTTTTCAAGGACAGGGGAGGTAATATAGGTGAAAGTCTATTATTACTTAATTTGCAGCTTCTGAATGAAAACGAGCCAATTAAGAAAAAAATATCTTTTACTTGAAAAGATTCTTTCATGTTTTAGAAAGGCAGTTAAAGTTTGATCATTGTTAGGGACAAAATGGAGAAAGGGAAGCTTTTTGTTTTTTGTTACATATTTTGCATGAAACTGGGACTATCGAGGAATCCTCACATTTAGAAATATTTTGTAGCAGGTTTAAAGTTTTTGAGAAATAATCGTAACTTGTAAATTTCATATTAGGGGATATGGAAAGGAAAGCTTCATTTTTCTTCATTTTCATATTTTAAACGAAAATGAGCTTGTTAAGAAAGAACAAAGGGGAAAATATTTTTTATGGGGAAAATGGGCCTAATACTTTCTCATTTGCAAATTTTAAATGGAAACAAATTGGTCAAGAAGGGAGAATTCCTTTGATTTTTACAGAATTTTTCATCATTTATGCATTAAAAATGAATGCTTGATGGGTTTTTTAATAGAAAGGAAAGCTTATTGTTTCCTCATCTGTACAGGTTATGGATGAATATGAGCCAGTTAAGAAAGACAAAAGAGGAGCTTTAAAGGAGATTAATGGAAATTCAAACTCTATACGTGATCAGTTGGTTTCTTGTAGAGCTACACCAAGATTAAAGGAATCATAGGAGGCCAAATCTTATGATGAAGAAGCTCCAACTACAAAATCCAGCAACCAGAAAAGGAATGCCGAAGTGTACGTGCTTGATGTTTTTCGTAGGTCATCAAACCAATGGTGTGGTTAATGTTAATGAGGTTTTAGCCTAAATTTTGCGCTCAAGGTCTGTCAGGAGGTCGCAGGATCAATTCATGCTAGATGGCCAAGTGTTATTTGAAGCCTTAAGGGAAATAGAGTTGAAAGGATTTCCACTTCCAGCCTCTGTGTTGAAAGCTCGCTCAATTCTGGAGGTTGTTGTTGATTTGAATTCTTCAATAAACTCTAACTCATAAGTGAAAAGCTTCGTGTCTAATGCCTCATTTGAGAAAGTAAACTCTGTAATATTTCTTGCCAGCTATGAAGAGTATTAAAACAGTGAAATTATGAGGGAATTTCAAAGAAATATGTCTTCCCGGTACTCGAACGCAGATTGGACTGAGCAAGGTCAAAAAAAATCTACCGGAAGCAATTCACAAATCCTAGCTAGATTATCAGGAGCACAAAAGCACTGTTATTTTTCATTTGAGGAAGAAGATTTAGCATCATCATATGAGGCTTCAGCTAAAGCTGCCTTCAAAACTGAGGAAAGGGATGATGATTTGAAAATTTCTAATTCTTTAAGACAGAGCAGTGCCAGATACTTCAATATTTCTCCTGAAGATGTGCTTTTGAAGCCTCATTTAGGGATTAAAAGAGGCGATGAAAGCTCCAGTCGTTCAAACTTGGTGCATTTTGGGGGAAAAGGAGATCAACTATAGCAAAAAAGTAAATAATTCACAAAATGGAAGGACATTTCTAGCATTGTCGAAGCAAAAATATTAAAATTATTAGGCTGACATAGATTTTAAAGCTAATTCACTCACAACTTCTGATCTCGGTAAGATTTCCTTACTGCTAATTCATCAATCTATGCTTGAAAAATGAGTAATCTTTATGTTTAAGCAATCTAAAACAAATAAACCTTAAATTGAAAATTTTCTAGCTTCTTGAAATGCTTGAATCTTAAAATTATTTATTTGTCACTATGAGTTGTGTAGAGTATGAGAATGTCTGGTTGCATGTTGGGATGAGTCATTTTCTGCCATGTTCAGGTGCGAGATGAAGATGTTGAAGTAGCTAAGAGCATGGACTGTCGAAGTTTTGAATGGGAGATCGGTTATAGATACACGTTGACAAGAGTTCATCGCAGTTTAGAGATATGCAAAAGCTCACAGGGAAGTGTTTCACCTATGCCAATCTGGACTTGTGATGACCATAGATTTGTAGGGGAGCTGAGCCTTGAATCACTGTGTCATATATGAGCTACCACTACCAGAAGATTCGAGTTATAAGCAAAGATTTCGGGCTTTTGGTATTTAGGGCTTTTGGTAATTAGGGTTTTTTATTTTGGGTATTGCAGGAGGATGTATATTGGATTTGGGCAGAAGATTCGAGTTACAAAAAGGGGACTCATCAATAGCACATAGAAATGGGATTGGCTAAAGCAATTGAGGTAAGAAAGATCAAGAGCTCACCAAGGTAAGACATCAAATGCTATATAGGCTGAGACATATCAAAAGCTCACTTAAGGAATGAAAACTGATATTGTGACCTGTGATTGAGTAGTAGAGATTATTGTAGAGTTCTTTCATGTTATTTTTTAAGAGATTATTATAGAGTTCTTTCATGTTATTTTTTAAGAGATTATTGTAGAGTTCTTTCATGTTAGTTTCTTTTGATTGTTTCATCTATAGTTATAGTTGGCTCCAATCCTTTTTCTGAAGTGACATGTGGGGGCATGTGCATTAGTTAATGACATGATTCGTTATGTGCTGAGGGGCTCGTTACCCAATGAGGCCATTTTGAATCGTCCCAAGTTGGACGTTAGACTGATCAGCAACAAGGCTTTTTAAGTTTCCTGTCATACCTAAGAACATCTTGTTGGTATAATATACTTCTTCGCCCTCTCCAGTTTAATATGATGCAGACTAGAAACACAATTCCCCTCCCTACAATGGGCTTGACACTAACTACACCTTGCTTGCTGAGGGAGGAATAGTTTAAGTGTCTTCAATGTGTTGTTAATGTTTTGATTTATCTATCATGCTCTGAAAATCACCTAATTGCTTGTATTGTCTTCTCAAAGTGATTAAGAAAAACAACAATATCCCTTGGAAATCTAGTGGAATTGACCACACTCCTTGATTTTTCTAGTTTGAGTTCTATTAATGCCAGCGGTACAAAAAACATGAAGAAGATAATCTGTTAAGTTTAGGATTTTCCTGCTTTAAGAAGATAACGTTACGAAAAGTGGATAGAGATAGAGGGTAAAACTTCAATTTATGTTTACATGCTTGTTTTTAGAAAACTAATTATAAACACACATTGCAACTCTATCAAAGAGGTTGACCGGTAATTACACTCATGCATTGCTTTACTCCCATACAAATTCTAACAAGAGCCATTGTTTAGTAGGTGTCCACTATCCAATCAAAGACATAAGCAACAACAATCCATCCATCGCCTCCAAATCCCTTCAATTTCGTTTCACTTTCAAATTCAAGTACCTTTCTTGTCATCTTTTTCTCCTCTCTCACCACCTCCTTTGATTGTTTTTATCTCCATTTACAAACTATATTTAGCCATTTTTCATGCTTTTATTCATCAAAATCTTATACCCATTTGGCCAATTTATTGCAAGACAGAAATTGCAGCAACCTGCAGGGATCTTGGGATAGTAGGAAAAATCTTCCAGATGGCCTTGATTTGCACTAAGAAATGGTCCTCTAATTGACACCCCTTATCAACATCAACTATAAAAGTAATGACTAACCTTCTAAATCAAATAACATATATCGTTCGGCGTTCACATTGCATTGTAAACATGCGATTGCTAGTTATAGAATTGTGAGGGTTATATAAGCATGGGAAGCCATATGGGTGAATTATTTAATTCACACGTAAAGAATTGCAGCCAAGAGGAAAAGTGCATGCCCATTTGAAGAAGGATTTTGCTCAGGCAAGGTGGAAACAAGGCATTTGAAGAAGGATTTTTCTCAGGCAAGGTGGAAACAAGACATTTAAAGAAGGATTTTGCTCAGGCAAGGTGGCAACAAGGCTAAAAGCTTCCAAATTTAGCGCATGCTTTGAAGGAGGTTGATCTTTGTCTGCATAATTGTTTGAATAAGTGTTACATGTGCTAAGGAATTCATTACAGGTGTTTTTCAAAAGAAAAGGAACTTATATAAATGTCCAATACATTGAATATTTCCTCCAAATTTGAAGGATTATCTAGTTTTGAAGAATTCCAGTCAAATAGGAAGAAAAAGAATTGTTCAGACAAAGATAGACAAAGCTATGGTGAAAAAAGATGAAAAAGAAAGCACAACGGAGCCATGCATCACTTCTAAATTTGCAAATATTGGAGACACAAATCTAGGCTCGGAACCTCTTACTGAATTGTTTCTAGATCCAGAGCAGGAAAGACTTCACTCATGTGTGTAGGAAAAACTTCATTCATGCGTGCAGATTAAAAGCAGTGGAATTATTTGAGCTGTAGCTTTTCCATCCACAGCCTAGTTGCCTGAATTTTTTATGCAGGTGCAGATCCATATCTAGATGCAGATGTAGATGTGGATGCAAATCCATATGCAGATCCAGATCCATATCTCATAGTTTGACTTAAGTGATTGGTTTAAAAGCCATGACTTGAAGAATTCAACTACTTGGAGATAGGTGGCACGTGCAAAGTAGAAGGTTATATTTTCAGTTGCAAATCATACATGTCACACAAAGAGGAATTCTAGGAGGAAGATTGCCAGTTGTTTCTTTCCAACTTCTACATGTGCTAGTTCAACTAAAGCTTTCAACTTGTAATTGCCCCTCTACATTCTATAAGTAGAGGAAGAACCTTCGGGTTAATGGAATCAGAATTGGTAAGCAGCAATCTTGTGTTCTAGAATTTGTGCTAAATCCCTGAGAGCAACTTGGAGCAAAGGAATACAACGGAGCAAGTTTCCGGAGAACTTTGTGTCACGGTGTACTATGTTTCTTACTTTTAATCTTATATATCTTGATAAACTTTGTGTTATTTTAGATCTGGATCTAGGGCTACCTTTGTTTTATAATTTTGTGTGTTCATATATATTAAGTTTCTTCTATGTGTATGCAATTAGATCTGCTATCTACTAATTGGGATGCACATGTTCCCCATTTCTTCTCTGTATTTCCTTTACTTCCTTCTTCTATAAAATACTTTCTTTCTTGAACAACTGCTTACTTGCTGCAGAACTTCTTAGTTATGGTTCATGAACTAAGTGGTTAAAGTAAAACCCCTGATAGATAATAACACATTTTTATTGACAAATATGACACGGGAACCTCACCGGTTAAATGAGGGAGATTTATCTCATGACTGCCTAGGTTTGATGCTATGCAGAAAATCTAGCCAACACTAGTCTTTGACTAGGGCACCTATGAAGGGATTAAGGTGCTCAGGGTACCCTGGTCCTCATTTCTAGGTACACTGGTCCCCATCACACTTAGTTCTAATTTAGACATTCGAGGTCGGTCTTTATGTTTTTCCCTCCCATCCCCCAAGGTACTAATTAGCATGTCAGGTCATTAGTGTTGAAATTTGAGCAAGAGATCTCTATATAAACACAACATACATACTATCTTATGGGAAGACTATTTATATTAAGGGATAGCTATCTACATAGAGCAAGGGACTACATTTGGGAACTATTTTACATCACACATTGCATAGGAAAGGGAAGTCTATTCTATTCCATCCACATTTTTCATTCTATTTAGCTATGGCCCACTACTCCATGTCATTGACGCTAGGGAATCCTAGGCATAATCAAACAAAAATATATTGGGTCTGAGATGTAGTACACCACTTATTTGTAAGACCACCATTGTGGCTGCTAAGGACATTCTGACCCCTTTATATGCATATTTAATTATTTAGGGTTTGATGCTTTGTGTGGGGTTTTGCTAGTGATTCTTCATTGCAGGTTTATGGCATCATCGATGAAGTTATTGAGACATTAACATGACAAAAGGAGAATATTTTTGAAGACCTAGCAACCCTTCCAGGATCAATTTTTGAGTTATCACAACACCCCAGGTGGCATAATCCTTCCCTGGGTACCCCAGTCTAGCCAGATATGCCTCTGCTGCAACTTTCTAAGGTGTGTTGTAACTCTCTGTTCTGCCTATTCATCCTCCTATTTAGTCCTAGATCATTGCGAGGTAAGTTCATTTCAGGTTAGTACCTTCTCCCTCCTATTTATTTTCATTGAAATATCAAATCAATTACATAACATTTATATTTGAGTATACTTCAGTTATTACATTGTTGTACTCTTAGATTACTACTAAAATATTTAAATTTTAGTTAATCATTTTGGTGAACCTGTAGTGTAGAACATCTTTCCCTAGGCTAAAAACCCTAATGGATATGGGTAGATCTTCTCCTTCTTGGCCCATCATGATGTCTCATGTTAGTGTCAATCTAATCTATGATGACACCGCTATCACTAAGCTCATGGATATCTATAGTAATGTTACTATGCCAGATGATATTTAACAACAACTCTTAACTGGTGAATGATATCTACTTACCAGTTTTGAAAATTCTCCCATTGGCATTAGTATTGTTTCAGATCTGATAGCCTTCACTCATTGTACACCATAATATATGACTACTCATGATCCTCCTTTTGATATTTCTAAATAAATTCTAGATGATTCTCTTATCGATTACATGCTTGGTCTTGACAATATCTCATATGTGTATATTGATTCTTCTCCTAGTCATACCACTACTATAGTTTCATCTCATGATTCTCCTCTTTTTGATATTGCTTCTCATGATCCATCACAAATTAGTTTTAATAATGTTTCATATTATGTTTATGATCCTATTGATAAAACCCTTAATGAAAATTTCATATCCGAGTCTCTGTTTGATGTTTATGAAACAATTAATAGCCATGGTTCTCCTACTTTTCATACTGCTGAGTGTGAGTCTCATACTCCACTTTCTACTGAGGTTGTATCTAGCATCATACGTGAGTCATCTCCATCTATTAGTTCTTCTCCTAGCATTTCATCTCATCCTATCACTTCATTTACATATGTTAGTTCATCTTCTTCAATTGATGTATATCCATCGGTCACTTCACCTCCTAGGGATGTTTTCGATGCTAGTCCTAGCACTGCTATAGATGCTCCATATCCTTCATCTACTATATATTCTTCAACACCTACCCTTAGTGTTCCTTTAACATTGAAATCTCCTTTGTCTTCTCTTAACGTTCATATGATTACTCACAATGGAAATTTACAACCACGTAATACATTATTGCCATCTTCTATTATCCCTTCATAGGACATCTTGTCTCCCATGTATGCCTTAGGTTAATTACAATATCATTTTTAGTCACTCACTTTAAAAAACAAGGTTTATTATGCTTCAATTGATAAAAAAATCATTACATGACAATCCTATTCCTAGGAAGATTCATAACTCCACATTTCCTAAGGAATTTATCATGCCTACATTCACATGTTTTGTGGTATTGGTGACCCTTATTTACATCTCCAACATTACCGCATGGATATGGATTCCTATTTTAAGGATAGACTATTACTAAAGGATTTTTAACAGTCTTATCGACGATCCTTTAAAACGGTACACTCATCTTCCATTTGGGTCTAGAAGCACTTACTATGACATGGAAGACACTTTTCTCCGTCGCTTTATCATAAAAAATAGCCCTAGAGTTACTTATGATCATATACCTACTTTACATCAGGGCACATCAAAAGCTATTAGGGATTATATCTTACAATTCAGTGCTTATATGCATCAATTAGTATTCCAACCTATCGATCTAGAGAAGCAATTCATTTTATTCCATGGATTGATTCCCACCCTCAAGAAAATAATGCAATATAATACATGTGATTCCTTCATACTTTTATGTTACAAAGTCATTGACCTAGAACATGACCTTCTCAAAACACATGTTATTGATCCTCCAATTCTTGCTACTACTATTGTGTCATATACTTCTTCTCCATTACCATCAATTTAGCATCCTATACAATCTACATCTCAACCTATAAAACAAGATCAACCTACTAAATTAAAACATTATCCTCCTCCATGACAAACCACTTCTCAATCTACTTCAATTGTTTTGAGTGAGCCATTATGATTTTCTCATCATGCTTGACCACATGATGTGCTACGTCCTTTAATTGAAAGGAAGCTAATCCACTTAGCCTCCAACCAACATCATCCACAACATCATCTATTGCATCAGCGTGATCAACTCTATTGTAATTATTACCATATCAATGGCCATAGGGACAATGATTACTTCACCCTTCACAATAGATTGCAAAAATTAGAGGATAAGGGCATCATTTCCTTTGGCTCTCACTCATGTGAGTGGTACATCTCTTCTCTTCCTTGGCAAAGAGTTATTACTCCAGTTGAGTTTTCTCCTCCATCTGATACTCATGTCATTACTCATCCACCGTCACAGGTTGTCACTAATGCTCACTCTCCACCGTGTCCATCAATCACTTCACCATCACATATACTACATCCACTTCCTCCATCTCATCCATCACGTCATGCTACTGCTTCACATTGGCTTCACAACCTTCAGAATTCACACATCCCACCGCTGCTCCACATGATATTCATTTTGGTTCATATGCTCACCCTTCTTTCATGCCACATGCTTCCACTGATTTGCACCACCTTGGTCTTTGGTAGGTGATTTTTATAACCTTGTCACTAATGATGTACTTGTGTTCTTATGGTTCTTACATGAATGTTGAGGGATTTCTTATAAGAACCTCTCTTCACGTGCTTCATCAATTCATCTAACACACTCTATCATTTCCTGAAGATGCACTCTTTCTTTCCACAATTCATTATTGACTACTGAGGGGTATTAACTAAATGAACCTCATCATCTATATGTTGGGGGGCATCACTAATCTCCCATAAACACTAACATGTGATTCATTATACTAGTACATATCATCACACAATTCATTACAAATTTATTTGCGCAATCATATTACATACATCACCCATCATCGTAAACACTATATCATCATAAAATTATGTATTTTATATATCATCATCTACATCATACTAAAAATCTAAATCAACAAACATGAATAATATCCAATACATGGCACATATCACAACAATAATCATGGGATCATACATCATCAATCACATCATGGCATCAATACACATCAAAATACACTCCTCTTTTATATATCTCAGTTAAAATCATCATTACAAAAACATTTCATCATTGGGGGGAAATCCCCCTACATAGTATACAACAAATAAAAATAAAATCTCATAATCACTATCACGATATGGTACTACAACATCAATGCTTCACCACTAACTCTGTAGTGCTGATCGCAGCCTCGATATCTCTCCACCTACCTTCGTAGTAGTGTAACCTCAGTAGAATATTCTATAAACTAACGCTGTAAATCGACATAATGTGTAAACACATCCTGTGCTAAAGGATCACCACCCTTTGACTCTCTAGCTTATCAAGTCTCCTGTTGTGCCTTGTCCCTCTCACCTATCAGCACAGTACACTTACTGCTGCTATGGTCACTAGCTCAAAAAAATGGGCATGCTTGCCCATGATGTCATCCACACGCTCTAGCATCCTGCCACACACACATATGTCAGTCGAAACATTTCGCATCAATGTGTGTATGGATGTGTCCACTATCAAGGACCAATACACATTACCTATACCAAATATAACACCACGTTAGACAGTTGTAACCATCACCATTACATAAGAAAATACCATATCATACAATATAACTACATAGATACTTACGATCCTCTTGTGCCACCACTACATTATTGGGGGCATCTGCTTGCCCCTATACTCCTCCTCCCTTTGGTAATCCTGCTACATCTGTAGATAATGGAAATAAAAAAAACCATCAATGTTCTACCCACCATGCATGGTAAGCCTCCATACACCCCGCATCATCTGTGTTTATAGGCTCTATCACCACATCGACCTCATCTTGCCCAAGAGGTACTAGATACTTTCCTATGGGCCTTGGTCTAGCTCTGTCCCTCTTCAATGCTCTAATGGCTCTAACACACATGGCTTTGGGGGCACGTCCCAAGCCATACCAAACTATCACAATACCCTCTCCACCTAGAATAACTCGGCCACCCACTGGAAACTAAACCTCCAACCACATAGTCCTCCATACGTATTGTAGCTCTATAACATCCTTTGACTATCCTCCATAGTCTTGGTATGGCTTTCATATCACTGCCTCAGGCCCCATCTAATCTATTATTTACATATAGGTATCAATATCCATCTTACGCCCATACAAACCAACCCATCTCCTAGAAAATATATCTAGTCTAGCCCACTCTACTCGTAGATCGCCAACTGGCCTCAAAACTACTATATGCTTGTAGGCCCACATATGCAATAACGTAGTATCTCCAATCCCACCTCTATGCTCCTCATGTGTAAATATGTAGAGATCTCTATAGAGGTGGGCTAATAACATCCAAACTAATATACACCTCGGAAGGTACTTGAGTCCCCACAAAATACCATCTAGTGGCATGCATCTGTCTCTCAATATCCTCCAAGGGCATAACCTACACTCTCCCCCAATAACCAGTAATCATAGTATGTGATATACATCCTCTAACGTGACTGTCAACTCACCGATAAGAAACTAGAAAGTACAAGTGTCCGCACACCACCTCTCACATAAGGCTATCAACATAGGCATATTATGGGGCACATCCCCCATCCTTGTTATGTGAGATAGGACAAAATGGTCCATAAAATTGCAATAATTGTCTGATAGACCCAACAGAAGAATTGTACTCAAATGGTGACCCTCGTGGAACTCCCTCGACTGGATATCCCTCTACACAACAAAAAACAAGAAAAAACGCAGTGTTAGAACAATATACAAATCCATACAAACTCGCTTATGACATTACTATACGATAAAAATTCACATTTACACCACTTTGGACTGAATATGCACTCTCTGAACTAGGGCGCCTAGAAGCAGGACTGTGGCACCCACAAGCAAGATACCAATGCCTAGGTCTGGGTGATACTGTCTGAAAGGCCACTAACACCTTCACCACTATTTTCCAAGTCTAAAATGATGAGAAAAGTCAAAATCAAAATTTTACAAATATTCATTACAAATGACTACTACACACACATTTTTCAAAAAAACATACTACTTACTAACTTCTCTATCGTAAACAATGTTGCGACAGTCACTACCATCTCAAAATTATTAGGTCATGCTTCTCTCACTTGCAGAATCCTTACACACCCAGAGCTCACTCTCACACTCGCACAAAAGAAAAATGAGTTAACTATTTTTTTTTTCACCCTAATATTTATAGTTACTTTCCATGGCCTACTCTAATATACAGATTGTTTCAAAATCATTGTCTCAAATAATACACACCACATGATTTTGAACATATATTGAGCGTTTTTACTCTGATTTACACCCTTTTACATAATTATTTTCAAAATTACACCTACCATCATATCATACATATGAAACATGCATTATCTTGTCTCAAAAGTGTCTTTTACTCAATTTCCATGCATTTGGGTGATATTTCTCATTCAATATATACCTCGTGCTTACTTTCATATCAACGTTCAATCTTATGATCAATTACCCTTTCACTGATGTCATCATAAAACTCCCCTTACATCAACACTCAATTAATTTGACAATTCCAAACATTCATTGACACACCATGTGACATTTCACCATCGATTCCCCTTAATGACCTAATCTAGGGATAACAAGAATAAAATGCCTCCATGAGATATTTCACCAATTTCTAGTGATCCCCCCTAGTGACCTAACATGGGGGAAACTAGCGTGTAATCTCTCTATGAATAGCCAATAAAAAAAATAAATCAATCAATTCATCAACGCATTTAAGTCCCTAATAATAAAAATTATACCACTCAATAGATACAATACAACACCATCGGCCTCCCAGATGACCTAACTTGGGAGTTACATTTGTTACTTTCCCAGATGACCTAACTTGGGAAGTTATTTTATATTTGGCATTTTATTCTAGATGACCTAACTTAGAAGCCATCATAAATTTCACGTTTTCTTCCTGATGACCTAACTTGGAAGCCATCACATTGTGGCAACACCCGTGGAGTGGGGGAAAGATTTCCTTTTCCTACAACACTCCTATATGGGTCAACTGATTTGATTGAATTATTTAGATCCAAAAACCATAAAATGTTTTTGATCTGATTCCATCTGCAATGACTAGATCTTAAGGATGTAGTTAAATGTTGGAGAATAACACATCTTTCTCCTTACACTCCTTCTCTGATGGCAGGACGCCCAAATCCTTCGGTCAATTTTTCATACACATGTAATTGGGTTAGGAATTGATCACTCCCTACCCCATCATATCATCATCATAAAATATTCGAAATCGTCATCATTTGATATCACAATCATCACTCTCATTTAGTGTAATTCATCGCAATATTATATATTTCACTACGTTGCATGGATCTACTCATTGATCCATGATTCAACATGCTATATGGTTCATTTGACATGCTTTTCTACTACATCTGTGCATTCTACTACAACATGGGCTTCTCTAGAATTCTCTCAGGTACGTATCTCTAACTAATTTATGTTACCAAGCTTTCTCTCACCAACAAAAAGCATGGGAAAATGTAGTCACAAAATCACACACTTACTACCATATTTATACCACCAAGTATGTTGTTGTATTTATGGATCTTGCGTAGGAATAGTATTCACTAATGACCCATCCCCTAGTCTGATCATCAATTTTGTTAGGCTTTGTTATTATTTTTCTTTCACAGTCAGTAGTCACTAGCACAATTCTTGTCATCTCTCAGGGAATCTTAGCTATCGTTATTCACTCAGTTTTCATATCTAGTCTTTAACTAGGGCACCTAGGAAGGGATTAGGGCACCCAGGGCACCATGTTCCTCATTTCTATATGCCCTGGTCCCTGTCACACTTGGTTCTAATTTAGAAATTCAAGGTCATCCTTCATGTTTTTCTCTCCCATCCCCCTAGGTACTAGTCGGCATGTCGGGTCATTAGTGCCAAAATTTGAGCACGAGATTCCTATATAAACACAACATATATACTATCTTATGGGCAAACTATTTCTACTAAGGGATAAATTTCTATATAGAGTAAGGGACTGCACTTGGGATCTATTCTACATCACACGCTACATAGGAAAGGGAATTGTTTTATATTCCATGCACTATTTTGTATTCTATCTATCTATTTCCCACTATCTCTGCGTTATTGGCTAGGGCATCCTAGGAACATTATTTCACACACAATCACACAAAACTACATTGGGTATGATATGTAGTCCAATTCTTAGTTGTAAGACCACCATTGTGGTTTTTAAGGATATTTCGACCCCTTCATATGCATCTTTCTTTTTTAGGGTTTGATGCTTTCTGTGGGGTTTTGCAGGTGATTCTTCATTGTAGGTTTATGGTGTCATTAGTGAAGTTAGTGTGACAAAAGGAGAATCATTAGGAAGACCTAGCGACCATTTCAAGATCAAGTTTTGAGCTATTCTGCAAACCAAAGAACTAAAATTTCATATCAGTGTGCCCCAGGTGCCCTAATCCTTCCCTAGGCACCCCAGTCTGGTCAGATCTGCCTCCGCTGTAACTTTCTAAGGTGTGTACAACTCTCTATTCCGCTTATTCATCCTCCCCTTATGTCCCATATCACTATAAGGTAAGTTCATTTAAGGTTAGTATCTTTTCTATCCTATTTAATTTCATTTAAAATATCAAATCAATTACATAACATTTATATTTCAGTATATTTTAGTTATTACATTGATGTACTCTTAGATTAATACTAAAATATTCAAATTTTAGTTAATCAAAGACATATATTGAGCATCCAGAGGTATTTTGATGCACTTCTTTATATTATTTTGAATGGAAAGGAAATTTTGAGAAGAATGAAATTAGTATTATCATATGATTCTTCCTGAAATCCCCTAAAAATAGAAATTTTCTTGGGATTTCCGGTTGTGCATGCAGAAAATAGTTTGTGGAAAAAATTGTTTGTCTTGTGAAGAAATTGAAACCACCATAAATTATAGAATTGAAATACCTTTCCAATGGTATTTTATTTGACCTCAAAATCCTTATGGACCTCTTAGAATCACTTCCCAAAGCTCATGTGTTGTTTTGCACTATAAGATCCTTCACCCTCTAAGACCCGCTTTTAAAGAACTTATCCCTAAACCTATGGAACCTTCCAAAATAATCCAAAATCAGTTGAAAAATTTTATTATCTCCTAAATACTACTCCTTTATGGATTTGAGCCTTCAACATAGCTCTAGAGGGTTTTCACTTGTATTAGAATGGCTAATAATAGCCATTCGTAAGCTTGCTTGAAAATTTTCCACAAGAGATAACATATTAGAAGTAACTGAATGATCTTTTTATCTCTAAATGACATATGGGGAATGGTGACACAAACATATGAACCACTAGAAGGACAAGATAATAATGATATGGGGGACATGATGATCTGGAGGGGTGCTTGGGAAGGTCTATTATGTAAAATTTTGACACTGGGGTCCGTTGTCATGCTCGATAATATGGAATTTTCATTGTTGTATATTTGCATGACAACACATATCTATCACCACCCATTAAGAGCTTGATTTAAATAAATATAATGAGTTAATTTGGAGTTTTGTTATTAATATTTATTCCTTATTTCTCTTTTTTATGATTTCCATTTTAGTGTTCAAATGGATGATTGAGATATCATATATAAGATTTTCATCTCCTCTATTTTCTCCACCACTTATCCTAAATACTGATACATCATACTTGAAGCCCCAATATCTTCTCCCAAATCCCTATTAGATGTTAAAATGGTCTCATTCTCTACTATCTTCTAGGTTTGTGTAGACACAAAATACAACACCCCTATGTTTATACAAGTGCATATACTTGAACTCATGGTGTGATTGGATAACATGGGTACTATCTCCAAGTTGTGGGACTCGCTACTTGAGATAGACCTCCAGAGAAAGCTGGTTCTTGCTCCTAAACTACCTGCCACAATCTACTCTAATGCAGGGGAAACTAACTATTCTAATCTAAATTTCCAAGGGACCAGGGAGAGAGAATGCATAAAATGAAAGCCTACACTACAGCGGTGATACACCAGAAAAGGAGGGTGTGAGAGTAGTCTTCAAATGCGTGAGATACAGAAGCAAAGTGCAAACTAGAAGGGGTGATGACAGTTCTCCATAATCTAGCAAAATGCATTCACAACAATATTTCAAACATACACAATGATAATGGATCCTTGCAAGAACATAATAATAGGCACAATATTCTTGTAATCAAGGTTAAAGGGGCAAGAAGAATGCAAGAAAACACAGCAGGGGAAGATACATCCACAAACTTATATTTTATTGCTTCCTGATATGCACAGTTCAATCGGTTACAAGATAAGGGCCTGGATCACCATGCAAGGAGTCCACAACAAGGACCTGTAACACATTGGCTTCACAAATCAATTTTGGCAAAGCTTTGCTACAAAAACTACCCCCCTTTTACAATGAGCCCAACACTCCAATTTATATAAAAATTGAGAAGAGAGAGAGAGGGAAAAATGGAAATCCTGAAATATGTCCTTCAACCACTTGTAAGAGGCATTAAATGGAGTAAAATGATTGTATATTACTTGCAAAAAGGCTCCCCATACTGTCCCAGGTACTGCAGCAGAGAAAGAATGGTGACCATGCCTCTTAATTGCACTCCCAACTACCAAATAAAACACTGTTATGGACCTGGCAACGTTTTATGAAAAATATCTACATATTTCTCATCAAATCTAGAATTTCTTGATTACTGTGTGTCAGGCTCAGAGCCACAATTCCAACGGTACCAATTTTGTGTGATTTCGTTGAGAAATGCAAAAGTTATGGCCTTCTGAGTGCGGGCAGCTATTTTAGGTCTGGCAGGCGTTTTCTGTCATTTGACGGGAATGGGCATTAACTGACTAGAGCTGAATATGTTTCTTTTATTTAAATATATGTACCCTCATTTGTGGCATAGAGGATGTCATGTTCGTTCCAGAAAGTCCAATTTTGTGAAAATTGGAGCTCGGAGTCAAAAGTTATGGCCGTTTGAAGTTCACAGGTCAAACGTTGACTTTTCTTCTTTGTTGCAGCTATTTCGGCAAAATCGGCCGATTCGCGTCCCGCACGTACTTTTGTCTCAGCTGTCCCGGACGAATTCTCCCACATTGGCCGATTTGGGCTTCCTTGTCCCCTTTTGCAGCCTTTTCGCCCTTTTCGCGTCCCGCGCGTCCCTCGCGTACTTTTGTCCCTATCCCGGACGAATATCTCTGAACTGCCCACAATAGACCGTCTTGTGGCGAATCGGCCGATTCGTGCCCCGCGTGTACTTTTGTCCCTGCTGTCCCAAACCGCGTGAAATAAAAAACTTGACGATTTTTATTGCCTGTGGCCATTTTCCTTTTCGCGTCTCGCGCGTCCCGATGTCCCAACTGTCCCGCGGACCGCCTGGGACAAAAATGTCTGACTTAGCCGATTTTCTTTGTATTTCGGCCCAAACTTGGTACAACGAACCTCTACGACCCGCACTGGTACGATCCGCACCCTTCAGACCCGAAATGCTTTAAAACAATCCTGCAACCTTATTTTTTGCATTTTTTCCATTTTTTCTAACTCGTTGGGATTTTTTCTTGGATGGGAGAGTTAGAGAGAAGCTGAAGGGGCCCCAAAAAATATGATTTCGGGCCTTGAATCAATCTACTTGCTCGGGACTGAAGAATTTGATGCATGTTATCAAAATTACCTTGAGGGGTGAATTTTGGATAACAATTTTGGCGACTCAGCGGGGTTATCTACCTGCCAGATGAAGAACGGCCAGCTGCTTGTAGCAATCCATTGGGCATGGAGTCTGTTTGATAATCTCTCAGCTGATTTGAAATTTGAAAACCTGTATCCTTGAGCCATTGAAACATTTGTTGAGCTGGTTCTCCTGTGGATGCAAATTCTTTTCCAGGAGCTCGATGAACTGCAAACATGCACATACTAGAAGCAATAGGACATGTGCACAAGCACTTAGGGAAATAAAAACTACTCTAACAGTAGTACAATGTGCATAAGCACTTAGAGGAATGGAAATTCTAAATTAATATTTACAAGGGTGAGAAGCTATCTTTCTAGTAGCAACGTTTGAGATAGATTCCATTGACCAGAATCTGTAACTCTTCACCATCCAACTTAGCCAGTCGGAAGGCATTGCTACCTTTGCATTCAATGATCATGTATGGGCCACTCCAAATGGCATCAAACTTGGAATGCTTTCCCGGCTTTGCACGATATGCATCCCATTTCAACACTAGATCTCCAATTTAGAAGGTTCTAGCCTTGGCTTTCCTATCAAAAGTCTTCTTGATCAAGGCTTGATCCTTCTCTATTGCTTGGGCTGCATGCTCTTTAATTTCTTGGAGCTCCATTAATTCTACATATCTAACCTCCATGGGTTCAAACTCAGCTAGTTCCAACTGTTTCATGAGTTCCAATGCTGGTAACTCGAGTGATATAGGTAGAACTGCTTCTTTCCCATACACAAGCTTGTATGGAGAGCTTCCTATAGACCTCTTGGGTGTGATTCTATCAGCCCATAGGGCTGATTTGAGCTTTGCGTGCCAAGTCCTTTGATTTTCATCCAGAGTCCTTCTGATGATTCTTAGTAGGTTCTTGTTCATAGACTCGGCTTGACCATTACCTTGAGGGTAATAATTCGATGAAGTGCTGAGATACACACAATTCTTGACAGCCCATTCAGTGATCTTTGTGCCAAGGAATGCCAACGCATTGTCCGATATGATAGTGGTGGGGGCACCAAACCTCGTGACTATCCCTTCATAGAAATCCAATATGTTGGATTCACTTGCCTCCTTGAGTGCCACTGCTTCGGTCCACTTGGTGAAATAGTCTGTTGCCGTAAGTATCCACTTGTGGCCTTGACTTGAATTGGGATTGATAACCCCAATGAAGTCCAATCCCCATTGCATGAATGGCTAATCTACTGAAATTGGATGAAGGGGCAGCGTTGCTAACCTTTCCTTCCCAGTGAAGAATGCACATCTCTTGCATTTCTTGACCCATGAGTAGCAATCATTGAACACAGTAGGCCAATAGTAACCAGCTTTCATGATTTTGAGAGTTGTTACTCATGGAGCAAAGTGGCCTCCTGCTTCCCCGTCATGGAACTCGTGTAAGATCTTCTCAACTTGACATGTTCCAATGCATCTTAATAGAACACCATTGATGTCCTTCTTGAACAAGATACCATTAATGAGTACATATGGGATGGCTTGTAATCTAAAGTATCTCCTCTTTGCTTTGATTATTTCTGGAGGGCACAAGCCTCTTTGGAGGTAATGCACCAAGTCTTGAGTCCAACATGGAATGGGTGCATCATCAGTTGGTTGTTCTTGATCATTCTGTAGTAGTAGGACAACATCTTCTTCACCTTTTGACCGTCTGGTTGTTTGGAAGCGAGCTGCTCACACAAACCTTTGCCATGAACTAGCTTGGTCACTTTGATTTCAATATCATATTCCATCACCCGAGTGATCCAACCTTCTCTCTTCTCGTTTAAATCCTTGTTTAGGAGAAAGTCCTTGACACCAGCATGAGACACCAGCAGTTGAATCTTATTGTTCGAGACCAAGTGTCTGAACTTCTTCAAGCTCCTGATGACAGCAAGGACATGCTTTTCGATGAAAGAATACTTTATTTCGTAATCTTCCAAGATTTGACTGAAGAATGCTATGGGCTGTTCTGAACCTTCTCTATTCAGCTGTGTCAAGATAGCTGAGATTGTATCTGACCCTCCAAAAGCATACAACATGAAATCCTTTGAAAAGTTAGGGTTGATAAGAGTTGGAGCTTGTGATATTGCATGCTTGATGTTCTCAAAATTCTCTTTGCCTTTTGTTGTCCATTTGAATGCAAGACTCTTCTTCAACATCATTGTTAAAGGCTTCACAAGAGTGGCAAAATTAGGCACAAATCTGCGGACAAAGTTTATCCTTCCCAAGAAGCTTTGAAGAGATTTCTTGTGGTGTGGCAATGGAAGTGTTCGGATGGCTTCAACCCTTTCAAGATCAATTGTTAGCCCTTCCCTAGAGACAATGTGGCCCAACAATTTTCCCTCGTGTGCCAAGAATATACATTTCTTTGGATTCAACGACACTCCGAACCTTCTACACCTCTAAAACACTTGTCTGAGGTGAAAGAGATGGTCTGCTACATTCTTTGAGAAGACAGTGATATCATCTAGGTATACCAGCACTATATTGTTGATTAAGCCTTTGAACGCCATATCCATAGCTCGCTGAAATGTTGCTCCAGCATTTGACAGTCCAAATGGCATCTTCTTGTAAGCATATGTGCCCCATTTTGTAGTGAAGGCCGTCTTGAATTGATCTTCTTCCTTCACCATTATCTGATTATAGCCTGAATATCCATCTAGCAATGAAAACCTTTCTGAACCAGCTACAACCTGCAATATTTGTTCCATTGATGGAAGCGGATAATGATCTTTGAGTGATGCTCTATTTAGATCGTGAAAGTCCACACACAATCTTATTTCTCCATTTCTCTTTCTTACTGGCACCAAGTTTGCAACCCAACTTGAGTGTTTGATGGGGAAGATGATACTGGCCTCAATAAGCTTGCTTAACTCTTTTCTCATGAGAGGTTCGATATGGGGATTCACTGGCCTTTGCTTTTGCCTGACAGGCTTGGATTCCGGATCCAGCTCAATAGTATGTTGTGCCAACTTTGGGTTGAAACCTCTTAAATCTTTGTAAGTCCAAGCAAAGACATCTGGGAACTCTTGACAAAGCTGAACAAAATCAGATTTCTCTTGTGGAGTACTTACTTTGCCAATTTGCAATGTCTTGCCTTCATCTACTAAAATAGGTTCTGAATCTTCACCCTTTACTTGAATGTTCGCTTTCTCCTTCCGGAACTAATCATTCGGGTTGAAGATTGACTCCAAGGTTATGAGGCCTTTTGGTAATTTGTTAGTTCTCAGCTGCACCACTTGGTCACCATACTGCTGCTCCAGCTTGTCTTGATTTCTGGTGGAGAACTCAGCTTCTTCTTGTAGGAAATTAACAATTTGCTGATCATTCTCGAAGACTTGCCAACTTGTATTGTTATCCGGAACAGCTGGTCTCACAACCAATTTGATATGAGGCTGAGATTTCTCACTTTTGATACTTTCTACAACATCAAACGCAGCCCCAATTGCTGCCAGTCTGTCCGCTGCTTCATTCCTTTTTCTTGGGATGGAATTGATGCTAAAAGCTTCAAAATCTTCAATAAGATCCCATACTTGATTTTTGTAGTTCTTCAACAGATCATTCTTGGCAGCATTTTTTCCTCTGACTTGGTTCACGATCAGCTCACTATCACCAAATACTTGCAAATTCTTGATGTCTTTCTTCCTTGCCAGTGCAATCCGTGAATTAAGGCTTCATACTCAGCTGTGTTGTTTGAGCAAGAAAACTGAAAATGGAAGGCTGAGTAATACTTTGTACCTTGTGGTGAAACGAGCATAGCTCCTCCTCCTGCACCTTGTCTACTCCTTGACCCATCAAAGAACAATTGCCATACTTCATTCTCATCCTTATGATCTGGCTTGGTGATGCTGGGGAGAGGTTGATTCTCTTCATGTAAACAATAAACTCCTAGCTCGGATTCTTCTATTTCTTGATAAGGATCAAAAGCATGCACCTTGCTTTCCCATTCATCAAGAGTCAAATCTGGGATGCTTCCAACCTTGGTGTCAGCTTCATCAGTGCTTGGATAATCTTCTTGATCAAACGCTGAACAGTTGGTATTGATTTGGCTTGGAGTGTGAGGTTCAACGTGAAAGTTTGCAATAGGTTCAGATCTGATTGTGGCCTTAGTTCCATATCTTGTTCTGAACAACATGTGTGACCAATCAGCAGATAAGTAACCTCCAATCTTAGCTGTGAAATCCCTTGACAAACATAGGGCAAAGAGTGGTGGAAGATCTATCACTGAGATATCTTGTAAAACAACAACGTTGGGGCATGCATGCAAGGTAAGGCTCAAGTTTTTAATCACTCCCACTTTTGTTACTGCTGTCCCATCTAATTGCACTACCCCTTTGGATATGACTTCATATTGAAGCCCCAACTGATCAGCTATTTTCTTGGGCATTACTGAACTACTTGCCCCGGAGTCAATCATGCAATTGTGTACTAATTGCTCCCCAATGATCAATGAAACATAAAATGGAGGGGGCTTCAACATTTTACCTTGCTGTCCTCCATGATTCCCTTCAGGTTGGGTAGCATTTGTTAGCACCTTCTCTTGCATTTGGACTTGCTGATTTGAAGTTGACCAGTCCTTCATGGCAGCTTGTAGCAAATCTCTTTGGCCTGGGATGGATAGTGATTCCCACATTGATATGTTTACATTTGTCTTCTTCATCTGATCAATGATGTTGAATGGGGATGAAGCATCCCTTTGTTGTCCTTTAGCTTGCACATTCATTCCTTGCACATGGGCAGCAGCAGCTGGCATCTGAGTTGGTTTAGGAACTGGCTTGGGTGGTCCTTGCATGTTTGGAACTACATTTTGTTTGCCAACAACTTGTGGAGTGTAGAAGGTTATGGATTACTTGGAGCCAATGGTTGTCCTTCACCCAAATTTCTCCTTTTTGACCTTGTGTTGGCTGCAACACTTTGAGATATTGTTTGATTCATACCACAAAAGTCTTCGGCCTGCCAATTTATAAGTGTGCTATCATTTGGAGCTGGTTGTTACTGGGATGTTTCTTGCTGTTGGTTATGTCCTTGACTCCCTTCACCATCCACACCAGTTGTTGTTACCATTAATGCTTGATTTAGGGCACCATTGAAGCACATAGACTGGTTGTGAGGTTCATTGCATGGGAAACACCAATCATACTCTTGAGCTATGTTGTTTTGTACTGGCACTATTGCTTTAGAGGCAGATGTAGCATTGGGATTATAGGGCTGAAATGGTATGTTGGTAGGAGGCCTTATTGATTTTGATTTGCAGCTAGATTGGGTGGTCTTTGAGGCTGATATGGCTGCCTATTAGGTTGAGCTTGAGGCTGATAAGAAGGTCTAAAACTTTGGGCTTGCTGCCTCTTGAGTGTAACCAGCTCATTACCTAAATTTTGCAATTGCTTCATGACTTCTTGAAGTTCATTTGAGGCACTAGAAGATGAAGTAGAAGCTTCACTTGAATTCTGATTTCTAGGAGTGGGAATAGGAGCTAAAATAGGTACTTGATTAGTACTTGGGCTCTCTAAACTTGGATACAATGGCATTGGAGGCCTAGGAGCTAGCTTGCCAACTTGAATCAAACAATTTTCAGCTCTAATGGCAATGCTATAAGCAACAAGGGATAGTTGTGCCTCCCATGGATTGAATTAACATAGAAATATCAGAATTTAAAGCTTTAAGGTAATATAGAAAAACACCTTCTGCTGCTGGCCTTACTGCCACTGGAATTCTCTCCCAAGTCATTTGAAATTTGAAGTTGAAGTCAGTCAGCTGCTCATTGGGAGCTCTCTTGATGGTTGTCAGTTGTTCCAAAAGGGACAAGTTATCTCCCTTTTCTCCAAACTGCTCATGGAGGGCTATACATAGTTGGTTCCAATTTTGGATAGAGCCTAAGCAAGACTCCTGAACCATTGCAAATCCTTCCCTTTGAATGAAGATGCCAGCAGTTTGACAACAACTTGCATCTCATTGATCTCATGGATTGCACAAATATTAGCAATGTCCTTGACATGATCACCAGGAGTGGTCTGATTTTCTCCAGTAAAGTATGGAATGTTCTTCAGTGCTGCAACTGGGATTGGATTTTGTGCATTGAGAGCAAGTGGGCTACTTCCAGTGAAATTGACATATGGATTTGGTTGTGCCATCCTAATTGGTTGAAGAACTCTTGTTGATTGGATGAAATGCCTACCAGGTGGAGGTGTTGACAAGGTTCTATTAGGTGGAGATGGAGATCTTTGAGCTCTTCTTCCCCTTCTTTCTCTGCCTGGAGATAGGTGTAGATAAACAAACAATCCTTCCTCCCTAGTTCTTGACCTGGTCTGTATTCTTCTCATAAATTTGTCAGGCTTGGACTGCTGAAACCAGTGGATTATGCCTCTTTTGGAGTCGCCAGATGTGTAATTTCAAAGCTCCTTCAACGCTGGAACTTACAACAAGTGCACATCGATCTTGTCGTAGTTAAGTGAAGACCTCTAAAGGGGTCCCACCGGGCGTGCCAGAACTGTTATCACCGAATCACAACACCCCTATGTTTATACAAGCGCATATATTTGAACTCACAATGTGATTGGATAACATGGGTACTATCTCCCAGTTGTGGGACTTGCTACTTGAGATAGACCTCCAGAGAAAGCTGGTTCTTGCTCCTAAACTACCTGCCACAATCTACTCTAATGCAGGGGAAACTAACTATTCTAATCTAAATTTCCAAGGGACCAGGGAGAGAGAATGCATAAAATGAAAGCCTACACTAAAGCGGTGATACACCAGAAAAGGAGGGTGTGAGAGTATTCTTCAAATGCGTGAGATACAGAAGCAAAGTGCACACTAGAAGGGGTGATGACAGTTCTCCATAATCTAGCAAAATGCATTCACAAAAATATTTCAAACATACACAATGATAATGGATCCCTGCAAGAACATAATAATAGACACAATATTCTTGTAATCAAGGTTGAAGGGGCAAGAAGAATGCAAGAAAACACAGCAGGGGAAGATGCATCCACAAACTTATATTTTATTGCTTCATGATATGCACAATTCAATCGGTTACAAGATAAGGGCCTGGATCACCATGCAAGGAGTCCACAACAAGGGCCTACAACACATTTGGCTTCACAAAGCAATTTTGGCAGATATTTGAAACAAAAACTACTACCTCTCTTTTCAATGAGCCCAACACTCCAATTTATAGAAAAAATGAGAAGAGAGAGAGAAGGGAAAATGGAAATCCCGAAATCTAACCTTCAACCACTTGTAAGAGGCATTAAATGGAGTAAAATGATTGTATATTACTTGAAAAAGGCTCCCCATACTGTCCCAGGTGCTGCAGCAGAGAAAGAATGGTGACCATGCCTCTTAATTGCACTCCCAACTACCAAATAAAACACTGTTATGAACCCGGCCACGTTTTATAAAAAATATCCATCAATTTCTCATCAAATCTAGAATTTCTTGATTTTTGTGTTGTCGGGCTCGGAGCCACAATTCCAATGGTACCAATTTTGTGCGATTTCGTTGAGAAATGCAAAAGTTATGGCCTTCTAAGTGCGGGCAGCTATTTTGGGTCTGGCAGGCGTTTTCTGTCATTTGACGGGAATGAGCATTAACTGACTGGAGCTGAATATTTTTCTTTTATTACCCTCATTAAAAATGGAATGGCATAGAGGATGTCGTGCTCGTTCCAAAAAGTCTAATTTTGTGAAAATCGGAGCTCGGAGTCAAAATTTATGGCCGTTTGAAGTTCACGGGTCAAACGTTGACTTTTCTTCTTTGCTGCAGCTATTTCGGCAAAATCGGGTCCACGTGTTCCAGCTGTCTTGGATGAATTATCCCGCATCGGCTAATTCGGGCTTCCTTTTCCCCTTTTGTGGCCCAGTTTTTCACCTTTTCACATCCCATGTTCGCGTACTTTTGTCCCGACTTTCCCAGAACAAAAATATCCACACTGCCCGCAATAGACCGTCTTGCGGCAAATCGGCCAATTCGCGCCCCATGCGTACTTTTGTCCCGGATGTCCCAAACCACGTGAAACAAAAAAACTTGACAATTTTTATTGCCTGTGGCCGTTTCGCCTTTTCGCGTGTCCCGCATGTCCCGATATCCCAACTGTCCCATGCGACCGCCTGGGACAAAAATGTCTGACTTAGCCAATTTTCTTCCCTTTTCAGCCACAAAGCTTGGTACGACGAACCTCAGTACGACCCGCACTGGTACGATCCACACCCTTCAGACCCAAAATTCTTTAAAACAATCCTGCAACCTTATTTTTTGCATTTTTTCCATTTTTCTAACTCGTTGGGATTTTTTCTTGGATGGGAGAGTTAGAGAGAAGCCGATGGGGCCCCAAAAATATGATTTCGGGCCTTGAATTAATCTACTTGCTTGGGACTGAAGAATTTGTTCATGTTATCAAAATTACCCTGAGGGGTGAATTTTGGATAACAGTGTTAGAATGTGGGTTCCAAAAAAACCGCAACTAAATTCTGCTATTTTACCTATTTTTGGAAACTAGTGGATGACAGCTATCTTTGGCAAATTTTCCCCGTTTCTATGCCTCCCCAACTTTTGACTTACACACCCAATTGCCTTGATAGAACATAACTCAATGGTGCATCTTTATGGTCCCCAGACAAGTAGAGACCCCAAATAAGTGACATTGGCTCCCAAGCACTCTTGTCTATACCAGTATGGTCCTAACCTTTCTTACCTTAAAAAATGTTTTTTGGGAGTTCGGCGGATATTTTGGTGCCATCGTGTCCAAGGTCTGAGAAAGTCTTCTAGTCGGCCATTACAAAATTTAAATAAGGGAATCATAGGATAGAGTGAGTGGAAGCCTCTAAAAATCAAAGACTCAAGCATGACACATTACTTCAACCACCTAATTATTACATCCAAGGGTGGGTCTCTAAATCACTGTGCAAAGGCATCCCTCCTAACGTGTCTTTATAAGGGATGCATACTTCAAGATGGTTCCCAAAATCAGGAGACCCTAAGGCTATTCTATGGGCATCCACACATGTTATCCATCATTCTACATTTTAGATGTAACCCATTATCATTTGTGAAATTTTAAGTCCCCAGCGGAATCATAGGGCGGAATTTATACACACACACATACACAAGAAATATCACGGGGTTTGTTAAGTAGTGCATCACTCTACAGTAAGTTCACAGCTTCATGTGACCATTGGGGTCAGTCTGACTACCAGATCCTACATATGAAATATTAGATTTGATAAGGTCCGTTGAAAAGAAGTAGGTAGTTATCCTATTTTACAGGTTATAGGTGCCCCCGGTGCAACTCCAGGAGTGAATATCAAGCAACATAAGGTGAGTTGAAAAACAATTTCCGTTATGATCCACATAAGACATCAATTCTTGGGATTTTATATGGACACGATTACACATATCCAGTCGCCAGAGCCCAGGTTCCCCTTCTGAGCTTCATATGGGAACCAAAAAGTCCTTATCGTTGCTTGATTTTTTGCAGACATTACTGTATTTGAGCAGGAGAATATCACACCCATCATAGCCAGTAATATGCTAGGGAAACCATTGATTTGAACCCAGAGATGAAATTAAATTAGTTTCAAGGATTTGCAACCATTGAATGTTAGATTCAATCCTTGTATTGGCTTTCCTTTGGTGAACATATCTGCTTCCTATATCTTATCATTCAATCACGTAGTCAAAATCCACCAGGAACTTGACATGAAAAATTTGAAGCGACTTCCAACACACGATTGCGGAAAATCATTTATTAGGGATTAGGACATATCAAAACCGCGTTTTATGCCCAAATAATAGATGCCTTCAGATGGACCCCTAGAGGAACTCTGAATAAAAAAATTATGATGTGATTTACAGTGATCTTACTAGCTAAGGAGGGGACTAATCATAGTAAAATATATGGGGGAAAGAGTCTTCAAAATAAATCTCAACACGGGGAGATAAAAAATGTGATAGATTCTTACAAATTTATTATACAAGATTTTAACTAAGAAAATGGGGCGAGACTAATTCGGGCATCAACATATTGGACAAGGAGCTTAGAGACAGATAGATCATAATGTGTGTCATTTTGTAGCTGAGGATGAGATCTAACTGGCCCTTTATCACTAAGATTAGTGGAGAGATGGATAACACCTTAAAGAGGATTTGACCTGGCCTCAATACTTTAGGTCGTGCCTTGTGACTAGGGTGAGAGAACTGTTAGTGTAACCTATGTTTGATGAAGGAGATGGAGATATCCTTCTTTTGCACAAATTTTATGAAGAAGATCTTGGGAAAGTATGATCAATACTCCATAATTTAACTCTCAAGAGTTCTCACATCTAATAGATGGAGATACTTTCAAAACAAGGCTAAGTTTACTAAAGACATTATGGGACCCTAATTGTTTTGCATATTTTAGTAAATAGATTTTGTTCCTTTGTTGATATACAGAGCAAACATGGGTAGTTCAAGATGGATTCATGGGTTTTAAATGACTTTGGTGGGAGATTAAGCAGGATAAAGTTAATTATACCATATCTTTGAGAGAATTCACAACAATTGGAAAGCTAAATGACAAAAAGCTTCAGAATAGCTAAGATATTCCTTTAACCAGAAGGTGTGCTTCAATGGAGGCCCAAATCAACACGTTTTCACACAATATTTGAGAATATAACATGAAGGCTCAAGATAAAGACTCAATAAAACATAGAAGACCCCTGGTTCATCATGCCTAAGATGCACTCAAAGGCTTATAGACAATCTTTATCAACAAATGAATGTGAAGTGATTTAAAATAATTTATCTCATCACAAGATGAAATATCTTCTTGAAATGAAATTACAAATGCCAATAAACTGTCACATGGATGAGATCTTGTGTGATTCGGAGGGAATTTAACACAAGATTTGAATAGGAATAAGAATAACTACTTGTAGACATTCTGAAACAAAGCAGACACAAATTGCTCTAAGATTGACACAAATTAACTCGAAATTGATTAGATTCATCAGTAGGGGAAAGATTCCAAAGAAATCTTAGAGCTTATGAATGGCTATACATCTTCAACAAACTTGACATCATATAAAATCTTACACAGAAGAAATTAACCAGGTATCTCGGATTGGTCTCTCAGGAAGATAGGCTCTCTCAAATTTTCTCTTATGAATTCAACCCCTAACCTTTTGCAAGAGTATTCTCATTGCATTTATACATTTCACTCACTCACTCATCCCAAATTTCCCCCCCAAAAAATAAGAATATTTGAGGGACCTTTTCTTGTTACCAATTTGCCTCAGAAAGTGACGTTTAACAAATTTGCATCGGAAAGCTACCAGGTGGACCAATTATGGACTTCTCACATTTCTTAGACCCTCGACTAATGACTAGGATGCTATGTCACAACTTTTTATCATTCCTTTTAATAATTCTGATTCTGTCATGCAAGAAATCCCCATTTTAATCATTTTTTGGAGGCTCTGTATAGCTGGATCTGACAGGTAATCATTTTCTCTCTTGAGGAAACACATTTTTCATATTTTACACCTACAATCTCCATCATTTCATCCTTTTCCCTCTTTTTCCTCTACAACTCTACCCCACATCCATCTTCTCTGGTAATTCATGTTTTTGCAAGTGCCCTAGCAAATCCAAATTCAAAATATCGATCTTAACAATCCTTGGACTCACAAATTAAGTTTTAAATCCTTTCAATGGAACTTTGCAGACAAAAATGACAAGGAATTTCATCAAAAAATGATGAAAATAGTGCATATTCGCATCTCCAGTAGTCTTGGAGAAAAAATGGTGGAAAAACAGGTTAAATGCATATCAACCATTGATTCTACCCCTTCTCTACTTTATTTTATATCCGTCCATGTGTTTCCTTGGTGCAACTGCAAAGGATAAGTACATGGGAAATTTTCCAAACAAGAGCAGGCCTTCCACATGACCTGGGCTCAAGAAAAACATCTTTTGGCCTTTGAAAATGTCTCAGTAAAAAAGGAGCCAATGGAAGACTCCACGTGTCTCAATGGTGCACTTTGAGATGGTCCCCAAAATTGGAGACCCCAAATAAGTGCATGCTCACCATGTGTCTTAGTCCGACAGAGTTGTTAATAAAGTTAAAGGATCAGCGGAAGGCACCATGTGTCTAGGGTCTGAGACAGTTTTCCTTGGCCGTTGAAAATTCCAAGAAAGGGAAGAGTCAATGGAAGCCTCCAAGTTTCCTCTTGGTGCTTCTTCAAAATAAAATTTAGGGGTCGGTCCCCAAATAGGCGCAGTCCCTCCACGTGTCTTAGGCCTTAAAAAATTGCTTTGAAAATTTTAAGTATAGAGCGGAGCTGGCAGAAGCCTCCACATGTCTCCCCGTCGCAATTGTTAAGGTGGGAACCTGAGGCGGATCCTCAAATGAATGCCGATCCTCCACGTGTCCATGGTCCACCAGAACTATACTGACCACATGAAAAAATTGTCTAAGTCTAGGAAAGGCAGTGGAAACCTCCACATGTCTCCTAGGTGCATCTCCAAGGCCAAACCAAAAGGCAAATTTTAAAATGAGTGCCGACCCTCCACGTGGACAAGTTTTGAGTCTGAAGTGGACCTTAGAGTTTCAAAGTACCCCACTGAGTTGCATCCAACCAAAAAGGGCCACACTTCCATAGATGCTGAGATATGAATTTGACTAGGAAAAATAAACCCGTCAAACCGTAAAATGCAGGAATATCACCATTTGTGCTTGGAAATGAATCCTTCTTCAAGGATAGAGAATTTGGAAATTTTATACGGACCAAATATGATCCTCTGAGCCACATCCAATCACGTTTCCATAGATATTTAGGACAAAAATGACAGGGACAACAAAATGTGACTGTGGAAAATGGAAGGAAGGAAAAAAAACCTGATTTTACATCCAAGTTACAGATCTTTCTCGTGGATAGAGGAATGCAAAAAAAACTTTGGATTTAAAGTGATCCTCAACCAAATGGAGGAAAGAGTTTTCATGCATCAATACGCGGAGATAGAAAAGATGACAGAGCCCGTTAAAATGAAGAATTTCAATGAAAAACGGGGTGAGATCAAATTGAGCACCAACATCAGCTCCGACTCAGGGATGGGCACTCCCTATGAGTGCCACAAGAACAAACAATAGATCAAGTGTGAAAAACAAACAATTAGGTAACAGAGTCAAAGAAAAAGCTTGCAGAGAAGAACAATAATAACCTACTCCACCAAGAAAGAATCGAAAAACCAATAAAACGGATGCCAAGGACTAGGGCAAACAAAAATAGAAAAACATGAAAGCAGAAAGAAACCAAAAGACTATACACTGTACAAATGAAGTATGCTTTGATTCTAAGAAATCAATCAAGGAAATGTTTCAAATGCCTACCATTAACAGGCAATTCAAGTAGTTCCCCATCTAAGCCTTGTAGGAAGAAGGTATTTTGACCAATTCGAATGTCAATTTAATAAGGGCCCATCCATTATGCATAAAATTTACCATTCTTGCCCTTATCTTCATGCCTACTATCCCATATTAGAATAAGATCCCCAACGCTGAAAGCTCTTGGAGTCACCTTCTTGTCAAATAAATTCTTCAACTTTTCTCTAAACTTCACATGCCGCTGATGGGATGTCCTTCTTTCTTCATCTAACTCAATAATCTAATTGATTCGAGCATCATATGGACTAACTTCTTGATCTTCAATTTGTTGAACAAACTGAAATGAAGACAATTGCAAATGAAGGGGCAACAAAGCTTGAGTTCCATATACCAACTTAAATGGGATTTTACCAGTAGCTCTTTTGACAATGATTCTGTCAGCCCAAACAACAAACTTCAGTTGCTCAACCCACTTATTTTTGTTCAGCTCCAAGGTTCTTCTAATGATGTTCAAAAAGTTTTTATTGTTGGACTCAGCTTTTCCATTTCCTTGGGGATTGTAGTTAGAAGCATATGTCAAATTGATTCCATACTCTTTTCACATTGCCACCAAAGGTTTGGCTCTGAAACTCAAGGAATTATCAGTAACAATCTTAACTGGCACTCCAAATCGACATATGATTTGATTTGGCATGAAGTCCATGATAACTTGGTGTGTTGCTTTCTTGGTGGGGATTGCTTCCACCCACTTAGTGAAATAATCAGTGGCTTCAAGGATCCATTTATGACCAGGACTAGAAAGATCATAAATTTTTCAAATGAAATCCATTCCCCATTGCTTAAATGGGGCTTCAATTGACACAAGCTGTAAAGGAAGGGATTATGAAGCTTTCATTCTTCCAGAAAAATGTTGGCAAATTTCACATTTCCTAACCAATAGAGTTGTATATTTGAAGAGAGTTAGCCACCAATAACCAACCCTCAAGATTTTATGTGTTGTAACTCTTCCAACAAAATGTCCCCCACAAACCCCTCCATGGAGATCAGTAATTACCTTTGGGGCTTCATCCTCAACAATGCATCTCAAGAGCACTCCCTCCGGGTTCTTCCAAGCTAACCCAAAATCAGTGATGACATATTTTTGAGAGGCTAAATTAAGAGCTCTTTTCTGGTTTTTACTCAAATGTTCAGGGCAGTATAGATGTCTGAGATAAAATATTATATCTTTGTACCATTCAGAGCTTACCAAAATTTTAAGGAAATCCACCCTTTCTCCTTCCACTTCATTCACATTAATAGTTTCCAAGTTGCTCTCAGTCATAAGCTTAGCTAGGCCCAAACCTCTTATCAATTTCATGGTTTAGATATTCATGTCATATTCCTAGAACTTGTTTACCCATCTGCATCTTTTGCTTGAGACCTCCATATTTGATAATGTATCTTTCACCATGGTGTGGGGAACATAAGCAACAACTTTAGAGATCAATATTTAAGGTTTCAAAACCTTTGCTTCTTTCACCAAGGAAAATTCTTGCTTCTACATGATGGTGCACTTCAACTCAACTCCTTACAATGACTTAATGAAAAAGGCAATTGGTCTCTCAGCCCCTTCATCATCCTTTTGCAACAAAAAAAATGCAATGGCATTTTCTGAAGAAAAATAAAACACTTGAAAAGGCTTCTTGTAATTTGGAGCTGCCAAAACAGGGGCATGCTTTAGTGCTTCCTTGATCCCATTGAAAGATTGAATGGAAGCTTCTTCCCATTTAATAACTTGGTCCTTTTTCAGCATGCTAGTAATGGGGATGGTCAACTCAACAAAGTTAGACACAAATCTTTTGATAAAGCTTATTTGTCCAAAGAAGGTCTGAACTCCCTTCTTAGTTATAGGAAATGGAATCTTACTGATGGTTTTCACTCTCTCAGGATCAATCATGTCCCCTTCCTTTGCTATAATATGACCAAGCAACTTTTCCTTTTGCACTCCAAAATGACACTTCTTGGGATTCAATGATATTTCATACTCTCTACACCTTAATAACATTCTCTGCAAGTGTTGCAAGTGATCACTTCTTTTTCTGGAAAACATAGTTACATCATCTTGATAAACAATAATGAAATCATTAATATAACAAACAAATACTACATTCATTGCTCTTTAGAAAGTTTCTTTAGCATTCATTAAGCCAAAAGGCATCCTGACATAGACATAAGTTTCCCAAGGAGTGGTAAAGCCAGTCTTTATTCTTTCTGACTCCTTCACAACAACTTGATTATAGCCAGAGAAACAATCCAAAGTGGATAATAATTTAGAACCAGTTACCAATTATAGCATATTCTCCATGTTTTACAGAGGGTAATTATCTTTGAATGATGCTTTATTCAAGTTCCTAAAATCTACGCACAACCTTATATCACCATTCTTTCTTCTGATAGGCATTAAATTTGCAACCCAAGATGAGTACCTTGTGGGCTAAATGATCCCTCCATTCCTCAACTTATGTAATTCTTCTTGCATCTTAAAAGAAAGGAGTAGATTGATAGGCCTCTATTTTTTCTTGAAAGGCTTGGCATTAGATTCAAGAGGAATCTCATGTTGGAACAAATATTCCCTATATGCCTTCAACTCAGAGTAAGACTAAGCTAGGCAGTCTTGATATTTCTTCAACAATTGAACATAGGACTGCTTCTCTTCCTTGCTCAGATTGCTTCCTAACCAGATTTTACATGGTTTTTCCTTTGTGCCCAGGTTGTGCTCTTCCATATCCATTGAAACTAACATAATCTTGTTAATAATGCAATTAGAATTATCAAAATTTGATTCAAGTGCCACCAAACCTTTGGGAATCATGTTTGTCCTCAGTTGGATGATGTCTCTACCAAATAAAGTTTCCTTTCCTTCAACAACACACACTATTGGTTCCTAATCTATATTTTGGTCAGCAAACTCACCTTGGTGTTGTAGAAACCATTTCACCTGGGCATCATCATTGAACACTTGCCAATTTTTAATGTTGTCAGGGACATATGGCCTTGTTAGTATTTCAACATCATACTCAAAAAATGGAGATACTGCACAATTTCTAAATTTGGATCCTAGCACTGCTAACTTGTCTGTAACAACATTAAACTTTCTATCATGGTGCACAATATTAAATGAGTCAAAAATTTCAATCAAATCCCACACTTCATGCTTGTATTGTTTCATTCTTTGATTTTTAGTAGCATACAATTTTCTATTTTTCTTGACAATCAATTCTGAATCTCCTTTGACAATGATATGCTTTACACCATATTTCCATGCAACTCTCAAACCTAATAACAATGCTTCATATTCAACAATGTTGTTAGTGCATTCAAAGTTGAGTTTGAAAAAAAAAAAACTCTTCTTGACATGGAGAAATCAGAACAATACCAGCACCATTTCCAAACTTGGAACAAACTTCATCGAATAACAAGGTCCAAGGAAAACCTACTTGTTCAAGACATTTACATTGATCAATCTTGTGCTCCTTGCTATTAGCAAACCTAATAAATTTATCTACATCTACATCAGCATACAACACTTCATAAGAAGCATTATTGGGATATTCAATGAAGTGCAACATATTCTTCTCTCCATACAAATTTACAAGGCTGCCTTCAATTGGAATGGTGGAAAAAGACATATCCATTTGAACACTTCCACCAATAATTACAGCCCACTTTATTGATAACAACATGCCTCATTTGGCAAGGTAATCAACAATAACAACATCAAGTTTCAAGTTCTTACCCGGATAAGCTGTAAGTTGTACCACCAAACCTTTTACACATCTTACAACTGGAACCTCTCTAGAATCCATTGTAGTACACTTTCCATAAGATGCTGTCACTTTAATGTTCAATTCATTCATGACTTCTACATGCATAACATTTCATGATGCTCCAGAATCAAACATACAATTGTGCAACAGTCTATCCTTAATAATCAATGTTATAAAAAATGGAACAACATTTAATTGAGACTCAACCAAATAAATTCCCAAGTAAACTTCAGGTGGTTCACCTATCTCCTCCAATGCTAGTGGATTTTCTAGGTCTGCAATGGAGGAGGAGTGTTTATATTATTTATATTTCTACCTTGGGCACTCCTATCTTCTTCCAATCCCAAATAATCAAAATCCCTCTTCTTGTGCTTAGGAATCCTAAGCAGTTTAACAATTGGGAAAAAAATATTGATCTGACTCAAGACTTGGGCAATGTCATAAGGAATATATTTGGGAAAAGCAACATTTGGAGAAAGATTGACAAACTCATCGGATGACACAAGATTTTTCACATTTTGGGCATGGGTGGGCACACCATTTCTACTTGAGACAACAAGGCCTTTTCCAGATGCATATTTCTTTGGATTTTATTTTGGGACATTGGTGAGAATTGGGGTTTTTGGTTTGGCTTGATGCCCTGCCCCTTTGCAAACTTTACTTCTTGCGTTATACTCTTTTTCTTGGGAAATAACAACATTCATTAACAACTGTCTATCCTCTTCTGATGGGATTCCTCCATCATACTTCTTAATCATTAGAGATCTTAGGTACTCAAAATCATTATTAGGAAGTTCAATATATTGTACCATATCAATTTCTAAAGTATAAGAGGGAGAAAGAAGAGGTACCCTGTGAATGCAATCCCAAAAACTTCCAGTATTTCTTACACTTATTACTTCAGTTGAAGTTTCTCCTTGTTGTGAGCTTGTATAGTAGTCCACCATGCATGCATCATCATCAGTGTTGTCATCATAATAAGATTCTTCAACTTGCTGATCTACTTCACATGGCGGGTGTGGTAAGAAACACTTATCACACCAATAAATTTTATTTGTCTCTTTAACAACAACAACTATGGAATTTAGAGAATAAAGCACCACTTTATTTTCCCTAGCTTGGGGTTGTCTAGCTCCCATGGGTCCTTTACCTCTGTCATCAGATCTCTGATAATTTATAGGATGATTTGTAAACATATTTTTTCCTTTTTGCCTATGCTGACCTTGAGAACCTTTTTTGATTCCTTTCTCTTCCCTGGCTAGCTTGTAAGAGATTTCTTTGACAACTTCACCCAAAGTATTTACAACTTCCTCAAGATCCACAACCTTACTTGATTGAGGTTTCTCTGGGTTGATCAGTTTAACACCCTCCCTTTTAGGAGGTTTTCCAACTGATTTAATGTTGTTCACAATTTACAGAGCCATGGTAAAGGCCTGCCTCAAAGTTCCAGGGTTCTGATCCCTCAAATAGTAAGTATCTTTCTTATCAAATGCATCTGAATACTTTATCAGACATGATTCATCATATGGCCTCAAATTAACAGGGAGTCTTCTCAATGTTTTGTTAAATCTTGTATTGAAATCATGCACTAATTCATTAGGATTCATTTTTTATATTTTCAAATTATGATAAAATAAACCTAGGGTCTGTTTTATCTCCGTACTACAATCTAAAAGAATTCTTCACCTCTGTCCAAGAATCAATGGAATTATCTGGCAAAGATTTATACCAGTCCCTTACATCTTCTACTATAGTATGGATAAACAATTTAATGTATACATTCTCAAATTCTATTTCAAAGTCCTCCATCATATTGGCAAAGAGCTTCAAGTGTTGATCACCAGTGATTGCATTATTTCCTTGAAACTTAGGTAATCTATTTCTTACATCTTGTGGCACAACATTTGGAAAGCCATACATACCTCTAAAATTGATGGGACCAAAAGTATTAACAACAAATGGAGCTCTGGGTGGAGGTTGAGCCATATTATTTTGAGGAGGTGACCTTGGAGGAGATGTAAAATGATGAGGAGTGAGAAGTATGTGTGGTACAGGGATGCAATTCTAAGAATGACTTCCCTCTAAAGGCTCTGGTTCTTGGAAAACTCTATCAGCTTTAGAGAATACAGGGGAAGATTGAGAAGAAAATTTTTCAAATACAAAAAAAGGACCCTCTCCAGATGGATAATTTAATTCAACAAAGAGACTACCTGATTCAGAAGCACTTGAGGAGGTATTACAATCTTGAATCATAGGCTGATCAATTTCACCAATGGAGATCTCACTTTTTGATGCTTGATCTAGAACAACGTTCCAAATTCTTATTCCTTATGAATTAGACTTTGCTAGCTCTTGAAACAACCTTATAATAGGGTCAGTGGTGAAGAAATATCTTCTTCCTTCCAACTTTGTAGAGATTAATGACAAATCTTACTTGATATATATTAAGACATTGGTATTTATTAAGAATTTAAACAACACCAAGTCGCCACTAAGGATTTTCACCTTAGTTTGTGCAAATGCACTATGAAAGACCTATCAAATGTCTGTCAATACCAGATTCATGCAAATCTTACAAGATCTACTCTTCTTCTACCCAAATTTGTCAATGATGATACAAACATTAGTGCAATAACTATATAAGTTGGAAATATTGCACTCAGAACTTACAAATTTGAACAATTCTTATAGATATAAATAGATAATGATGTTTCAGTAATGTATTTGCACTTAGATCGTGTAAGAAACATTACCAACATTTGTATGTGTACACCTTTGTTCAAATAGTCCCCGAAAATGACACCACTAGTGTTGGTATCCAAATTTGTTCTCCTTTTCAAGCTGAGCAACATCACAGATTTGAAATGGAGCTTAGAGATAGATAGATCATAATGTGTTTTGTTTTGTAGCCAGGGATGGGATCTAATTGGCCCTTTGTCACTCATATTTGTGGAGAGATGGATAATACCTTCAAGAGGATTTGATCTATCCTCACTTCTTTAGGCTGTGCCTTTTGACCAGGGTGAGAGGACCCTTAGTGTAACCTCTGTTTGATGAAGGAGATGGAGATATCCTTCTTTTGCACAAATTTTATGAAGAAGACCCTAGGAAAGTATGAGCAATACTCCATAATTTAACTCTAAAGAGTTGTAAATAGATGTTGTTCTTTTGTTGATATACAGGGCAAACAAGGGTAGTTTAGGATGGATTCATAGTTTTTGAATGATTTTGGTGGGAGATTAAGTAGGATAACATTGATTATACCATATCTTTGAGAGACTTCACAACAATTAGAAAGCTAAATGACAGAAAGCTTCGTAATAGCAAAGATATTCCTTCAACCAGAAGGTGTGCTTAAATGGAGGCCCAGATAAGCACATTTTCACACAATGTTTGAGAATCTAGAACGAAGGCTCGTGCTAAAGAATCAATAAAACATAAAAGACCCCTGGTTCCTCATGCCTAAGATACACTCGAAGGCTTACAAATAATCTTTATCAACAAATGATAGTGAAGTGATTTTAAATTGTTTATCTAATCACAAGATGAAAGCTCTTCTTGAAATGAAATTGCAAATGCCACTAAACTGTCACATGGAAGAGATCCTGTGTGATTTGGAGGGACTTTAACAGAAGATTGTAATAGGAATAAGAAAAACTACTTGCAGAAATTCTGAAACAAAGAAGACACAAATTTCTCCAAGATTGACACAAATTAACTTGAAATTAATTAGATTCATTAGTAGGGGAAAGATTTCAGAGAAATATAAGAGCTTGTCAATGGCTATACATCTTTGATCAACTTGATATAATAGAAAATCTAACATAGAAGAAATTAACTAGGTATCTCGGATTGGTCTCTCAGGAAGATGGGGTCTCTCAAATTTTCTCTTAAGAATTCAACCCCCAACCTTTTGCAAGAGTATTCTCATTGCATTTATAAATTTCACTCGCTCATTCATCCCAAATTCCCCCCCCCCAAATGAAGAATATTCGAGGGACCTTTGCTTGTTACCAATTTGCCTCAGAAAGTGACGTTTAACAAATTCACATCTAAAAGCTGCCAGGTGGACCAATTATGATCTAATCACATTTCTCAAACCCTTGACTAATGACTAGGATGCCATGCCACAAATTTTTGGTATTCCTTTTAATCATTTTGATTCTGTCATGTGATAAATCCCCATTTTAATCATTTTTTGAAGGCTTTGTACAGCTGGATTTAACAGGTAATCCTTTTCGCTCTCAAGGCAACACCTTTTTCATCTTTTATGCCTATAACCTCCATCATTTCATCCTTTTCCCTCTTTTTCCTCTACAACTCTTCCCCGCATCCATCTTCTTTGGTAATTCACATTTGTGCAAGTTCCTGAGCAACTCCAACTTCACAATATCGATCTTAACAATCCTTAGAATCACAAATTAAGTTTTAAATCCATTTAATGACACTTTTTAGATTAAAATGACAAGGAATTTCATCAAAAAATGATGAAAAATAATGCGTATTCGCTTCTCTACGAGTCTTGGAGAAAAAATTGTGGAAAAATAGGTGAAATGCACAACAGTTGATTTTACCCCTTCTCTACTTTATTTTATATCCATTCATATGTTTCGTTGGTGCAACTACAAAGGAGAAGTATATGGGAAAGTTTCCAAACAAGTGCGGGCCTTCCATGTGCCCTGGGCCCAAGAAAAATACCTTTTGGCCTTGTTGTCCTCTCAAAATTTCTCCTCTTTTGAAAGTCAAAAATTGAATTTTTTTGAGTTGACACCTTTTTCTAATGTTCTGGTAAAGAGGAAAGTTGAGAAGTCAGAAAAATTCTATGTTTTTTGAGTCATTTGAGTGATTTGCGGGTTTTTCAGACATTTTTGTCCCATGTGTCCCAAGTTCTGAAGGGCTCTCTATTCCCCGATCAACTGCTTTCTCTGAAATCTGTTAACTTGCGGGCCCGTCGGAACTTTTTCTTCCAACTGTCCCAAGTTCACTTGGGCTCTCTGTTCCCCAATCACCCACATTGGCTGCATCATGAACTTCATGTAATTTGGTCCTGCTTGTCTCGAAAGTGTTTCTGAATTCTATCCCTGCTTTTCCCACATCACCTGCATCGAATGAGTCATGCTTTCGTGTCCCTCATGTCCCAAACGTACCAAAGGCCATCCGGGCTAATTTTTCCCACTCTTTCCGATGCTTTCTTTTTGAGTTGGTGAATATGAATTTAATGCACATTTAATAACATTCTCTCTCCTAAAATAACTATTTAATGGACTGCCCCCTTCACATTTTTACACACTGCTTTCTCATTGCCATTCGCTCTTGCCCTTACAAATTGAAATCACCTACTCGCGTCCCCATTTCCCCTACATTTTTCATCACAGATTCAAGCTGTAAGTTTGTTTTTCCAAACACTGTCAGTATGAAAATTAAGTTCCAATGTCAAGAGTAGGTTTCTTCTCTCGAGTCCTTCATTCCCAATATCGGGGACAGTGAAGTTCGTCACCCAACTGTGGTGATTTTTTGACTAGGTTGAAAAACCTGAACCCCTATCCTATGGCACAAATGATTAATGATAGTGGCCTTGCATTTGATGTGGGTTTCCAAATCTCGGTGCAGTGTGCTGACACTGTACTTTCCTGGAGCTCATTTCAACCCTGATATGAGTGAATTGACCAACGTGCATGGGGAGCTCATTTCCAAACTTGATGCCTCTACCATTGCCACTACCCTAAGGATCCCTGAGATGCAAAATTCTGTGGTAATATCTCAAAATCAAGCACAAGCCCTTTTTGATCAAGACAATGAGAAATACAAAGCCAGAGTAGCAAATTTATGGTTGAAGAACCCTAAGAATGGGGCATCCTGACTATCAAAAGCTCTGTTTAGGGCTGATTTCAATAAGAAACTATCTGACTTCATAATCCTGTTAGCTTGGGTCATGGGCTTGCCCTCTACTAGCGAGTTCCACTTCTAGATGTGCCCACTCATCAACATAGTGTGTGAAGGTACCCAGAACTTCAACTAGGTAGAGATCATCTACATGAACTTGACAAAGCAACTATCTAATGTATAGTAAACTAAGAAGTTCTACATGATTTCTTATCTGATGTATACCCTAGCAGCATCCAGACAGTGGTTTGGCTTCACATACATTGATACTTAGAAGGGTGATCCCATATATGCTTACTACCTTCAGTTCACCCTAGACACTAGCAATCACAATTTCAGGAGGGTGAATGATGCTTTCGCCATGTACATTGTGAGGCTTCTAGAGAGTGACACTGCTAGGATATTTTCTGATGAAACCATGAGCCTGATAGCAAAGTATGGAGCTTACTTCATTCAATTCAGAAGATTTTCTTATATCAGGCTAGCCGGTTATGAGAGCACTCCTCTCAAGCTCCCATATTTTGTAATGATAAGATGGCCCTGATTGAGGTGTACAGAGAATTGGACAAATTTCACAGGACCCGCAGAGACAAGAAAATCACTGGTCTACATTTCCCCATATCTTTGGGGAACTATACATGCAAGACAACTCTGGATGCTCAGAATATAGAGAGAGCCCTATCTCCCATCATTGTCCACTTCTTCAGGCCCAGAACTTGCTTCGACTTGAATAAATTCATTGAGATAAATATTAGAATCAACTACCATTATAGGGCAGACACTAAGGATTATTAGACTGACTGCATAGATGATTTTGAGGCCAGACGGAGGCATTATGGCAGGTTTCCCCTTCAGCTAATACAAGAGCTTCACCTGTATCAGATTCCTGAAGGGCTTCAAGATGAGAACATAGATTTATTGTCATATGAGTATGATACTGTGATCAAACATACTCCTTTAGAGGATCTGGACTGGTTTAAAAGAGAAAAAGATGATTTGGCTGAGAGTCTAGCTCCTGTCCTAGTAAGAACCAATGTTTGGTTTGACAAGAAGGTTTGTGAGTTGAGAAAGAATGCAGGAGAATCCTCCTCCAAAGACACTTTGACACTGAGGAAGGAGTCACAAACACCCAGTTTAGAGGTACCTGTATGGACTCCTCATGCTTCATCAGGTAAAGAACCTAAATCCTCAACTCCTTCCTCCTCCACTCAGGTATATCATAAGAAGGTAAATGAAGTAAAAAAGGAGCCCATTGAGGAAGACCCCTCATCAAAACATCTAGAATTACCTTCAAGGCCAGAGAACATTATTTTTCTCAGTGAAAGTGAGGATAGTGAAGTGTCAGTTCTTACAGGAACTCCAGAAACCCCAATGGATAAGGAGCAAGAAATTCATAACACTGAGCCTCTGAGAAGCCTCATCTACTCCACTCACATCTCTACTAGAGGTAATAGTGGTAAACACTTTGAGTGTCATGAGTTCTCTTACTCTTGGGCCTCTTGCTCCCCCTTCTTCTTCCTCATCCACTTTTGCATGGGTGCAACCTTTTGTTGATAGTAGGAAGAGGAAGTTTTTTCTCGATTATCAGGGCCCAATTTTGATGCTGTGGTGGCCTTGTTGGGCACTACTCCTTCTACTCCTGCAAAGAAAGCTATAACAACCTTGAGGATAGTGACTGATGCCCAAGGTCAGCAATTCCTTGAGATAGCCAAGCCTAAGGTTGATAAGGCATAGCAGGATTTGCAAGCTTCTGATATGGAACTTTCAAGGATCTCAATAAGAGAGTCTACCCCTAAAATTGAAATCCATAACCTGTAGGAAACAGTAACCAAGGTCATTGGAAGGGTAGAAAAAGGAAAGAAAACTATAAAGCAACTAGAAGAGCAGGCTCAAGTACTTTTTGGTTTCATCAAGTCACTGTTGTCTAAGGATAAAGTTCTAGAACCTAGCCCATTGAGTTCCCTTCCACCACTTGTGATCCTTAGTCAAGATGAAGTTCAGAGCATCAAGGACATACACAGGTACTCCATCTATGGGAGGGCTATGGAAGACATGGTTGATGATATGGTCATTGCAGGTTTGAATTTTATTGGAGAATCCTTCAAAATTAATGAGAAGGTAATTAACTTGCAACAAAAGCTCTCCTCCGCCATTAGAAATATGGATAAAGAGCTTAAGCTTTGGAGCAGCTGCATAGTAGACCTTCACCTGATGGGATAGACTGATGAAAATCTATTGATGGCCAGTAAGGTTTTTGATGATGTAAAGGATAATTTGTCAAAGTCATGGGTTTTCAGTGTAGAGTGGAAGATAAAAGTGCTAGAGGAGGCTTTGGGGGAGTTAAAGAATAGTTGGGAGAAAGGAGAGGCCTTCAAAGCCTTGGTGGTATTTGATTTTAAGGATATTCACTATCATCTCCATGATGAGATGTCAGGTTTGACTTTCTGCCTCCTGGAAATTAAGGCTCAATTCAGAGATTTTGTCAAGGAAAATTTGTTCAAGGAGGACTCATTGACCAAAGAGAAGATAAAGGAAATCTACTCTCTCTAATCTACCATTGAGGAAGCTAATAAAGAGTATCATACGCACACCAATTTCGATAAAGAAATGGAGAAATGTTTGGGATCTTGGACCCAAGCCACTAGCAACACATCAATCCCACGAGGCTGAGACATATCGGAAGCTTTGAAAAAGTTTAGACAACGGATCCTCAAGTCGGCGGGCCCTTCCCAATCATAAGCATGTGTTTCCTCCTCCCAACTTCTCTGTCCCTTCTTTTTCTCAATTCGGGCTTATTGTAATTAGTTGGGGGTTTTGCGTCAAGCATACCTTTAACTAAAAATTTTAGTTAAAAGAAGTAGTTACCTAGTGTAACTGATTTGTAAAATTATATAATGGGATCTCTCTGCCATTTTTAGGGGGGGGGGGAACTTGGTGTATTTTTGAAAGTGTAAAGAGTAACAAAGAAATCAATACAAAAGAAATTTCTTTCCATTGTCTATCTGATCTTGTTCTCTCATTACTATCCGTGAATACTTTTGAATCATTTGTTTGTATTATTTCAAGAAACTTTGTATTCTTGTGGATGTTATTTCTAGAACTTTGTGTCTTTGCAATAACATATTATTGACTCAAATGCAAATGGTTTTGTTCCAAATAATTTTATTCTGGCATGCATAAAGAATTATTTTGTTATCTATAGTTTTGAAGAATTCCTTTCCGCTCATTTATATTACTTCATTCCTTTGTACTTTTGTATTGATGATCCATTCTATTATGAAACACTTTCATGATATCCAAGTTCCACATTAAAACTATGCATTTTAAATATGTAAATAATCTTGGTATTTAAATAAGGGAACCTCTCACATTAAAGAGGAGGGGTTTTTTTGTCCCCTGACTGTTGTTCTCAACAAAGTCCTTTTGACGACCAACAGGCCTCCGAAAAAGTCTCAATAAAAAAGGAGCCAACAGAAGCCTCCACATGTCTCAATGGTGCACTTTGAGATGGTCCCCAAAAGTGGAGACCCCAAACAAGCGTGGGCTCATAATGTATCTTAGTCAGACAAATTTGTTAAAAAAGTTGGAGGATCAGCGGAAGGCACCATGTGTCTAGGGTTTGAGGAAGTTTTCCTTGGCCGTTGAAAAGTCCAAGCAAGGGAAGAGCCAGTGGAAGCCTCCAAGTGTCCTCCTGGTGCTTCTTCAAAATAAAATTTAGGGGCTTGTTGCAAAACAGGCATAGTCCCTCCACGTGTCCCTGGCCTTAGAAAATTGCTTTAAAAAGTTTAAGTATAGAGCAGAGCCGGTGGAAGCCACCACATGTCTCCTTGTTGCAATTGTTAAGGTGGGACCCTGAGGTGGATCCTCAAATGAGTGCCAACCCTCCATAGGTCCATGGTATACCAAAATTGTACCAGTCGCATGAAAAAATTGTCTAACTTTGGGTAAGGCAACGAAAACCTCCACGTGTCTCCCCTGTGCATCTCCAAGGACAAACCAAAAGGCAAATTTTTAGATGAGCACTGACCCTCCACATGGAAAAGTTTTGAGTCTGAAGTGGGCCTTAGAGTTTCAAAGTGCCCCACTGAGCTGCATCCAACCAGAAAGGTCCGCGTTTCCACAGATGCTGAGATATGAATTTGACTAGGAAAAATACACCCATCAAACTGTAAAATGTAAGAAAATCACCATTTGCACCCATAAATGAATCCTTCTTCAAGGACAAAGAATTTGGAAATTTTATAAGGATAAAATATGATCCTTCGAGCCACATCCAATCACGTTTCCACAGATATCTAGGAAAAAAAATGACAGGGACAACAAAACGTGACTGGAAAACAAAAGGAAGTGAAAAAAACCTGATTTTATGCCCAAGTTACAGATCTTTCTCATGGATAGGAATGGAAAACAAAACTATGGATTTAAAGTGATCCTCGACCAAAAGAAGGCACTGATCATGACAAACAAATGGAGGACAAAGTTTTCATGCATCAATACGGGGAGATAGAAAAGACGACAGAGCCCACAAAATGAAGAATTTCAATGACAAACGGGGCGAGATCAAATTGAGCACCAACAAAATGGCTATTGGAATTCAACCTCTCCTTCCAAATCTGATTTATAAACAACATGCTAGATTTATCAAAGGCAGGCTCATCCAGGATGGAGTAGTGATGGTCCACGAAATCATCCATTATATGTAAAAAAGTAAAAAAAACAAGTATGGTTATTAAATTAGACGTGAATAAAGCTTTTGATATGGGTCTCTTGGTTGTTCCTTGACAAAGTAATGGAGAAATTTGGGTTCACTGACTCACTTTAGAAAGATTATCATCTCTTGTATCTCCACTCTTAGATTCTCTGTCATTGTTAATGGTTCTCCAGTAGGATTCTTCACCAGTAATAGAGGAATTCGACAGGGAGACCCTATCTCTCCTCTCATGTTTATCATAATGGCTGATAGCCTCAGTCACACCATTACTAGAGCCATCACAATGGGATATCTTAAGGGCTTCAAACCTACTTCTTTGGAGATCTTTGTCTCACACCAACAATTTGTATGATGATACCATTCTTCTACTCCTAGCTTCTCTTCTTGAAGCTAAGATGATGAAACTCATTCTAAAGACTTATGAGGATGCATCGGGGACAACAGATCAAATTTGATAAAATCTCTCTATATTTCTTCAATACTTCGATCAACAGGGAAAGGAAAATTGCTCACATCTTGGGTTGTGAGATAAATTTTCTCCCTACTAACTATCTTGGTACTTCCTTTGGGAACTAACAAAAAGTGTCTATGAATTTTTTGGAATTATCTTCTTGACAGGTTCCTAAAAAAACTTGCCAGGATGGAAGGGAACAATTCTCTCCAATGTTGGGAAATGTTTACTTATTAAAATCACGTTACAAAATCTCCTAATTTATATTATGTCTATGTTTTTCATTCCATTAGCATCTGTGGTTGACAGAATTGAGAGAATCCAGAAAGGTACTTCCTATGGACATGTACAAAGGAAAAAATAGGTTTTTTCATCTTGTGGCTTGGGACAAGGCTTGCACACACAAGAGAGTGGGAGGATTAGGGATAAAAAATATCAGAACGATGAATGTAGCCATCATATCCAAAATGAGATGGAGGTTTCTCAAAGAAAAACATCCTCCTTGCACTAATTTAATAAGAACTAAATATTTAACTCAAGACAAAGCTCAAAGCTTCCTAAATTCTGAAACTCTTCCTTTTGGCTCTATTTTATGGAATAATCTGGTCAAAACTAGAAGGGACCTTAAGAAAGGTTGCAAATGGAAACTGGGTAATGGAGAAGAAATTTTATTTTGGAAGGATAACTAGGCATATTTTTAGAACCTTAAGAGACAACAACTCTTGGGACCATAGCTAAACAGACAACCTCATCTCAAATTTGGACATAAGGTTAGTAATTACATCAGTTGTGTTAATGGGAAGTTTCAATGGAAGAATATTCATACTGGAATATCCATTTTTGACAACCTAATTGATGCTATCCAAAGAATCATCAACAACATCCAAATAAGACAGATTCAAAATAAGGATGAATTCATCTGGATTAAGTCTTTTGATGGTGAATATTCAGTCAAAACAAGACATCAATTACTTTCAGGAGATATCCATTGTGACTTTGACTAGAGAAAAACTTGGCACAAAGAACTAACTCCTAAAATCAATCACTTCCTTTGTTTGGTGTTGAACAAAAGGATACTCACCATTGATAATATGATTAAGAGAGGTCTACCATTCCTAACATGTGTTTCCTTTGTAGGAAGGAAGCTGAAACAATTCACCATCTCTTCCTTCACTATCCTTATGCTTCATGCTCTGTGGGAGCTCATCCTTGTTAGATTTGGAGTTGATTGGTCTTTCTCGGAGGATATTGTTCATGCTTGGGAGCAATGAAAACCCCCTTTCAAGCATAGTATGCTTAGAAAACTTTGGAGACTTATATTCCCTCATGCTATTTGGAGAATTTGGAAGGCAAAAAACTCTATCATATTCAGGAATACTAAGAAATCTAGAAAGAGACTCCTAAGAGAGATAACCATTGAAGCCGAGGAGAATATCTTGAAATTCAGCCCCCCCAAGAATCAAAACTTTCCCAAAGAAGAGGAGAGATTCCTGCTAAAATGGAATATTGATATTGAGGATACTCAAGACAGAACTCCCAACATTGACCATTCCCTCATACAATGGATTCCTCCTCCTGAAAGTTGGTTGCAAATTAAATTTTAATGGTGCCTCTAAAGGTAACCCAGGAGCTACATGGGGTGGGGGCCTAATAAAAAATCATCTTGGTCATCTCCTTGTTGCATATGCAGGCCCTATGGGAACCCAATCCAACCACTATGTTGAGGCACTTGTTACTCTATATGGGTATAAGAGCTCCTAAAGATCATAAGATATTAATAATAATATTATCGAGGGTGACTCCATAAATATAATTAATCACCTCAAAGGAACTCATCCTCCAAGCTGGACTATCAAGGGAACTTTATTCATGAGGCTATTAATATTTGTAATACTTTTACAAATGTCAAATTATGTCATACCTATATGGAGGGAAACAAAGTTTCGTAGAATCCTTAGCCAACAAAGGGGTATCTAATAATCATTTAAGATTATGGCATGAGTACAATGAAATCCCACAAATTCCAAATGAAATCATTTCCAAAGATAATATGGCCAGTTGTCCACAAAAATAGTACTTGCAATTAGAGAGGGAAAGTGAGAAATTGGCTTAATGAGTACACCACAAGCTTGGGTAGTGCCTCTCCCAAATGGTTTATTCAAGGACATCTATATTTTTCTAAATCTTTTATTTATTTGTGTTGTTGAAAAGCATTCATCCTCCGTCATTCAGTTTGCAGGAGCTTTGTTATCTAGCTTCTCTCTACTCTTCACAATCATGGGCAGCCCTCCTTCATGCAGAGTTGAGCCAGTTTACAACCCAACTTGGTAGGAAAATGAAGAACTATGGAAGGCTTTAAATGTTGATGGATTTATGACCTTCATGAAGAGAATTAAAGGGCCACGATAAACACATCTCTAGTTACCTTTTCCAAACACTGGAAGGACAGAGTAATCACTTACAAAGGTAAGGAATTTCCCATTACTAGAAAATCTCATTTCCTTTGTCACGGGCTTGGGTATGAATGGTATCAATTTTTTTAGAAAAAAATTTGATAAAGAGGTAGAGGAGAAAAAACTTGTGTAAGGGTCTGAAACCCTCAAGTGTGTCAAGGTGGGATTGATCTATGCTCCTCCATCCCTACCCCTTTTGATGAGGTTGCATTAGAATGGTGGTTAGATACATTACATTGGAGGGTCTTTTCTCTACCCTACCTTTACACCACCTCATCCTTCTGAATCACTTCTGTGGGACCCCCAAAGTGAGCCTCTCATACTACATTATGTAATCCTTGGATAAATCTATCCTTTAAGTCCATGCCCACTAAAGAGGTTTACCTCTCCATCAAGGAGTTATACTTCTTTTACACCAGTACTGTTATGATATTGTTGCTAATGATTCCCTCTCATCCTATTCATCCTAGCCCAACCACCTCAGCATCATAAAGTAAGGACTAAAAACCTTAGACCCCCCTCTCCACCTCCGACCAAAAGGGTACTCTGAAGTAGTGACAAGGGTAAGGATTTTTCCATAGCAGAAATCTTACTATCCATCAGCCAAACTCCCTAAGATCCCTTGGCCAGAAATGACTTGAAGTCCCAGATTAAGTTGCATACAGAAAAAATCAAGGCCCTTGGAGAGGATGTGGAATTTTTACTCAATGAGGGCAGTAAAGATAATCATGGCCATGTTTATAACTCTAAGTTGGAGAAAAAACTTGAAGAACTAGCCAAGAAACAGAAGGCCATGGAAGAGACTTTGGGGAAAATCATAAACAAAAAATAGACCATCTTACTATGCACAAGGCCTTACTTGATTTTATTGAAGTACAGGTTAAACAAGTTTGTGATCTTAGTGGCATTCCAGAAGGTATTTGGAAAGAAGGAAAAGAAAAGAAAAAGGTTATCTCTTCAATCAGCAAAGACCCCTCTCAGCACACAACTCTTAATATGTTCAAGGCTATGGAGGAGGTAAAAAAGGTATTCAATAATTCTCTCAAATGATGGTTTCGAGATCCTACTTTTTGGTTCTTTTTGTATCTTCTGATGGTATTTTGCGACTGTACAACTATTGTGTTGATGTTGTTTGGCTGTGTTTTGGCTTCATGCTAAAATGATTGTCCCCTGCCCTAGTTTTTAACTATTTTATCTGGCTGTTAGGCCTTGTTTTCTGGGGTGTGGTCCCCACATGTCAAAAAACCACTGTTGCACTTATGTTATATCTGGATTTTGAGCCTCTTTTGTACTATGGGGTATGGTCCCCTTTAAAACCATTTATCAATAATAAAAAATTATAATGTGATGAACTACCAAAAAATTTAGTAAACATGAAATATCGGGTTATATTTTAAAAAACAAAAAATCTTTAAATGACACATCAATCTATATAAATATTTTTATGTCATATAAACATTTAATTATCAAAATATGTAAGAGTAGGCTGTTTACCTTAGCTCATGTTCACCTAGGTACTTTATTTACATTCTATTTAATTTATCCTCACCCAATTACATGTGGATATTTATTTTATCATATTTAGATATTAAGAGGATATTACCTAGTTGTTAGGTACTATGCTATTTCCTTGATCTTTGCTCTTGACTAGTTTGATCTATGGTCTTGACTAGTTCTTTCCTTGATTTATGGCTTGATCTATGGCCTTGACTAGTTCCTAGATTGATTTTCCTTACCTATATAATCAATACCTTTTCTCATTGTACTACATAGAGTTCCATGAGATATAATATATGACATTGTTGCTCTTTGTTTGTAAAGATTTTTGTAAAGTTATTCTATCAAATTTCTTTCAACTTATTGAATGTGATGATCTATTAGCATCTGAAATATCTGTGGCTTAGAAAAATATTCCCATCTTTCCTTTTATGGTATCAGCGTAATAGATATTATAGACATCCATCTATAATTTTTTTACAAACGAGGGTTTTTTTTGTCTTTATATATTCATAATTTATTAGTATACTATTGTAGCATGTTTTTTTACGCAAAATGGAGGGCTCTATTGGATTCAGAAGGTGGAAAAATATCTCTTGGTCATATGATATTTTCATACTAGGGATTAAAGGTTGGGATTCATACTAGTAGGTTCTTAAGTGTAGCCCCCTTCCCATTTTTTTGGTGAGTGAAATCCAAAATCATTTTATTTTTTGTTGTAGTGCAAACTGAAATAAATATTAGAAAGGAACATTACTTAGCTTGTATCTTTTGATCGGTAACTCAGATTTGAGTTCCGTTTTTTTCAAAAGTGATTATTTTTTCATTTTTATTCAATTGTAACTATTTATTTTGAGAAACACAATAAAATTATAAAGTGCTAAATCTAGCGGGGCTTGTTGCAATATTTGATTCTTATATTATCTTCGGTAGTTTTGAGAATGACATCTTTATCTTCTTTTGCATTAGACCAAATTGATCCATTAACAACACATAATTACCAAACATAGAAACTAATAATGAAAATAATCATTAAACACAAAGGATTTTGGGATTTAACTTCTATAGAACAGTTAGTGTTCACTAGAGAATATGAAAATTCCAATACCAATAAAAATTTGATGAGTGTATGGGGTTGATAGGAACTATATTAGGTAATGTGTATGGGGTTGATAGGAAATTGAGATCACTATATAATTAAGTTCAAACATTTTTTGACACAATTGAAGGGGAGTGGAAGAGATAAGAAAGATGAAGAGTGTGTTTACCTAATTTTATCCAAGTTGAGAGGTCCATTCCAAATCTTTTCTTCAAAATTTATCTCTACCATGGATGCCTTAGGTGACACATTCTAATTTCCTATGTTAGAAATATTTTGTGAAAGAATTACTAGGGAATAATCCAAACTGTCTAACCTTGAGTCTTCCACCTCTTAAAAGGAATTAGTAGCATTTAATCCTAAGGGCAAGGGAAAACCAAAAGGTAAATCAAAGTTCACATTCTCCATCTCAAATTATCCTAAGCCCAAAGAAAACAACTATGAACCCAATGAGTCTTCTAAATCCAAGAACAAGTCTATCCTTTCATGTTATTTTTGTGGGGGAATTGGTCATGTAGAAAATATGTGTTAAAAGCGAATGCAAGCCTTAGAGGATACGATAAAAAAAATCTCTATCTCCACTCCACCACCTTTCAATGAGCATGGTAAAACACTTAATATTATTGGTAGGGAGAATTTTAAGGAACCCGCTTGAAAAAAACTTATAAAAATAGTGGAGAATATGGTCAGAACCGGATTCGATGGGTTGGTGATTTATCTAAAATAAACGTTCATGGAATTGGCGACATATAATATTTTTTGAAGGAATTTGTAGATGGAGTGGTGAATAAAAGATATTTTATTGACATGAAGGATATTTCTTGCATAAAACACATTTAAGTTCAAATGGAGGTCTGCCACATGTTCTCCTGACTGTCACTCTACCTCTCCTAACCGCGGACCTTAAAATTTATTGAATTGGTTCATTTTGTAGGCCTGGAGTCTATAGAATGATTTTTCCTTGCAAATTCTGGGAATCCTGCCACATGTCTACCCAATATCCAATTTCTGGTTTTGGGGATCCTTTTGCATACTTTTATGATTACATTCCTGGAATGGGTGATACTTGGCTACTCCTCATGTGCCGAGGCTTATCAAAAGTTTGAATTTCTTCCAAGGTAACTAGTGGAGTCTTTTAAATTTTGCGGGTCTTCTAAAGGTTTAAAAACTTCCAATCTAGATTTGTGTGTGTGTGTGTGTGTGTGTGTGTGTGTGTGTGTGTGTGTGTGTGTGTGGTGAATTTAATCAAATTAAAAAAAAATACTAAACATGTCGGCGAATGAGACCAAATGAATAGGAAAGTTCAATAGATTTCTTGGTGATCCAAGAATCTTTTAAAACCCCAACCCATCTATCACATGACGATTCAATAAAAATATATGTTGGGATTGGAGATCCATTGTCTATTCACATGGGGAAAAATATTATTCGTGGAATTTTTGGGTGAAATGTGGTTACTGCCATGGTCGTAAAAATAACCAAATTCATATTCCATAATTCCTACTTTTTCCCAAATTATGAATATTAACCACTAAAGTTTTTCCCAATTATTGGGAGATCTCAGTCAACAATTGCAGATAGTTGGGTTATAGATTCTGGTGCTTCTCATCACATGAATTCTTCCAAGGAGGTTTTTTTTATCTCTAGGCTTGAGTTATACTTAAAAAATTGAGGTTGGAGATTCTTCATTTATTTCTGTTAAGGGAAAAGGTGACATGCATCTTGATGGTGGAAGAATTCATGATGCACTGTATGTTCCTAACATCACTACAAATTTTCTTTTTTTATATCAAGTTTTTCATTATGGTCAAGGAAAGGTAGTGATTTTTACACCACAAGGAGCAGAAGTATGGACCTTGTTTGAGCCTCATTCACTTGTTACTCAGGGTAATGTTTATCATAGTTCTAGACTATATCAATTTGAGGGTTTTAAATACACTTCCTCAATAGGGAGAAGCTTGGTTTCTCATGTAGATTCAGAGAGTAAGCTTTGGCATGAATAATTTGGACATCTCAATTAGAAATATTTGAAGGAGCTGATTACTCATGGTATGGTTGATGGTCTTCCTAGAGTTTCTTGTCTTGAGGGAGTTTACCCTAGTTGTGTATTAGGGAAGCAACACCAAGATCCATTTCCTAAGGGTATGTCCAAAACATATTTTTCACAACTTGATATTGTGCATAGTAACTTGATGTTTTTTCTTACCCCCTCTTTCAATGGAGCTAAGTATGCACTTACATTTATTGATAATTTCTTGAGGCGTACTTGGGTTTGTGTTATCAAGTACAAAAGTGATGTTTTTTCACAGTTCAAATTCTTAAGGATTTTTTTTAAGAAAAAATCTTCTAGTTGCATAAAGAACATTTGTACTCATAATGGGGGAGTACTTCAACAAAGAGTTTTCTGATTTTTTTGGAAATTCATGGCATTATTCACCACTATTATGTTCCTCATACTCTAAAAAATATCCTTGTAGAAAGGAAGAACTGAAATTTGAGGGAAATGGCTAACTATATGATGCATTCCAAATATTTACATCTTATATACTGGGCAGAAGCAATTAATTGTGCTAAATACATTCCTAATCACACACCACATAAATAACTTGAGCATTTTACTCCAAAGGAGGCTTGGTCGAAAACTAATCCCGATGTCTCTTTTTTTCGAGTCTTTGAGAGCCATACTTGGGCCTTTATGCCAAAGAAGACTACGAAAGACTTGGATAAGAAGAGAAAACTCTTGATATTTGTAGCATATTTTGAGGACATGAGAGCTTATCAAATTTTAAATCCTGATACTCACGATGTTATTTTTTGAACACATTTTCAATTTGATGAGCGATTCTCTCCACATGATTATTCATCTTCTTCCATGCCTACTTTTTATTTATATCATCTTGAGGATCCCTTATTTGAAGAGGTGACTGAGGAGGTTATGGATGTCAAAAAGGATCCTATTCCCGTCGACATTGTCACTATGCCTAAGTGGGATTGTACTACAATTTTTGAGGAAACACCATTCATTTAGGATCTTCCACCCACTACACCTCATCATGCACATTCTACAGGTTTTGGAATTTTATGTCAGACATTATTTGAGGATCCAAAATATTTTTCACATGCTCATGGGATACAAGAGTGGGATGATGTAATGGAAGATGAGTATTCTTATTTAATGAAGAAAAATACTTGGGATTTGACCTCTCTTCCTAAGGTAATAAATATGGTTAGGTGTAAGTGGGTATACCAAACCAAAGATGTAATTGATGGGACCATTGAAAAATATAAGGGAAGTCTTATTGTAAAGGATTTTTAAAAATTTAAAGGTATTTTTGTTAGAAGCACAACCAATGAGAGAGGGGGTGAACTAGTGGGACATTAAAAATTTCCATTCAATTAAAACTTAACATTCATCAATCATTCAACTTATCTTATCCATTAAGATTTATCAATACCACACAACCATCAAAACACATGCAAGAGGAACAAAAGAACACATGAACACCATAATTAACTAGGAAACCATCAAGGGGAAGAAAATCCACTAAAAAAACTTTTTTATAGCCATGTTTCAAATTTAGTTGAGCACCAACCCAACAAGGAGCACCAACCCCTAGGTTTAGTGAGGCACTAACCCCATAAGGAGCACCAACCCATAGGAGCACAAACCCCTAATTTTAGTATGAGAACCAACCATACAAGGAGGAACTAACCTCCATAGATAAATCAGCACCAAAAAAATACACCTGCTTTGTTTTTCACCTATGGAATGTTGCACAAATAACTGATGATGACACCTATGAAGCTCTCTTTCTCTTCTATCTTCCTCTAAACTTGACTCTTCTTGGCCAACTCGCTCAAGGTACTTATTCTCCAATATCATTAGTTATAATGACCTATCTACTAAAATCTTAAAACAACCTCTAGAACATAATATCACCTCATCTCTACCCTCTCTTAATTGGTCACTATAGACCTTCATACACCTCCTAGAGACTACCCCCTTTTCTTGCATTTTTTCATACAATCTCAACAACTATCTCAAATAAGCTCACTAAAAACTTGATTTTATACATGACTCATGACCATAAATCATCATAGGTCAGGACATCATAGGTCAGATAACATACATGATAAAATAATAAAAAAATACTTAAAACCATCCTTCATTAATGACCACTTAAGGTTGAAAACATCATCTAGAATGTACTAGAGCAACAACCAGTCCATTAGGACACATGAACGACCTAAAACACTAACAACTACCTTCTCGCCAAAGATTGAATGATACTAAGGCCAACAACAACCTTTACCAAATACTCATACATACACTTATAAATATTGTATAATTATATGAATAAACATACATTAATATCTGTAACAACTCTAGCACTTTCATCTCACATGTTATGAAACCACCAAGAGGAACAACTCTCCTCACTAGGTCTATGACCTACAAAACCTAGTGTTTACAAATATCAATCTCATACCCTCATAAAATCACCTCATCCATGAAAATTGTGATACATGAATGGAAATATAATGAAATCATGGTAATCATCAACTTTTACTAGGATACCACAAATCATAGATAAAAGCACCACCAAAACATCATCTACAACCAGGACACACTGAAAGTTATCCAAAACTACCCTTAAAACCAGTCTTGCAAAACAGACCATTCAATAGACATCCTAAGGGCTCAAGTAATTGATATGAAACCAACATATAAATGTAATAATGATCTTCCCATAGTTCCTCCATAACACACATTCAGTCAACAGGTCTGATACAAAACTTAAGAGAAAGCACACACTTCTTTTATAAACTTACCTAGATTTAAGTGGGGTCCACATATAGTCAAGACACCTATAACTTACACTTCTATATAAATATGGAGGAGTCCTTCTACAAACTTCCAATCATCATAATACTTGATCAATCAATCCAATTGTGGGCATATAAAAAAAAATTCTTCTCCATCAGTTTTAGACTTAGGGTTTTGAAGGAGGGTTTTAGACCACCTTAGCTTCTTAATGATTATTCATAAATATCTGATGCCCCTAAAACCACAAACTAACTCCACTATGGAACATCATATTAGTAGACCTATTCCCAAAATAACCCATGAATATATTGGGTCCACCATGCAAATAATATACACGTGCCAATCTAGCATCAAATAGTACCAAATATCAACATCAAATTCTCATTTCTAGGAAACTCAGTATAAGGAAAAAATTCAATATCTTGTAAATTATATCAATCATTAGGACTTGAAACTTGGACTCACACCTCTAGGATCAACCTCATACAGATTTTACTAATGATCAAATTTTCATATTCTACCATGTTGAAATTATACCTAACACACTTTGCTTGTGCCATGCTAGGGCTCAAGGATTAGGTCTAGGAACATAGACCTAAAAATCAAAGTCCAACACCTTGAGCTAGCACTCTAAGACACTTATGAAGTGTCTCTAAACCTCATATATCATTACTCTCCATGATCTCTCACCAAGATTACATCAAATGACTACATACATGTAATCCATCATGACAGTACCATCAACTTGCTAAGCTAGGCCTTCCTAACCATTTCATCTTAATTATACTCAAACTTCACCTAATATTGACCTCCTCATTTCTTTTCCAAACTTTACAACCTGCATATAAGAGCCTTCTAACACACTATAATGATATGAATCACAACATCCATCTGTATTTTTTCAGTCACCTAAATAAGACATCCTACAAGCCATCATACCTTACGCAAGAGCACCTCAAGACATTATGCCTTGATCAAGTAACTGAACTGACACTACCAATCAACCTTCATGTTTCTCTCTACCTATTTTGACATCAATGAAACATCAAGACATTAATGATATCATCACACTTTGAAATCAGTGATCACACAATGCCAAAAATCTCCCCCTTTGTCATTGGTGGTAAACCCATTCATAACAACATACACAAAACTCATTCTCCCTCTAAGGTACTACGCATGTGCCATCAACTTATTCTCCCCCATTTTGACATAAATGAAAAATAAACATATCTGCAACATATTTTTTTCTCTCATGACATTAGGACTCAACACTTTTTGTTAGAAACATCAACCAAAATCAAAATAAGGTCAATTTATACCTTTTCACTTCTGATTGGAACTCTTCACATCATTTGATAAACATGGCTACCTCCTTAGCAAATGTATAAAAAGTACAAATATGAATCACTTACCTTCCTTAATGAGATAAACTAAATTTCAATATCCTTGCTTAAGATTGTCATGACATAAATTCAATCTTCATGACTTTCAAGAGCTTCTAACACATGCCTTCTCAACTTTCCCTTAGTCTTCTTAACACCTGCAAAGTACCCTGCTTAGAATGACATCATTAACTCCTCTAGCTCTATCTCTAAATACCAACTAAATCTTCATACTTGTTTCCAATGTCAATATCTCATACCATCATAAATGATACAACTAATATTATGTTTATAAGGAGTTGAATGAACATAAGAAATTCCCTTTAAATTGCTAAATACATCACTAAAAACATTCAAAAACCTTTGACAACTTACTTCATGGGTGTTCATAGATTCTTATGTCAAAATCCTGATCACAAACTAGCTCTACTCAGCTCCCCCTGACTTGGGCACCACATGCTACTCTAAAAGATATTAATATATCTTGACATCTCTGATGGATGGATACCAAAATTACAAACTTTCTCTTGAAATAATAGTGATAGTCAAATTCTTCAGATAGATCTCAAGAAAACACCACCTACTGACTTCAACTACTTCAACACATAGATTAAAACATGAGAAACAATATAAGCATACTTTGTATGCTTCACAAAGTAGACATGCCCTCCCATGACTCCTAGACATGCTTCGATTTCATCCCAAACGACTTATATATTCCAATGGATCAAGCTCCCTAAATGTCCCCTCTGTTAACATGCTTTCCTTTCAATGCAATATCTTTCATCAAAGTTTTCGATCTTATCTAACTGACTCATACAAAAATCACTGCCATTCCTTAGATTCTCAAATCATAATAATTCAGGGTTGGCATCATGGAACTATTATTTATTTTAATCACAAAAAAGAATTCACAAAACATACCTTGTCTCATGCTAACCAACACCCATTCAAGCTTATGGAATCCATCAATCAAGGGAATGATAAAGAATATCAAAGTCTCCATCATGTTTAACAAGCCACCATTATTGATAAACCTTTATTCCATCATACACTATCAGCATATCAGCTATAAACTGTAGGTGACCTTAGGTTGCATCAAAAGGATCCTTCATAGAGCATGTACCTTGAATGTTATACCATTCTATTCTCTAAACTGTCAAGGGACAAGGGACACAATCACTATATCTTCTGTAGGCATATCACTTCATAGAACATTAGGGAAAGTTCATTCTATTACATGCAGATAAAAATCACTACTCTATCATATCTGGAGAATTAACATGCTAGCTATTGTTCACTATCAAGCGTAGCACGCACACAAGAGCCACCAAGATAGAAAACAATTCTCTTCCTCAGGACAAACACATTACAACTATATGTAGGTACATGAACATGTAGTGAACACTGCATCCTAAGAGAGTCAAGAACTCAAGCATATGTATCTTACAGCTAAGGACCTTGCTTCTAACCCATCATATACTGGAAAATACTGTACAATACATACTTTGTAGGGTTCCATGCCTCAGGTGAATTATTTATTAGAGAAAATAGATCAGCGAACATTCCTTTTTGATCATCTTACGATATATTATTCTCACAACAGCTTCAAGTCTTTAAAAGGACTGCACCTTCATACACCTGTACAACTTGATCTTCACTCTCATGGTTCTCACTATGATATTTTTAGCAAATGCAAATCTCAACCATACTGATTTGTGGATCCCACATGTGTCCTTGACCCACTCATAGGAAATATAGCCCCAGTCTTAAAATAAAACCTCTCAAACTTTGCACTCTTTCCTCAAAGCACTCTGTATCAAGAACTACACATAGAATGCAAGGAAACACATACGTTTCTCATAGTTAACTGATCTCACTCAAGTATGGCAATCATATCATATTTGCATGATAGAAGTCTTTACACAACATACCAATACCTTGTTTCCTTTCCCAAAGACCTTAATCTCACTCTTTGAAAACCTCAAACATGTTTCTCACTTTCTAACAATCAACTAAGTCCTTTGAAAAATTCCTTTATGTTACACTATGACACTACCATTAAAATCTTATGATCATGATATTTGCAGAACAATAATTCATGGTATTATCATGAGCTATTACAAACTAAGACCAATGTCATGAATCTTCACACAAATATTGTATTCATAAAGGGTTATCAAGCATTTGCCTTCTTGATACACACTTCTTGACAATAAAACCGAGTCTTCTCATAAATTCTTAGCAATCTCCCAACTCCTAAATATCCTTTCATTATTCAACACTACTTGTAAGTCAACATACACAAATGTGTTGATACTTGAACCATACAGTATGCTCAGAGCACTCTTCCTTTCATGAACTCAAAATACAATTCTATTTACTCTTCATCACAATAAACTATACATTCTCCATATTTTTGAGAGCTTTGGCTCATTTATTAAAAATCAGACCTAGAATGGCACACCAAACCGTGTTTCTGTTATCCAGAATAAGCCCCCTGTATAATTTTATGCTAACTTTTCTTCATGCTTTCACATGATTTGTGCCTTAGACCATTTACACCAACACTTCAGGCACTCAAATTTTTTTGGGTATTGCTTCATTAGATCATAGGATCTTCCCCCCTTTCAAAAAAGGTAAAAAAGTCCTCCTAATTCGTATTTTGCAAGTTATGGATCGGCGGAGTTAGGAGATGATAAATTTCCCAATCCGGGCCCATGAAAACCATACTGGCACTTAGCCTTCTTGAGAGTCAAAGGGGCAAAGGGAAATTTTTTTCCAACACATCCTGTAACATAGGATTATCAGAGGGTGCCACATGGAAGCGGAGTAGCGGGGGCGGAAGGACCTTGATATTCCAATTGGCGTTACCTTTCCAAGGGGTCAAAGGGGATCATCTAAACGAAAGCCCGCCGAGTAATGAGAAGACGCCACATGTCATGTCTGTGGCGGAAGAACTTTGTAAAATGTTCCAAAGTGGCATAGTGAATCACAGGTAAAAAGTGGAGTGCATCCCCGCCAAGAAAACAGGTGGTCATACGTATCCTGGAGCGGTGGAGGCATGGAGCAATTTTGGAAAATTATCCATACATTTGTAACCCTAGGGCAAAATGACTATTATGAACCACATGGAGATAACTAGAGCATTGCCACGTGACAGATGAAGTGGCAGGGCATGGGGAATTTTTGGGAAATTTTCCCAAATTCAAAAAAGAGGAAAAAATTCCCATTTCAGCCCGTGAACCCCTTGTCATTACCCCAATCTATGCCAGTTTTTTCCCTAAATCTTCAGAGGGCCATATTCCTTGTTGATACAAGAGCTTCAGTTTTTCTCACCTTTTTGGTGTCATGGGAAAGATCATTGAAATTTTCTACACAATGGACTATTTCAACCTTTGATTTTTGGTAGAGTCTTTGTGGGGAGAAAAATTAAGAAATGCCTCTGGCATTCGGGAACAATATGCAAAACTGACCCCCACCATTCATGAAGTATGGTGCTCATATCTTCTCCAGTATGGTCAAATACATCGAAAACATGGATTTTTGAAGATAAACCTTGGTGTTTTAATGAGTCATGTCGGTGGTTGGATCTTATAAAATGTCATTCTTCAAGCCACGTTTTGATCTTTCCCTTCATTCTTCTTCGCCATTCATATACCAAATTTGGCTCATTTGTAAAGGGTAAGGATGTTTTGTTCTTACAGACTCACCATCTTCCCCTTCTCACGTGAATTATAGGATTTGTCAGAACTTCCATGGAGTCTATGACATGTTTTTTCCCCTTTCTACCAGTGTAATCCATTGTACCAAATTTGGGAATGGTAATGCATGTTTTGTTAATGACTCTTCCAATCGTTTCATGCATTATGATTATTTTCTAAGTATTTCATTACAATATATTGAGATGATATGTGCATGTTTGGTGTTACATCTCCATGATTTGTGTTTATGATGCAAGGTATCCTAGTTCATCACTCCTTTGGTGTATCACCATCTTTACTTAACTTTGTTCAAGGCTTTTTTGCATCCTTTATCTCTAATCTCCTTGCAATTTAGAGTAGGATTTAGCATTAAACCTCTGATAAATTCATGCATACACCTAGACAAAGGAGTAAGAATCAAATTTCTCTCAATAATTTTCTCATCTACGAGGTCCAACACCTTAGAGAAAATTCAATGTTGTGACATCACACTAAATGAGCCATTTCTGATCAGTAGATCTAAAGGTCACTTAGGGGTGTTGTAAGATTTGCACTAAAAATATAATAGTCCTAAATGACATCATGAGACCATTTACATATCTTTTCATTATGATAACTTTACATGCCCTTGAGTACTTCTGATATTATCATATCTATCATGACTATCAAAATAATCAAATATACCTACCTTCTACCTATTCATGACTTAAAATTTTGACTCATGGAGCACAAATTACTCCACTTTATAGATTCCATTAGGCCACCATGTCACAACTTAATAATGCACTTTAATACACCTCAACATGCCGATCTGTAATCATACTAGGCCTTCAAGAACACAATCTTCTGTCACAGTCATATAGAATGTAACACACTTATTCAACTAGTTTAAAAATAATACAAATGCCTTCATATACCACCTTGATGCTCCTTCATTACAAACCTCTTGACATCCATGGATATACTCTGATCAATTTCTCAAGACTAACATTAGACATAAATCAAGGTCTTTCTTTATGACTAATAAAACTTTAAGAATAATGAAAACATGATTCAAACATGCCTCTAACTTAATAGATGGAAACCTCTTTCATAGATTTACTTAAACCTCATAGAGCTCTAAATTCAGGTCTTCTCAAGGCATAAATACCTACCATCTTTATGATTCTATGCACGGACTTCACTCTTCATTAAAATGTCAACTTCAATAAATAAGGTCACTAATTCATACCTCTAGGTTTTCATTCAAATTCTAACAGGTGATAGATTATACCTGACAAGACATGAAAGGTCCATAATTCAATAGTTAGAAAAAAACCTTTGATCACAAACAACTTCTTGACTATACAAACACCTATTGGGGCTTCCCCTTACTTGAAACTATTTTAAGCTCATATAACATTCATTTCATAATCATGTAATCTCAATATAAGTGCTCACATAATTTCATACCGTCTACCTAGTTAGGCATCCAACATATGTCAAGTCTTCAACAACCTTAAGATGCATATTCCTCATGCTCAGAACATTTGTTCAATAACTTCTCTACCTTGGATTAAACACTTCTTGCAAATAGAATTTTTTATCCTTAATACCCTTATTAAAGTGTATCATTTAATTCTGTGCATACCATGTATTTATCCTAAACATACCTTGTAACCTTTACTTATAACACATATGTACTGACCCATATATTGTATCCTTTACTGATAACATATATGTATGACCAGACTCTTGATCATAAAGAAAACATAGACATCCAAAATATGTACTCCAAACGTGCCTGCACTACCTTCATGAACTGTAGACACTAATGCATACACATTCAAGATTTTGAGAGCTTTCAATATGATACCTTAATAGATCTTGGAACAAGATCTCAATCATCCAGACCTATAAATCCATACATTTATGTTATCGAGAGGTGAATGTATTCTAGAATCTTGGATGAAGACACCCCATCTCACTTTAGGGTTGTAAAACACTATTAACTAAGGATATTAACAGATCTCTATGCCTCTTCTCAAGAAACTTGGACTCATTGAGGTTGATAAACAGACTTTGGTAACCTCTTGGTGTTCTTAGGAACTTTTAGATTTGATGATCAACATTATCTATCCTTCTATTCCTGTTGACCGAATGTTTTTTAAACACATGTGTTTTTCTTGAAGAACTTAAACCATCTAGTCTCATACTTAATCATGGGAAAATACATCCTTCTTTGACTTGTATGTAGATAAAAACAAGATTTGGCATTGACTTTAGCTCACTTCTTCATAGTCCTTCACTTCTTCTACAGATGATGTTCTTGCACTGATCACAATTTCCTTCTTAACCATATCAATAGGATTAAACTCTTTGCAATCCTATGAATAGGTTTATGTTCATCCTTCTATGATACCTCATTTGCATGAATCAGCCTTTGGTAACCATATTCTATTGACTTTGGGAGCACCAAAGTTTCTCGACCTGTTTGTGATGACTGGATAGAGACAAAACCTAACAATATGACCTTCTTGGTGAGTACTTATAGCCAAAACAACATTACCTGCATTCCATCTTGATTGAATGATGAGTATGATTTATTCCATTGCTACATGTGATACTCACTCTTGAAGAACTTTTTTTCACATTCCCTTTCCCTATGACCAAATTCATTGCAAGCATAATAAGAACCATGAAAGGAACCGACATACCTCATAATATTTGGTTGTGTAACTGAATTTACCTTCTTTATGTTGACCTTGCTTATGCTAACATTCTTATTTTTATATTAAATTGAATTAGGAAAAGTATCTTCTTGTCTAATGTCATCATTATTTAGGTATCCCTTGAAACCTAGGCATGTTCTATCACTTAGAACCTTCTGACTACTAAAAATATCATTTAGAGCCTCAGATCTCTTCTCTTACTTCTCATAAGTATTCAAAATTTTAGATAATTTCTCAAAATATACCTTTAAGGATACCATCTCAACTTCATACCTAATAAAATATTCTTATTTGGATTTTAGGGCTTCTGTCACCAACTCAACTTGAGTTTCATACTCTTCTTCTTTGACCTTAAGACAGGATGCCATACCTTTAATCTTAAAATCATTCCCTTTGATGATATTCTTGTATAAACTATGTTCAATGAAAAGTTGTAAAAGCCATGGATTTGGGGTAAGAATCTCTAAAGAAACCCCAAAGGCTTTGAACAATATGATCAATGGACCATGTGATAAGAAATGAGTGAGGTTCTCTTCTCTGCATACATTAATTTGAAATAAGCATGCAAACTAAGCAAATGAAGTTAATCTCTATTCTTTGAAAGCTTGAAATAATGAACCTAAGAGGATCTAAGCATTTGGTTTATGTGTTAAGAGAAAGATATCTCCCCATTAATGGCTTCAAGGCCAATGGATCTTCCCTTTTACTCCATGTCAATGCTATGAAATATAAGATTAAATGCTTTTAGCTCAAATGGAAGAAGATGAAATACAAACTAAAGCATAAACAAATTGCTATAATCTATGCTAGGCATAATCTAGAGGATTCTTAGGAAATGAGGAAGGGGGTATAACCCTATTTATAGTTTTTGGTTTGGAAGAAAAGGGAGAATTGGGTGCATGTGGGACAAAGGATAAAGTCCAAAAAGCACTTTTAGCAAGTCAAAGTGTGATTTGACTATGTTTAGGGTAATTAACCTAAGTTAGATTAATTAATATCTCTTAGAGAGTAATTAGGGTTCTTGAAGGGTTTTGAAGGGCTTAATCAATCCAATGAAGTAGATTGATCTTTTGGGGAGATAATAGAAGCAAGATAGAAGAGAATACGAAACTAATGTAGCTAGAATGAGGCTATAATGGCTTGTTTAAATGGTTTATAATAGGAAGAATGACCAAAAAGGGTGTCGTAAGGAGGAATTTAGATAGGTCCAATTGGCGGTGTGCTGTCAATTTGCAAAGGGAAGGAGTGTTAGTGTACCATTAGAAATAATAGTGTATTGATCAAACTACAGGTCTCTACATTTTCCCCTCTTTGAGGTGACGTAAGCGACATCACTTCAAAGAAAGTAGATAAACACAAACAAGTAGAAAAAAAATTTAAAGGGGTAGAAGAAAAATTAAAGGGTGAAGGATGATGAATGCCCCCTCGAGTGTCGATGGGGTGACGAAGAAACTCTATCGACGATCGAAAAAGAAGAAAAATAGAGAGAAAAGTGCTTAAAGAAGACGAGAAACTTGAAGAAAAAGGGATATTGAGCTATCCACAAATCAATTGCTAACAATATTTAATCATCATAATGCTTAGAATCTTCCTCATGGGTCCTTATTAAAATATGAGCATGCGACGGAAGTGTAAAATGACATGAAAATCCAAGATACAAACAACTGTCTTGTGCGAAAAATAACCAACTCCGTGCAAAATACATGAATGTAATGCATTACGAGAAATACATAGAATCACCTGATAGGGAAATAAGTACAATGACACACACTTAAACCAACAACGTTCAAGATTTTTGCACAAATATTTTGTTATCAAGATGAAGTCCCAAATGTTCTTATAAATGACTAGGGTGAAGAATGATTCCGCAAGCAAGGTGTATTATGCAAGGGGAAAGATGGAGGACACTTCCGTCCTATAAAAAAGCAATGTGCATGACGAAAATAGTACCAGGCAATTGTTAGTGCCCCAGAGTACAGACGAAGTAAGCAACATAGCTTGTGTAGGTGATTGAATATTTTGGTGATGCGCGAGTCGTTGTTTCGAAAAATTTGAAAATGTCAGTAAGATATGGGATGAGTGCCATGCAATAGACACAGATTTCAACCGTAGATCATCGGTTTAACCAATTTTGATCCATTTTTGATATTTTTGATATTTTTATTGTTTTTAAATGTTTTTGTGATTTTTTTTCTTTTTTCAGGTTTTTAATTGGTTAGAAGAATTTCAAAGGATCAAAGATCTTCTAAAAATTTGTGAAAGGGCGATAGTGGGAAGGAAAAGATTTTTCAGAAAACTTAGAATATACGCCCACAAGGAGAAAGATGGGTCGATAATAATTTATTTAAAATAAATTAGTAAATAATTATCATGACGGGGGAAATAGATGAAAAATAGAGGAAAAGGAAAGAAAAGGTGCCTGGAAGTTTCATAAATTATCTTAGTGTGATGAATAAGTGACTGTTGGATGGCACGAAGTGCCCCAGCATGTGAAAATTAGTAAAACTAATTATTGTAATATAAAAATAATTATCACAGTGGGTATAAGAAGGTTAGGATGATCACGGTGGTGAAAACATGCCCCAAAGGCATCGTGATGGGTTAATATACTCACCCGGGGTCAGTAAAACAATCAAGACAAATTCATTTCTACCAGAGCCTTTGCAAATTTTTACTATGAGCAATAATGAGAGCCCTATAGTGAAATGACGAGGATACTGAGGAGGACGAGGCGCGCTCTGGGAGTACATGTGGGACCCAAAGGATGGACCATTTGTGAGTGGCCTAACCCCCTATTAATTACACATTTAATGCCATTTTTAGGGTTTTCTAGGGTAGGTAGGAGAAATTTTGACGCATGCATGTGGGTGTATGCACACGCGTATGCATAAAAATAGACACAGACGCGTATGCGCATGTGTTCATGAGAGACAGGGACGCGTATGCATACCTATTTGGTAGAAGTAGGTACGCACATGTGTATCTATTGGGAAAGGTGGGTATGCATACACATACCCATAGAAAAATATTAGGGGGTGCACATGTGTCAGTTAGGTTTTGAATTGACACGCACATGTGTGTGTGTCGAAGCGGGTGTGTAGGCATCATACTGGGAGCGTATGCGTCCTGTATGACCTGCGCCAAAAAGGAGAAGAAAGGTTTGCGTGCGTATGCATTTGAAATGGTGCGTATGCATCAGTTAGGGTGCGTAGGTGCTAAAGGAGGTGCGTACATGCTAGAATGAAGTAAGAAAAGGCATTTGGATAGAAAACAACCAAGTACAAAAGAATATAGGTGAGATTATTTCAGAAGAAAAGAATAGTTAGTAAATTAGATGTATTAAAAGCATTATTTTTCCTTAGAAAAATATATAGAAATGTTAGATGCCTAACACTTGTGTTGATTTTGCAGCGTATGTTACCCGTTCTTCAGACTTACGAGCGTTACAGCTAATTAGCTGTGATAGAGGCATAGTTTGGCAATGATGATAAAGTGACCCTGGCGAGTCTTTTACACGTGATAGGATTGTCTCATGTGGCAGAGATGCCACAGATTACTTTAGATCATGGCCTTTTGACAGCCATAGTAGAATGATGACACAACGATAACTAGTTATTTTACCTTCCAATTGGGGAGATCACCATTACCTTGGAGGATGTATGGCGCATCATGCGGGTCCTGATTCAGGGACAGCTTAACAAGACTACGAGCCGCTGGACTGACATTCAGCATCATATCACACATTTGTTTGGTGTTCCTTCTATACCATGGCATGGGATGTCCATCAGACTATCTCGATGTATAGATGATCTAGAGTTAGACCGTGTAGTGGTCTATATGATGACTCTTATCAGTGGATTTCTACTCACTGAAAAAGACTGGTGCTTCATTTCCTCTTGGACTCCTGGGAGTGATTCTTGGTTTGGTGGAGGGACAAACCTACTAGTGGGGTCAATGCATTCTAGCACACCTATACTGGGACCTTCATTTGATGACATACTACCATCAGAAGATGGTAGAACCTACTCACTTGCTACAGATTTGGGCATGGGACCACATTGCCATTGGTCACCCCTTAGGTGTTCTGAGAGTTCAGGCTCCCGAAGAGCCTTCTATGATGGGATGGATCCTGGCAGGGGATGATGTTCGACCCTCCATGGGAGTTACATACCACTATAGGTGCGAGCTAGATGAGCATTGGTAGGCTTCCATGGTATGGAGGCCTTACAGACATTTTTAGTGGCCAGAGGATGGTCTAGAGCTCAGCACTGCTACCATTGAGCACTTCATCCTGGGAAGTTGTAGTTATATACGGGAGTTATACAGAGTAGATCGCTGCTAGAGGCAGCTTGGCCTTACCCAGGATGTTCCTGGGCTAGATAGATGGTATGCTTGTAGAGCTAGAGAGAATTTTGATATGGGTCCACAGATTTCCCATGACAGGGCACTAACCAAATTTTGACAGGTGGCACTTGCTATTTGTGTGTCACTAAGACAGATTAGAGATCCAGGAATTATGCTAGAGTATGGGCCATGGTACCACGGTGTGCTCCCATGCCATTTGAGCATTCCCAAAGTGACATATGATGTCGGTATGAGACCTCCTCTAGTGGGGCCTCCTAGCGGTGGCAAGGGCGGAGATGATAGTGATGATGATGATGATGAGGGTGGGCCCGATGTGCACCAACATGTTAGAGGTAGGAGATAGGGTCCCATATCATAGTAGCCACAGGGACAAGGCCTAGGCCCAGAGCGAGATAGATATATAGGGTCGTGGACATAGAGTTTCCCCTAGTGGGCATTCCAGTGGGGATTTATACCCCTCTTTCATAGGTATTACCAGAGCAAGGACCACCACACGATATTCCAGAGAGTAGCAACACTGGTGGGCAACGAGATGCTCTTCAGTAGCAGTTACATGCAACCATTGTCGTAGAGTTACATGTGGCTGGTGAGAGAGACACAACAAGGACCCAGGTACAAGCCCTCATAGTAGAGTGAGATCAGGCTCTCGCCCAGGTGCAGATGTTGATAGTAGAGAGGGATCAGGCGAGGGCACAGATTACCCAGACCAGCGATAGTGCTACATGGCATAGTTAGATGTGAGAGTTGGATGCGCAGGGTGCTCAGATATTGAGCCTCCTACACCAGTCCCAGTATCAGGTGTGGATGGTTGTTTCCTAGAGGGACCATGCACAGACACAGTCACAAGGCTATCTTACATAGAGAGATCAGGAATAATCCCAGGTACAGGTTATCACTTTAGAGAGAGAGATTGAGAGGCTTCTGCTTTGAGACAGGGCCAGGCTGATGTTGGTAGTTTGACAGGCTAGCGAGATGCCGCCCTACAGGAAGCTCTCACTTTTGGAGATGCATACTTGATACGAGACACCATGAGATCTGGTGGTGAGGCTATGTACTATAAGACTGCCTACTTCAGGGAAGTTCCGAAAGGTCAACATGTAGTCTCATTTCAGTAGTCAAAGGCTAACATGATAGGTTCTAGGTCACAGAGGTCAGGCCATTCAGAGAGATAAGTTAGGCAGCCTATGCCAGAGGAGCTAGCCAGACAGAGGCCATCTAGACAGTTTGGTGGTGCTCCCAGTGTAGGTCCATCACAACCACCATTATTCCATCAACCAAGTGATAGACCTGGGAACCCTGGCGAGGGCGAGAGATGTGGTTGAGCTCTACATTCTTTTTGTTGCATAGATATTTTGTATACATGCATTTTATGAAGGCTTATTTTGATGTATAGCTGTGTATACCATTATTTTGATGACACCTCGTGATGAAGGCTCGATTCTTTTTGATGCATGCCCCTTTTTGATGGCACATTGTATCGATGATGTATTATTTTAAGTACTAACCTGGATAGTTATACATGTATATATGGACATTTGATGTATCATTTGTATGATGGATTTATGATGTACGTTTTTCCTTTCCTTCATGTATGTGGCATATCTTAGATTTAGAAATGTATGTATTTCTTGCTTTCATATTTGATGATGTATCTGTAGATGGCACCACATTTTTTTAGATTCATGGGTTATTTCTGAGTTTTTATGCTAGCACTTGGGATGATACTAGATGATATTGGTGTGGGGGGGGGATAGATTTGTGATTATGCGTAACCACTCTTTCCCCCATTGATGATATGATATTTGATGATTAGCTTAGCATACATGCATGATGTAATACTTAGCATTTTTTTTTGTATATATATGATGTAGTAAATGATGTTAGAAATGTGATGAAATGATAGATGATAGATGTGATAACAAACAACTGTGCAAAAACAAACAAGCAAAAGTTAACAAAAATAAACAAATATACACATACTACTACTAAACAAACACATGTAAAAACTTAACAAAAGATAAAAATGAGATCTAATCTAAGCAAGTAAAAATGAACCCCAAAAGGATGCAGATAACAAACAAAGAAGCCTACAACAATTTTTTACAAGCATGAGAGCCCTCAAATGTATGTAATGCAAAACATAATTTAAATCAAACAAGATTCAAAATTAGATAAGCAAACGATCCATTAAAAGAATTAACAATTCAACAGACTAAGTACATCAAAACTATACAAACCAACAACTAAAAGTAACTAAAACACTACTTTGTTTTTATGGGACAACATTGACATATTTTCTAATGTTTTTGGGTTTATCTAAAAAGATAAGTTTTCGAAGCTACGTGTTTCCATTGTTGTCTAGGTTTCCAAAAGATAACGTTGTGAGATGAATGTAGCATTATCCCTGAAAAGGGAAATTTTCCAGATGTTTATATTTTTTTGGATTGTTTTCTAAATGTTTTTGTATTTTTAAAGGTCATGTTTTGAAAAAAATGTACAAGAATAAAGAATCGAGGATGCCCCCAGCGTGATGTGGGAATATACAAAGAGCAGAATGCCACGCGCATATGTGTAGGAAGATGAACACAGTACTTTCATGCTCATCGTTAGATGGGAGTATGCTAAGGTGATGTCCTCCATGTAAATATAAGAGAAAACAAACCAGATCATGATAAGGCAAAGGTGGTCCTAGTAGGGTTCTTAGACCTAGCAGAAAAGGTCGTATCTAAAAAGTGGTAATGATCACCCATCCTTTCGTGAGAGTAACTTGTGTCCGGCGGATCTTCCTTGAGCACCAAAAACTGGTTTTCACTGAAGGACCTACCCCCTGTGCCACAATTGCATGGTTTTCACATGAGGATGACCTAATTTTTCTTTACTATTTTCTCATTTTTCCATTTTTTTTCTTGTTTGTTTTATCTTATTTTCCAATTTTTAGTTTTTATTTGATATTCCTGTCATGCTTAAGTGTAGAACCACTTTAAGTGCATGGCGTTCATAGGTTTCGGAAGCTCTTCACCGTATGAATATGCAAATTTGTAAGCCCTTGATCTATATTTTACAATTACAACGTAAGGACCTAGCCAGTTAGCCTTGAACTTTCCTTTCCTTTCTGTCTATGAAGGTGTTCTTCTGATTTTCTTTAAGAAATAGATCTCCTACATCAATTTCCTGATGAATGACGCATTTACTATATCCTCTGGACACTATGTTCTGATAGACTTTTAGGTGATTGAGAAATCTGATACGCCTTTCATCTAATAGTTCTAACTCTACTAGGAAAGCAACCCTGTTGTCTTCATCTTTATCAAGATAGTCTCTAAGAGATATTCTCAAAGAGGGAAGCTCCACTTCCAAAGGTATGATGGCTTCAGTTCCATAGACAAGTGAATAAGGGGTCACACCAGTAGGAGTGTGGATGGAAGTACGATAGGCCTAGAGGGTGGGATGTATTTGCAAATGCCAATTACGGCCGGTTTTACTGACCATTTTCTCCATAATCCATACAAGGGTCTTATTGGTGGCTTCTGCCTCTCCATTACCTTGAGGGTAATAAGGGGTAGACCACTTAAGTTGGATATGGAAGTGTTGACACAATGTTTTAACTGTTTTATTTTTGAAGGATTTACCATTATTAGTGACAATGGCTGAGGGCATCCCGTAACGGCATATAAGATGGTTCATGATGAATTTTGAAATCTGTGCACTAGTGACATAGGTGAGAGGGACAACCTCTACCCATTTGGTAAAGTATTCAATGGTAGTGATGATGTGAGTATGATCATCTAATGAAGAAGGATGAAGCTTCCCTATGAGATCCATGCCCCATTTAGAGAATGGCCAAGGTGTTGCAATAGGCTGTAAGGCTTGTGTTGGTGCATGCATCAAATTTCCATATTTCTGGCATAGCTCACACTTCTTGATGAAGTTGCAACAATCAAATTCCATGGTATGCCAATAATAGCCTACTCTCAATAGCTTTTTAGCTAAGGCCATGCCACTAGTATGTGCTCCAAAAATACCACTATGTACTTCCTTAATTATGTGGATAGAATCAGTAACATCCAAACATCGAAGCTTATTCCCGTTGTAGCCACGACGATAAAGGGTACCTCCTAGGAGGGTATAATGGGCTATGTGGTGAATAAGGGATTTCTTTTCGGGATGGGTGATGTCAGGGGGAAAAGTGCCATCTTATAGGTATTGGAAGATAGGGTTGTACCAAGGGGATAAAGGACCAACAACTTCACATGCCAAACATGACTCCAGCATATCATATGCAGGTACTTGTAAATGTTCCATGAAGAAAGGCATCTTTCTTTCTTAAGGTGCTATGAGTAAGAGAGACCCAATAGTAGCCATAGCATCCAAGAATCTATTATGTGACCTTGGTTTTTTTTCAAATATGACTTGTATGAAATATTCCTTCAAAGTTTCAACCATTTTCTTATACGGAATAATCTTCTCATCTTTAACCTTGTACTCATCATTAACCTGTTTTATGATAAGTTGAGAGTCTATAATGACTCACAGTTGTCTGATGTTCCATGTAATAGCTAGCTTGAGGCCAACGATGAGTGCTTCATACTCTGCAATGTTATTTTTACATGATAATCCCAACAAGAATGCTTATGGTATGACATCGCCAGTTGGAGTGATGAGCACCACTCCTGCTGTAAATCCATGGAAGGTAAAAGATCCATCAAAATGAACCCACCATTCCACAGATTCCTCAATATACATCATAGACACATCTTGTAAATATAAGCATAGGGGTTCCATTCCCAGGAGAGGAGCTTCTTCCAACTGATCAACCAGTAATTATCCTTTTAAAGACTTCTGATTCACAAAATCGATATCAAATTCACTTAGGAGAATGATCCAATTAGCCATTTGGCATGTGAGGGCAGGTTTGGATAAAAGGTACTTGAGAGGGTCAACTTTAGATATGAACTTTGTTTTATTATTTAGGAGATAATGGAAAAGCTTTTGAAATGTGAAGACAACCACCAAGTAGGCCTTTTCTATTTAGGGATAATTCAGCTCGTATGTGATCAAGGTGCGGCTAAGATAATAAAATTCTCTCTATTTATGGGCTAAGTCATATTGGGAAAGTAATGCACCAATGGAAAACTGGGTAGCTGAAATGTATAAGAGGAGAGGTTCACCAGGGGTAGGTGGCATTAGTACAGGTGGGCTGGGCAAGTACTATTTGATTAGCGTAAAGGATTTCTGACAACCAGGTCCCCAATTGAATGTGACATCTTTCTTGAGAAAATGAGTAAAGGGGTGGCACTTATCTGCAAGTTGTGAGATAAAGCGATGGATTTCCTGAATCTTTCCTTGTAGGATCCTTAGTTGCTTGAGAGTGGTAGGCGGTGGAATTTATGTGATAGCTGTAACCTTTGCAGGATCCACTTCAATCCCTCTTTGTGAGACAATGAACCTTAGGAGTTTTCTAGATAAAACACCGAAGACACATTTCTTAGGGTTAAAATGAACCTTATAGTCTCTTAGACGCTGAAAGATACACCTCAACACTTCAGGATTTTATTTTCTACTTTTGGATTTTGCTAGGATATCATCAACATAATCCTCCATGATGTCACTTATCATATCATGGAAAATAAATGTCATGGCTCGCTGATAAGTAGGCCCAACATTTTAAAGCCTGAATGGCATGAATTTGTAGGAAAATGTTCCCCAAGGGGTGATGAATGTTGTCTTATGCTGTTCTTCCTCCATAATTCATATCTGGTTATAACTTGAAAAACCATCCATCAAGGATAACATTTCATAGCCAGCGGTTGAATCGACTATCATGTCAATGTTAGGTAGTGGAAACTCATCTTTTAAACATGCTTTGTTGATGTCACGAAAATCCTTGTAGATCTTTATTCCAACAGGTTTTTTCTCTACTAGGACTATGTTAGAGATCCATTCTAAATAGTCGATAGGTTTAATGAAATCCACAACTCATAGCTTTTCTAATTCTTCTTTGACAAAGAGTTCTACCTTAGGGTGCATCTTTCTCAACTTTTGTTTGATTGTCTTGGCATCTAGGTGCACAATGAGGTTGTGCACAACTAGCTCAGGGTCCAAACCAAGCATATCTGCATATGTCCACACGAATATGTCCATGTATTCTTTTAAGAGATCTACAAAGGTCTTTTGTTCATGAGCTGAGAGTGAAGCTCCCAACTTGACTATTCTCAGTTGCTCCTCTGAGCCAATGTTGACGCTGATTGTTTCCTCAATAAGCATTTTAGAAGCATATTCCATCCATGTAGGATTAGGGGGAAGAGTAAGATTGACCTCCTGTGGTATTTCATGAACATATTTGAATGAATAAATCACTTCATCTTTAGATTCCTCATTCTGTTTATTTATGAGCTTATCAAAAAGCCTATCACTATGGGATTTCTGTTGAGCCTTCTTGCTTGGTTTCTCAGGAGTAGGTATACTCTTAGTTACAAACTTTTTATTCAACCATCCACACATCTCTGCTTCTTCCCCAAAATAGGCACATGTTTATAGTTGAATCTTAAATCCTTTCTTATGGTCTCCAGCTAGAATAAAGTCCCTAAGTCCCATAAACTTTGTAAATGCCTCAACATTTTCAAATAAATCCAATGGCACGTGAAGTTGTTGATCATAATCTATAAGTTTAGGATATACAAGGGCTATGGGACATTTATCTAGGGGGATGGATTCAGATAAGGTAAGCACCGATGTGTTTGAGAATAGGTTCATAGAGGCAAGGTCCTTGTAAATGCTACATTGGGAATCTATGTCAGTATCAGAATGATATGAATCATCCTCACATTCAGAAGAGGTGGTGTCATTCTCAGAAGGTAGAGCGTCATGGGGCCTTATGCCAAGGGCATGTTTATTAGTTTTAAAATGAGGGATAAAGATAGGCTGCAACCGGCCTTGCGCATTAATGCCACATCCAAACCCACTATAGCCCTGATAAACATCATTCGAGGACCTTTCATGTATTGAGGTGCTTGATTACATGAAGCCATGGTACCTTCTAGCACCCTGCTGGTTGGGTCCTCTAACATTTTCTCCTCAGATATGAGGCCACTATGGACAAATTTTTTTAATGGTTTAGGAAATTGTTTGCGGGTGCTCTTGAACTGAAAATAGGGCTTACCCCTTGTCCTGAGGGATACTGATAAGTCTGATATTAACAGAGCCTACTCAAGAGTGAATGGCCTAGCTGGGCCATATTTTGCTGATGTTGCTTCCCATGAAGCAAATGGATTGACCAATGAGGGAAAATCTTGATTGAAAGGCGTGAGAGACTATGAATCTACTCGGTTTTTCATGCCCTCCATTTGTATAGGGACAATAACATCCACAGAAGGAAATTCATAAGCTACACGAGAAAAAATTTGCAAAGCCCTACAATGTGTGAAAGGTTTCGGATCGCCCAAAATGGTAACCACCTACCCTTCATGACATAACTTGATGCACTGATGAAAAGTTAATGGAATAGCTTGCATGGCATGGATGCAAGGACATCCAAAGAGCATGTTGTATGGAAGGTCCAAGTCAAGGACACGAAATGTTGTGTCGTGACATGTGGGTCCTACCTCTATGGGAACCACTATAGGCCCTACTGACTCTCTTTCTTCATTGTCATATGCTGTGATTGTGATAGTTTTAGCACCCAACTCTTTTTCTGAATGGCCTAACTGCTTTACCAGCTTCAAGGTGTAAATATTCAAACCAGATCCCCCATCTATAAGTACTATTTTGATTTTTTGACGAGTAACCACCACTTCGAGATATAATGGTAAGTTATGCTCTAGGTTGTTATGTGGAATTGCAGTATGATCAAAAGTAATACGATCATTGGTATCTAAGCGTGCAATCATGGCTTGAAGGTTTGTGGGACTTATCTCTGTGGAAACCCTTGAACTTTGAATTTTTTTGTACAATATGTTCTTATGGGCATCAGAGATCTTGAGGAGATCAAGAATAGATATTTTAGCACGTGTTTTCTCTAACTTCTCTATTAAGTTATACTGACTTTCTTAAGCGGTAGGCATGGGATCTAGTATGATTAAGTGGGCACATCTTGTCCCGAATGTATAGCTCTTTTCTAGAATCTGAATGGTGTTGATCTATTCGTTAGATGAATTAATACATCCAATAAGGGAATCATAAGGACTATCATTTATAGGGTACACATAGGCAACAATCCTATAGTCCCATCGGGCGTGCCAAATTTGTTCAATGAAAAGTTGTAAAAGCCATGGATTTTGGGTAAGAATCTCTAAAGAAACCCCAAAGGCTTTTAACAATCTGATCAATGGACCATGTGATAAGAAATGAGCAAGGTTCTCTTCTTTGCATACATTAATTTGAAATAAACATGAAAACTAAGAAAATGAAGTTAATTTCTATTATTTGAAATCTTGAAATAATGAACCTAAGAGGATCTAAACATTCAGTTTATGTGTTAAGAGAAAGAGATCTCCCCATTAATGGCTTCAAGGCCAATGGATCTTCCCTTTTACTCCATGTTAATGCTATGATATACAAGATTAAATGCTTTTAGCTCAAATGGAAGAAGATGAAATACAAACTAAAGCCTAAACAAATTGCTATAGTTTATGTTAGGAAGAAGAGAGAATTATTAGGAAACGAGGAAGGGGATATAGCCCTATTTATAGTTTTTGGTTTGGAAGAAAAGGGAGAATTGGGTGCATGTGGGACAAAGGCTAAAGTCCAAAAAGCACTTTTGGCAAGTCAAAGTGTGATTTGACTATGTTTAGGGTATTTGATCTAGGTTAGATTAATTAATAGCTCTTAGAGAGTAAATAGGGTTCTGGAGGGGTTTTGAAGGGCTTAATCAGTCTAATGAAGTGGATTGATCTTCCGGGGAGCTAATAGAAGCAAGCTAGAAGAGAATAAGAAACTAATGTAGTTAGAACGAGGCTATAACGACCTATTTAAATGGTTTATAAGAGGAAGAACGACCAAAAAGGGTATCGTAAGGAGGAAGTTAGATAGGTCCAATTGGCGGTGTGCCATCAATTTGCAAAGGGAAGGAGCGTTAGTGCACCATTAGAAATAATAATGTATTGATCAAACTACATGTGTCTACATAAACCATCCATGATGATGGTTTCATCTTCATGCTTCTTGAATTATTTGATTATTTCAACTTTGAAGGAATATACCTGCTCTTGAAGAACTTTGACCATAGATGTTAACTCTTGGTTCTTTTTCCTTAACTACTTATCCATCTTGTGCTTTAATGATCACCTCAAGCTTGTGAAGCTTGCTTCAGAGGCCATTCTATGATACTGATTATTGAAAGAAAAACCACTAGGGGGGTGAATCAGTGGGCCATTAAAATTTTTCATTCACTTTAAACATTAACATTCATCAACCATTAAACTTAGCTTATCCATTAAGATTTTTCAATACAACATAACCATCAAAACATATGTAAGAGGAACACAAGAACACATTAATACCATAATTAAGTGGGAAAAAATCAAGGGGAAGAAAATCTATTGAAACAAAACTTTAATTATATCCATGTTTCAAATTTATTTGAGCACCAACCCAACAAGGAGCATCAACCCACAAAGAGCACCAACCCCTAGATTTAGTGAGGCACCAACCCCACAAATAGCACCAACCATTGATTTTAGTATAACACCAAATCTACAAGGAGGAAAAAAATCCATAGATGACTCACTACAAACAAAATCCACATGATATTTTTTTCATATTTGAAATGTTGCACACACAACTGATGATGACACAATGAAGCTCACTTTTTCTCTATCTCGTCAAAACCACTCTCTAAACCAACTCACTCATGGTATTATTCTCTAAGCTGATTAGGTTTAATGATCTATATATAAAACATATGAAAAAATTATATATCATCAGATAATCCTCTTTTAATTCTCATTATGGTCACTAAGACCTCCTATACCTCCTTATACTTTTCTGTAGCTCACATTTTCTCTTACTCTCACAACTAGCTCAAATGATCTTTCTAATTTGATTTTATACATGAATGAAGGTAATGACACACATAGGTCAGACATCATGGATAAAAATACATGATAACATCATAATAACATCATTCATAAGACCATAAAGGTTGGAAACATAATCTAGAACCATCTAGACCCCCATTAGGACTTAAGAGGCCCCAAAGCACCAAAACAACCAAATCGCTAAAGCAAGATGCTCTAGAAAAAAAAAACTTCACAAAAGATCATAAAACACTTAATTTTTTTTTTCTAAGAACACTAAAAACCTCCAAAAAGATAGAAAAAATCATAACCATCATCTCACACCATGAAGCCACTTGAGAACAAACATAACTACCATGCCCCAAAACTAGTCTTTAGAAAACAAGCTCAAAACCACATCAAATGAACTCATACATGCAAGTGTAATATAAAACTGGAAATATAATGACCTCAGGGTAATAAAAAGTTAATATGATTCTATAAATTATACCAAAGAACCTCCAAAATTCTTCTGTAACGAGGTCACCTAAAACTACCCAAAATTGCCCCAAAACCAGTCATGCAAAATGGAATTCAAAAAAATTTCTAAGGGATAAAAATTGGTATAAAAAATCCAGACATGAATTTTAGCTCCCATAATTCCTTCACAAACAATTTAGTCACTTGGTCCAATGTAAAACCTGAGAGAAAACATAAATTTTCTAGAAATGTGCCTTTTTGAGTGGGGTTCACACATAACCAAAACATATAACTTACCCCTAGAGAAATATGGAGGAGTAATATACAACAAAAAATTATAATAATATCTCAAATAATTAATTATGGGCATGTAACATCAAGTTATTGTCCATTGCTCTAGACCTAGGGTTTTAAGAGGGTTTAAAACCAGTTTTCTTTCTTAACGATTTTTTATAAATATATGACGATCAAATGACCTCATTCCACTTGGAAAAACTTATTAGTAGACCTATTAAAATTTACCTAATATATTGGGTCCCCATGAAAATCATACACGTGCCAATGAGCATCAAATTGACCAAATTCGACCTTGGGTTTTCACTTCAAAAAACTCCATATAGGTACAAATGTAATACCTTGCAAAATATTCAAAATTAGGACCAAACCTCTGTATCAACCTCCTACACATTATATAATGATCAAATTTTCATCACCATGCTAGAAACAATCCAACCCACTTCACTAGGGCATGCATTCTTAATGACTAGGCATAAGAACAAACCTAAAAAACAAGTCTAACACATGAAAAATAATATAATACACTTTTGAGTGTCTCTACACATCATAAAAATGATCTCCATGATCTCACCAAGATCAAATAGCTTCAATGTACATGTACTCCATCATCATATACCATACCTGCTGACTAGGCCTCCTAATTAGGCAACTTGATCATGCGTGATTCACTTAAAATGACCTTCTCATTAGTTAGGAACACTAAACAACCCGTTGGTACCTTTAACAAACTTCATGAAATCATAAAAAAATCCTACTAACATTGCATAACCTCTACAAGACACCACAAGCCATCATACCTATTCAAGAGCTCATGTAATAACACGAAGATTAAACAACTCAACTAACACTACCAATCAACCTTCATGTTTCTCTCTCCTTTTGACATCAATGATACTAAAGAAATCAATGAAATCACCACACTTTGACATGAATGAAAACAAAAATCCAAAAATTGATTACTCTGAAATGTTTACACCTGTTGCCAAGATGGATTTAGTACGCCTTGTACTTACTATTGATGTATCAAAGGGGTGGCCCTTATACCACATGGATGTGAAGAGTACCTTATTACATATATATTTACAGGAGGAAATCTACATGTAGTAATATGCTGGATTTTTTCACGAATCTTCTCTTGTTTTTCAACTTTGAAGGTCTCTCTATGGTCTCAAATAGGACCCTCAGGATTTGTATGAGAAGACAACTCTTTTCTTCTATCTAATGGTTTTGTTTTCTCCCACTCAGATCCTATAATATATCTCTAACATGTTATGAGGATATTTTTATACTTATCATGTATGTTGATGATCTACTCCTTACTAGTATCTCTTATTCCCACATTTATACTATTTAGCGAGTTCTTTCCATGTAGTTTGACATAATAGATCTTGGGTTATTGCATTATTTTATTGGTTTGTAGATATCCCAGAAAGCTTCAGGGATACATTTGAGTTAGAAAAAGTACACCCATGATCTTATTAAAATTTTTTTATATGGCTTATTGCAAGCCAAGTCCATCTATTTTTCAGTCTAGGGTATTCTTTCTTCCACAAGTACTACTCCTCTTTGTGATCCTACCTTGTATATGTAGTTGGTTATAAGTATGATGTACTTGACCCATACTCAACTTGATATTTCCTTAGCAGTATGGCTTTTATCTTGGTTTAAACATTATCCTCACAAAAATCACTACAAGGTTGCTAAAAAGATTTTCTGATATCTGCAGGTAACTTCACACTTTAGACTATACTACACTAGAGGTTGTAATCATATGGCTAGATATACTAATTCTGATTGGGATGGTTCTATTGATGAAAATTGATCCACTTTTGGCTATATTTCTTTTGGTTATTCTCCAGTTTCTTTGGTGTATAAGAAGCAACAAGTAATTTCTCTTTCATTTACATAGGAAGAGTACAGGGTAATGGCTATAGCAAGTCAAAAGCTTCTTTGGATTTAGGAGTTATTGATAGAGTTTGGATTCCCATAGGATTCACTGACTGTACTTTGGTGTGACAATCAAGTGTAGTTCACATTTCTCGTAACCTTATTGAGAACTAGTGGACCAAACATATTGAGGTTCGCATATAATTCATTTGTCTACACATTCAGGATGGATTTTTTTAATTAGAGTACATTCTGAATCAGTAGTAGGTTGATGCCATATTTATAAATCATTTTCCATCTCCTTGCTACCCTGAGTTGTGTGGCATGCTTGGGGTTTTCAAATTTTTCCATGGGGGGTCTTTGTGAGGACATCTTCCTTATTCCTTATCTTTCTTCTATCAAGAATTATTTTTACTACATTTGGTTTGAGATTTCTTCATGGATATATTGTATATGAATACCTAATTAGGCCTTGTTTCTAGGACTCATATTATGGATATGCAAATTTTATTTTTGGCCCCTAGCTTCACTTGAGGGGGTATTAGAGTAGTTTTTCAACCTTATCTCATGTTAACCTTGGTACTTTATTTACCTTCTATTTTATTTATCCTCACCAATTATGTGTGGATATTTATTTTATCTTATTTAGATATTAGGAGCATATTACCTAGTTGTTACATATAGTTCTTTCCTTTATTTATGGCTTGATCTATGGCCTTTACTAGTTCTTAGATTAATCTTCCTTTCCTATATAAGAAAGACCTCTTCTCATTGTACTACATAGAGTTATATGAGACATAATATATGATATTGATGCTATTTGTTTGCAAAGCTTTTTGTAAAGTTATTATGTCAAATTTATTTCAGCTTATTGAACATGATGATCTATTAGCATATGAGATATTTGTGTCTTGGAACAATTATCTCATCGTTCCTTTTAAAATATTTAGTACTATCATAAGACAACTCAATATATATTAATAATAATGATGTAAGATAAATTATTGAATCACCAAACACTTTAATACAACATGAAAAATAATCCTATATTTTAAAAAAAGACAAGGAAATTATGATGCCTACACCTATATTTACATTATAGGTATTTATAGAGTGGGGGTCCCTAGCTATTTCATCATTTTCCTTGATGAGATTCACTTAATGTGCCATATGATCCTATTTATCGCACACACATGGCACACCAAGTACACATGAACATGATGTCAATAGCGTGGAAAGAGGTGGTAAAGATGTTGTCAAATCTGAGGTAGAAATTGATAATCAATGCAATGTGATAACACAACCAAAATAGTGGATAAACAAAAAATTGTACCCAAATTATGTAATAGAGACACCGATAAGGATGTATTGAAGAATTTAAATTTGAAGGAGTGAAGGTGAAACATTGCAGGGGAATAGGGGAGATGAAGAAGGGGATGGGGGGAGGAGAATTTCAAGGGAGGGAAAACTATTGGAGGGAACATAAGTGATCCTCTCCTTTGTTTTTCTAAGTCACATATAGACTACTAATCATTTTTATGAATGAATCTATGGAGAAAGTGAATGTGATACAAAAATAATTAAAACAACATACTATGGAGAAGCTATAATAGTAATATTTTGTCATTCAATATTCTTAGCATCAATAATTTATTTTTGTAAAGTTATCCTTTGTGTTTTGTGCATACTTGGAACCCATGCCATTTTGAGGGGAATTTTCTTGCACATGTCTTAGGAAACTATAGAGATAAGGACATGTTTAGGGGGACTCAACATCCCATGTCATGTTGATTGTAGTTGTTGAATTTGATAACCATATAGCATGACAACTTATGTGGTTTTGCACTAGCTTTAATAGATTAAATTTGGTAAAGTGGACCAAAAAAACTTAATCATTAACAATACTGCATCTTATTAATAACATTATAATAAAACTAATAAAAATTTATTTTACTAACCACTCAATCATATGCATTAATTTTAGCAAGAAAAAATCTAATATTGCTGAAAAAGTATAGAAACAAGCCCGAAAAATAAATAAAATATTACTTAAACTTTTAAGGATTTACATTTCCAACGGCTTCCATTGTCAGTTGGTGGTTCTTGGCCTCATGTGAAAACTAATATTTATATTAAAATAATTCATAACTATGCCTTTAAATTATTAGATATTAATATTCAATACAAATTATTATCCTATTTAATGCAATAGTTTTCGAGAATTAAATCTTTCTTAATAGTCGTCAACCTAAAAAGTATTACACTTTAATTTCTCTTCAACTTTTTGGGTTTACAACAATGAAATTATTATGTATTTAAAAAAAATAAGCATTAATGACTATTACATCAAAAAATGTTTAAAAAAATGAAAATATAAAATATTTCAAAATAGAAAGCAAGGTATATTAAGGTAACATAAGTGATCCTCTTCTTTCTTCTGATAAGTTACATATAGACCATGTGAAAATTTTGTGAATCTCTCTAAGGAGAGAGGGGCTGTGATGCACACGTCCATGACGAAATGTAATCTAGAGATAACTTTAAAAGTAAGCCCTTGTCGTTCAAAACCTTTAATGTCAACAATTACTTTTTTGCAATGTCAGTCTTTGTGTTTTATGGATGGTTAGATCCCATGCCATTTAGAGGGGAATTTTCTTACAATTTATGTAGAAATATGGACATGTTGAGGGGACTTAGCATCCCATGTTGAAACCAATGTAGTTTTTGAATTTGAAAACCAAAAAATATGGCAAGTCATATGGTTTATAGAAAATAGATTTTACTTGGTCAGGTGAAAAAAAAAACTTAACTGTCACCATTGTTGTGTCATCTTAATCATCTTTTGACAAAACTAAATATAGATTTAATTTTACGAACCACTCAACTCTATGCATGATTTTTGATAATTAAAAATATCCAATATTTACAAAAAAAGTATGAGAATAGAAAAACAAAATAGACATCTAAACTATAATAGATTTGCATTCCAGTTGATTTTTAGTTGAATTGGTGATTCTTAGCCTCATGTGCACACTAAAAATTATATTAACATTAATTTTTAACTACATCATTACAAACTTAGACATTAATAATTGATATTAACAATTGTACTATTTAATGTAATGTTTTTTTAATATTAAATGTGTCTTAATATCCACCAACCTAGAACGTATTACTTTTTAAATGCCTTTTGTAACCTTTTGGGATTAATACAATTACATTATTATGTGTTTAAATAAAATAAATTTTTAAACTAATACAACAAAACAATTGTAACATAATGAAAATCGAAAATACTTCATAGCATAAAAACATGATATATTAATAAAAATATAAGTGATCTTCTTCTTTCTATTGGTAAGTCACATATAAAACATCATTTTTGCAAACCGATCTAAGTAGAAAGGGGGTGCAAAGCGTAAATCCTTAAGGGAACACACTCTGGACATAAATCTAAAAGTAATTCTTTGTCATTCCATACTCCTAATGTCAATAGTTATTTTTTTACACTGTTAGCGCTTGTGTTTTGTGGATAGTTAGAGCTCATGTAATTTTGAGGGGAATTCACTCACACTTTCCATGGGAAACTATAACATGTTGGGATAATGTAGTTGATTTTGATATGCAAAAATCAAGACAAGTTAGGTTGTTTAGTGCTAGATTTATAAACAATAGATTTAACTTGCTAAGGTGGACCCAAAAAAAAGACTTAATTGTTACCATCACTACATCATCTCAATTGTCATATCATAAACCTAAATATAAATTTAATCTTAATAGACACTAACCCTTTGCATAATATTTAACAATAAAAAATGTCCAATATTTTTGGAAAAGTATTAAAAAAAGCCCAAAAAGAGGAAAAAAACATAAAAATGTAATAGATTTGCATTCCATCAGATTCTTGTTCCAATTGATTATTTATGTCCTAGTGTCTACACTAAAATTTAAATATTAAAATTAAAATTAAAGTTTTCGTTGCAAACTTAAATATTAATATTTTTACTGAGAGTGATTTTCTCAAACATTGTTGGTGACTTAAGATAAAAGATTTTAACATGTGACTAAGTATTTAGCATTGCTAATAACCTCCTAGTTGTTATCCAAACAAACACAATGTGCTAAATACCTGCCATAACACATTTATTTTGACCAAAGTTAAACCTAGAACATTATGACAAGTTAAGATTCTCCTTAATGATTGATACAAATTATTATCTTATTTAATGCAATTTTTTTTAAAATATTAAATATGACTTAATAGCCACAAACCTAAAAACCCTTACTTTTAAAAGGCTTTGTAACTTTTTGGGATTACTACCATTGAATTATTATGTGTTTTAATAACATGAATGTTGAGTTAATACAAAAAATAACTCTAAAAAAAATGAAAATAAAAGATATTTTACACTAGAAATACATGATATAATAGTAATAAATTTTGACACATATTGTAAGGATTGTAGCAAATTTGACTTATAAATATTAGGAATAAAATATATGTCAATCTCACGAGACACAATCAATCAAAAAAATTCTTTAACTATTATAGAAATCAAAATGCCACAACAATATTTACAAAATAGAATTTTCAACATTGTTCAAAGATTCATAACAAAAAATACACACACACACGTATTCATTACCTTAACAACTTTCATATCCATAATAATATTTAGAAAATTGAATCTTTCTCATAAACAAAAACATATATTTACACATATTAAGAGCATCATAAAATTGCATATATCAAATATTTATTTATATGTGAGGCTCCACAATGTCTTACATATTTCACTCTTCTGGTCCACATTTGCCCGTATATTTCACTATAACATAGTAGTATGTATGTTTCCCGATTTTTCTATGTGATTTATTTTCCTTCTCATAAATTTATGCATGAAGCAATGATTTCACGTTAATTCCTTCCGTTTTCTTATCAATCCTCTTCCCTAAGGAATTGTAAAAGATAGAGAGAGGTATTTCCAAATTAAAATCAAAGATAATAATTACATTGAAGGTGTTCCAAATGGGAATGATCTTGATGATGAACTAAACTTAACTAAAATGTGGAATAATGATAGTAGTTAATATAATATAGAACATGTAAATACAATAAATAAATGTAATGAGTAATTATGGAAAGTTACCCAAACAACTAAGCTAATAGAAATAGAGACCCTAATATGCAAGAAGAGTGAGGAAGTGACTTAGCTGGTTTGATGATCTTGCGAGAATATCATTTAGGTGACTGGAGAATATAAAATCAGGAATGACTATGTAGAAGCCCAAGAAGGGATGGATATGGGCTACCTATTTGGACTGGGAAACCTGGAGAGGGACTGGGGTGCCTACGAGTGCTCTGGTCTGCAAAATGGGTGCCCTAGTCTATGTAATAGGTCAAAAAATAATATTTATAGGTTCGACAGATGGTCTAAAAACCTTGTTGTCTGTTTCATAAAGTTCTTTGTATTGCTATAAATTTCGATGATATTTCAAGATGAATAGAAATAATTGCAAAAACCCTAAACAAAAATCAATCCCTAAAAATAAAAATGCATATGATAGGGTCGTATTGACCTCAGCTGCCACAATAGTGGACTTAGTAATTGAGCGCTGTACTACTAGAAAAATCATGGAATGAAAAAAAGTTGATATGACCAAACCATAAATGATGTCAAGGTTTTGAATTCGATAGTTCTTGAATTATAATAGAAGATTAAGATATAAATGGAAATTTGGAAATAACAAAGTTAAAATTAAATACTAGCATGTACCACTCAATTTACATGGGTCAAAGTGTAACACCCAAGTAATATCCACTATTTATGTTCCACTTCGTTGACTTTATCTCTCTTGTATTTTGTGAGTGTAATTTTCCCTAAAAAACTTACATTAAAAACATATATAAAAACTCTATTATATAAACTCTATTATATACTATATACTATAAACTATACTATAAAGTATATATTATAAACGACATACTAAAATCATATCTTATGAAGATCCTAATCCCTTTTTTTGATATATCACGAACACTAGTTACTTTTGGGATTACTACCATTCAATTATTATGTGTTTTTATAACATGAATGTTGAATTAATACAAAACATAACTGTAAACAAAATGAAAATAAAAAAATATTTTACACCAGAAATACATGATAAAGTAGGAATAAATTTCAACACATATTGTAAGGATTGTAGAAAATTTGACTTATAAATATTAGGAATAAAAGATATGTCAATCTCACGAGACACGATCAATCAAAATATTTCTTTGACTATTATAGAAATCAAAATGCCACAAAAATATTTACAAAATAGAATCTTCAACATTGTTCAAAAGATTCAGAAGGAAAAACATAAATACACATATTCATTACCTAAAAAACTTACATATCCATGATAACATTTAAAAAATTGAATCTTTCCCAGAAACAAAAAACATATATGTACACATACTGAGAGCATCATAAACTTACATATATAAAAAATAATATATATATTCATTTATATGTGAGGCTCCAAAATATTTTGCATATTTCACTCTTCTGGTCCAAATTCACCCGTGTAATTCACTATAATAGATTGGTATGTATGTTTCCTGATTTCTCCGTGTGATTTATTTTCCTTTTTCAGAAATTTCTGCATGAAGCAACGAATTCACATCAATTGCTTTTGTTTTCTTAGCAATCCTCTTCCCTAATGAATTGCAAAAGATAGGGAGAGGTCTCTCCAACTTAAAATTGAAGATAATAGTTATGCCGAAGGTGTTCCAAATGGGAATGATCCTAGTGATGATCTAAAATTAACTAAAATGTGGAATAATAATATTAGTTAATCTAATCTAGAAAATTCATGTAAATACAATAAATAAATGTAATGAGTAACTATGGAAAGTGAACCAAGCAATTAAGATAATAGAAATAAAAACCCTAATATGCAAGAAGAGTGAGGAAGTGACTCATCTGGTTTGATGATATTGCGAGCCTATATCGCATAGGTGACTGGAGAATCTAGAAGTAGGAACTTACTATGCAAAATCCCTAGAAGGGGTGGATCTAGGGTCACTTATCTAGACTGGGGCACATGGAGAGGGACTGGGGTGCCTATGGGTGCCTTGGTCTTCAAAATAAGTGCCCTATTCTATGTAACAGGTTTGAAACTTATCTTTACAAGTTTGGCAGATGGTTTGAAACCCTCACTATCTGTCACATCAAGTTCGCTGTTCTACTCCAAATGTCGCTGATATTCCAAGATGAATAGAAAGACCTGCAAAAACATAAACAAACATTAATCCCAAAAAATAAAAATGCATATGATAGGGTTAGAATGACCTCAATTTCCACAATAGTGGACTTACTAGCTGAGCGTTGTACTACATTCAAAACCCAAATGTAGTTCTGTGTGTGTGAGTGAACATTCCCTAGGTTTCTCTATGCTAGTCGCACTTTGTGATGTAGCGAGCTAACTATGTCTAGAACAATGTAATAGCATGGTGCATGGAATAGAATAAAATCCTCCCCCTATGATTGTGTGATGAAGATGTCTTAGGCTTGTGCCTTATAATGGAGCTATGTAGACTGCAAGTGATCTCCAAAACAATAGATGGATGCAACTTTAGGTGGATGACTAGTAGTGACTAGTGCTTGGTACCTCATTATAGTCCAATACCTTTATATTTATAGGGTTCTCTTGATCTAATTTCATAATGTAACCCTGAAATGGCCGAGTGAACATAAAAAAGATCCCTAGAACTTCTCTTATGCTAGTCACACTTTGTGATGTAGCAAGAGCCCAACTATGTGGCTAGAAAAATGTTCAATAAGCATCGGTGCATAGAATGGTGGGACCAGGGTGCCTCATGGGCGTCCCTATGATTGTGTGATGAAGATGAACTTCTTAGGCTTGTGCCTTGTGATGGAGCTATGTAGATGCAAGTGATCTCCAAAACAATAGATGGATGCATACTGTGTAGGTAGATGTCGGGAATTAAAAAATAGTGACTAGTGCCAAGATGTCCCTCATTAAAGATAGGGGGTAATGACTTTATATTTATAGGGTTCTCTTCATCTAATTTCATAATTAACCCTGAAATGGCCGACCATAAAAAAGATAAGAGCTTAAACGGCTAGAAAGAGCCCAAAAAGTAGAAAAGTTCAAAAAGGATTGGGGCTCCCATGGTGGGACCAGGGCACCCATGGGTGCCCCGGGTTAAGGCTAAAATAACATGAAAGTGATGAAACAAACTGGGCATATGTGTGGTAGAGGTTGAGAATTAAGAAATAAAATAAACCAAGATGGCCAAACGATGGGGGTTAATTAGTACTTTCTTCACTCAAAAACCTTCCAAATAGTAATATGAGAACGTGACTCAATAGTGTCTAAAGTGCATGATTTTACGTCTACACATGGCAGTATCTGACATGTAGTAGACTATCCAACAATAGCAATCACATTTTTGTGCAATGTTGATGTACATATCGTTAAAGACCACTCACATGTCTTGAGGTAAAAATACATTTTTAAATCCTTTGAAATTTCCATTCACGATGGTGGATTTGAATGGGATCGTGTACCACCTGGGAGGTTATTTTCTAGTGGTTCACTTATGGATCAGGGTACTATTTAAGGTCATCCTTGATGGTCTACACTTGACCAAGTTTTATATGAGAAATTTTCTCTTAATGGGGAACAGTTTGGCGCTATTGTCGCCAGAGCATCTGGTTGTGGTGGGCATTCCCTCCACTAAGTAAAATAGTAAAGAGTAGGGATGATTAGTGGTCCACTAAGCTAACACATAAATATGTGGGGCCCATGCACCATTTTGGGTCTTTAGTTATGGTTAAGGATGTAAAGGATTTTGTAAGTCATCTCTTTGGGTTTGGTCTCTGAAATAGAACACACCTCATCACTGAGGTTGCTTTTAGAGAGCTCAATTGAGGCCTTCTCCATGGATATTGTTATTATTTGCGTAAGCCTATTAATGACGATTCTTATATCTATGGGAGGTATAGGCTTGATGATATTAATGTCTTTGGATTAAATATTCGTAAAATTTTATATTGTAAATATTAAAAATATATAATTTTATTGTTTACCAAGTCATTATGGAGAATACTTGTTTACAAAGGGTTAATTGATGTTTATTTATTTAGAAGTATTGAAATAAGGGAGATGTCAAGTCAAGGGAGAGGTTGAGTCTTAGGTGATTTTGACGAAATAGATACCATTTAATACCTTTTCATTAAGTTGAAGAAGATTGATTATTCTCGTTAGTTGATTTTTTATCATATATATGTATGTATATAAGTGTATACACATATGTGTGTGTGTACATATACATACACACACATGCATATATGTATATGTATATGTATATGTAATCTACATATAGATGTGTGTGTAATATATTATACACATGTATGTACGTATATGTATATGTAGTATACACACACACACACATACATACTTATACACATACACATACACATACACATACACATACACATACACATACACATACACATACACATACACATACACATGTGGTGTGTGTCATAGATAGATAGATATATAGTTGGGGAACTAAACAAACGTACAAACAGATAGATATATGTGTGTGTGTGTGTAGTTGGAACGAGGTTTGGAAAATAAAACAAGATATTGGCAATCAAGAAATTTGATGAACCCAAAAATAAACCTAAAAAATTGCACCACATGGATGTATACAAATATGCCTTCCATCAATGCATGAAAATGTGTCTCCTTAGTCATCCACATCATTGCTCACCATTGAATTAGGGGAATTTTCTTTGGTTTATAAGATGTCAATCTGCATAATTAAAATATTTATAATAAAAAAGTGCGTAATTGTTTTCACATATTTATATTTAATCCAAATCACCATTCAAGTTTAAACATCATCTCTCATGCCCAAAATATAACAATGAATGGACCCACTATAGCATATTATTGTTGATGTTCATCTACACATCCAAAATATTTTGAACAATTTTTTTTTCCTTATTTGGTATTTATTTTCAATTAAGAAAATGATTGTTTATGATGTCCTAAGCTTACTCAACAAAGGATTGTACGTCAAGTAAATATGTTCTGATACAATGTACCTTTAATTATTCGTTGTAATTAGTAATTATGATTGGGAAGTGCACAAGAGACACTGATAGGGAGGTAAAGAAAGTTTACGGTTGAATGAATCAAGGTGAAACATTAGACAAGGGAAGAGTCATGATAAAATAGGGGATTAAAGGAAGATAACTTTTGGGTTGGGGAATCTATTTGAGGGAACATATGTGATCCTTATTTTTCTTTTACGAACTTGAAAAGACCTTATTTTTATTAGGTATGTAACTTTTAGGGGTTAATGCAATTACCTTGTTACATATATTTTACTAGCATAAGTGTGGAAGGAAAACAAAAAAATGTGAACACAAGTGGAAAAAACATGGTATATACTTTGTACAAGAGTATAGACTCAGAGTTCCAAAAATCCACAACTCCAATGAAAACACTAATTAATTTTTTTGACACATTGTTTCCTTTTAATAGAAAGAATAAATTGGATGATGAGAATGCAATTTCTAGTGGGAATATTGGTAATCTCATTTGTAGCATCTTGTGGATTAGTTTGGGGTCCTCCAATTGTATTATGAGATAGAACCTTTACTTCGTGTTGTGTCAGACCTACACTGCCATCTTCCCAGTTGGGCCGAAATGGGAGTTTAGTACAAGGAATAGGAAACTTTAGAAGCTTAATGAAAGGTGAAATTTTGAGATATATTTTATAACACTAGGAATGGAAATAGACACCATTTGAGATGTAATTTTGTGATTTTCACAAAATAGATACCATTTAATATTTTTGCATTAAGTTGAACAAGATTGATTATTCCCATTAGTTGGTTTTTTTATCATACATATACATATACATATACATATACATATATATATATATATACATACATATATGTATATGTATATATATGTATATGTATATACATATATACATATACATATACATATACATATATATACATATACATATACATATACACATAATATATATATATATATATATATATATATATATATATATATCATTTAGTATATATTCACTATTATATGTATGTTATGTATGTATAATCTGTGTGTTGTTGTGTGTGTGTGTGTGTGGTGTGTATTCTATATATGTATGTAGATATATGTATATATATACACTATCTTATATAACCTACATATATATCATACATATATATCATACCTACATACATACATACAACATACATACATCATCATACATATATATATATATATATAGTATATATAGTATATATATATAGTATAGATATATATATATATAGTATATAGATACATTACTATACATATACAATATACATATAACAGATACATATACTAGACATATACATATACATATCCATATATATATATACACATCTACATATACAGATACATATACAATATATATATAATATACATACACACACACACACAACTATTAAAAGTACAGGTTAACATGTATGTGTACATATACACACACATGTATGTATGTATGTATGTATATGTATATGATTTAACAATAATTAAATTTGTAAAACCGTAATTATAGAGTAAGAAATGCAAACTATGAACAATAGCTTCTAGATACAAGATGACACAAGCAATAATATAAAGAAATATAAAACCCTAAGTGCAAGAGAGGGAGTAGAAGACTTAGCTGATTTCATAATTAATCCTGAAGTTTTTTGGACTAGAAATTTGGTAAATAGGTGGAAACTGTCACAATAAAACACTAAAATCTTGGAATTGCTAGATGAGCTTGGACCAGGGCACCTGGAACAGGACCAAGGTGCCTAGGTGCTAGAGACCTTTGTTGGGTGCCTGTGACTATGCAGAAGCTTGAAAATAATATATAGGAAATCAAGAAATTAAAAGCACCCAAAAACTTTCACCACGTGGAGGGATACAAATATGCCTTCCATCAACACATGTGAAGTTGTCTCCTTGGTCATCCACATCATCTCTCACCATTGAATTATGGGCATTTTCTTTGGTTTAGAAGATTTCAATCCACATAATTAAAATTATGATAATAAATGAGTGCGTAAATGTTTTCACATATTGATATTCAAGCCAAATTACAGTTCAAGTTTAATCATCATATCTCATGCCCAAAATATAACAATGAATGGACCTCTTATAGCATATTATTGTTGATGTTCACCTACAAACCCAACATATTTTGAACAAAATTAATTTTATCCCCTTTCTTTGGTATTTATTTTCAATTAAGAAAATGATTATTTATGATGTCTTAATCTTAAGTTACTCAAAAAAGGATTTTACTTCAAGTAAATATCTTCTGCTACATTGTACCTTTAATTATTTGTTGTAATTAGTAATTGTGATTGGCAAGTGTACTAGAGACATTGATAGGGAGGTGGAGGAAGTTTAGGATTGAATGAATCAAGGTGAAACATTGTATGGGGGAAGATTCATGATGAACGAGGGGATTAAAGGAGGAAATTTTTTGGATTGGGGAATCTATTTGAGGGAACATATGTGATCCTTAATTTTATTTCACAAATCTTCTATTGCGTTAACTAAATTTAGATTGTAAAAATATACACCATCACTTATATATAGGAAAAAGATGAATTATTGAGAAATTCTTGATAATGTACATACATCAGACGACTTTGGGTTATTTGGTCATTGTCGTAGTACGATATTCATGTCGTGCACATGAATTTTGTTCTCTTGAGCCCCACCATTTATTTTGCAATGATGTGTTCTACCCATCTATTGTAGTGATAGGACTACACCTAATGTTTTGAAGGAAAAAACAAGTCATGTTCGGCATGACCTTCCACTCCACCAACATACGAAATCTTAGTCCATGTGTTATCTACTCATTAGATATTGAACATCTGACTTAAGGAAGATGATTAATGTAACCCTCTATAGAGTTGTTAAGATTTGAAATTCAAAATACACGTGGCATGAGGAAGGTATATGAACGTGCATAAATTTGTGTACCTAGCCAAAACCATATTAGACATGGGAAAAGTTTATCTTATTTGAATGTCAATGTCTAGTATGTGTCATTTTTCTTCATCAGATTCAGCGGCCATTATCAAGGCTCTCTTTTGAATTATTTTAGAGGGTTTACATTTAGAATAGGAGGCCCCAAAAAAGGATCCCACAATCTTCCTTCCATCGAGTAATGCACCTTTTGTTATCTTTCATGACTCGTTATCCTCCTCGGACCATTGTAAAGTGAATGCTTTATCTCTCCCATGTGTTTCACTAGAATTCATGTTATTGTTGAAAACTATACTTTCAATGAGCTTAAATTGATCACTCAACTTTGATCTATATTGGATTTATATTTGGTTTTGGGATCAATAAGATTTCATATTTACATTTAGAGTCCTTCGATATAGACATCGTATGTGCATCATGGCTACCATATTGTGTACTACGATTCATACTTGTTCACATCTAGAATCTCATATCATAACTAATGAGATCATTTGAGTTTGCAAAAAAAATACCTCTTTTTCCAATGCCTCAAACATTAATTACACCGATATGCCTTTTAAAATAGGATTCTCGGTAGATGTACCTGACATGCATTTGAGAAATGAAAGGTCAAGGTTTTCTACTGGTGGTCATTAACGTACGATGTTGTCAGGATTGCTGATGAGAGGGAACCTTAATCTCTACCTTTAATCCTAAAGAGAAACCATAATCGCAAATGACCATCATTGCAAAGTTTATGTATCTCACATATGTAGAGTTCACGATTCAAACATATGCAAGTTTTCCTTGGAAGTATTCATTGAACATGCCTTTCCTTCAACGACATCTCTAAAGTACATTACCTCTATGATCTACAGCCTACACCACCTTTCTTTTTCAAAATATAGTCACAAATGACATGTGCTTCATATATTCATATTTTTAACGAATAAAATTTTCACATATGTTCCTCCAAAATTTTTCCCCATCCCTTAAATTCTCCTCCCTCAATCTCCTTGTTCATCACCCCTCTCCTCCACCAGTGTTTATCTCTCTTTAGTTTAACTTCTTTGATGTATTTCCTTCAATGTTTCCATGGCACATTTCATGTGTGATTGCTAGTAATTATAATTTTTAACAAACTAAGTCACAATCGAGCCTATGCTTTGAAATATTTTGTGAAAGATTTGTAAAGACTATGCCTTGACTTGAGTTGTAATCATTTTTTTCTATTCAATTATCATCAATTTTCTAAGTGACAATTAAATGATTGTTACAATTTAAGATTGAATTTGATTTATGCGACTTAAATGAATGTAAAATTTAAAATCATATATAAATGGATGTCAGAGTTAATATCTCCTTGAAGATCAATTGTGCAAGAGTTTGTATCATCGATTTCTTTAATCTAATAATATATTTGTTGTTGCATTCACTTGCAACAAATTTTTTATGATCGATTTCTTTAATAATATATTTGTTGTATTTATATAATTTAAAATTTGGAATATCTAAATTTAAGATTATGAAATATATATTACTCATTGATATTGTTACACACGGGAAGTGAAGTGTTTTTTAACTAGGTAATTTATAAGATTTCCTTAAAAGCCAATTCTCTTTTATACCAATGTAATTAATGTGGAATATATAATACTCATTGATCTTGTTATAGACATGTAATTTAGGGCTTTCTTTATGATTGAGTTTGATTTATGATCGAGTTTTATTTATAATTGATTTTTTTTAGATTTTATACTAAATTGCAGTCTTACATATATTATTTATATTTATATCATTTTAAATTTGTAAGAGTTAAATTAAGATTATGAAAGAGCATATGTACTCATTGAGTTTGTTAGATATAGGAACTAGTTTAGCTAGGGTAATCTAGAGAAATTCTTAAGAAAGTGAGTTCTCTTTTATAACAATATAATTAATGTGGAATATATATTACTAATTAATCTTGCCATATATAGAAAGTGTGTCTCAAACATATAAATTAGGGCTTTCTTTATGATTGAGTTTTTTTTTAGATTTTATAATAAATTGTAGTGTTATATATATATGTGTAAAATTTCTACTCCATATACAAAGTCATTTGTTTCAAACATATAATTTAGGGATTTCATTATGATTGAGTTTTCTTATAGATTTATACTAAATTTCAGTCTTATATGTATTTCTGAAATTTCTATTGTGTGAACCCCTCATTTCATCTATAGATGTAGTTGAACAAAATGAAGAAAAAGTTAATTTAAAAGTTTTTTTTGTTGAAAAATATTTCTTTAAACAGATTTTTTATGAGACTATGACATACTACAAATCCATCCTTTCATTGTATCGAGTCTCATTTGGTCGTTTAAAGGGACACAAATGATAACATGCAGTAACAACATCTTGCCACCGGTCTTTTTTCTGGGTGACGCCCCGTTTCTCTTGCCGTTATTAAGAGTTTTCCTCGCCCCCCCGCCCCATACGATTTTCGTCCTGTGAGCATCCCCATCACATGACGGCTTCAATAACACCTCTCCCATATTGCTAATTGATTCGAGAAAAACTCTCCATTCTACTCCCCCCCTTACTATCATTTTTTACAGTTTTTTTTGGACTCCCTCAAAATAAAACATCTAACTTCGTGTCAATGGATCAACTTTACTTTGGAAAAATAGAAATGTATTTTCAACCTTAAAAAAAAAAGAGACATAACAAGTCGAATATAAACATACTCGCATAAAGATAGTGACGATGCCCTAAAACATTTAATAGGGGGGTGTGTGAAAAGATTTTAGTTGACCTGTCGCAACCAAGGATTTCTTACTTGATGGAGTAGTGAAAGAAAAGGAAACTTGGTTATCAGTTTGGTTATACGATAAAATGTACCAATGATTGTAAAAATTATAACAATATGGGTGAATCTATGAAAGTATGGTTGTAATTAATTTATGCACCGATTTTTCTAATTATTTCTTCCTTGATATCTATATAAAAAAGGTGAAATATATAGTAGTTTTTTGCAATGCAGGATGCAGTGTATATAACTCCGAGCACTCTGGTTACATTGTTTGCCACAATATTATGATAGTAAAATAAAGGGGGAGAAATGGAATGCTTGACTTGCCTCGCCACGCCCATGTTTCAGTGGGTCAGCCCAGGAGGGTTTGTTCTTGAAAAAGTGGCTGGGGGTTGGGTGGAACGGGCAGTGGCTAGGGTGGCCTTATACATTGCATTGCCCTTGTGGGCCATTCTTTCATGATGGTGATTTGGTTGAGCTATGGAAGTTAGGAATGTGTCTGACTGCAGCATGGACTTTTTTGCTGAACTGACCTTAATGAAAAAGTGCTATCGTGTATTCGGTGCTCTGCAGATTCCGACACAAGTGCATAAGGTGGTGCTGGGATTTTTCCTCATCGCCAACAACTACTGGAGTCACGAGGGTAGATGCACCCTGACTATGATGTGTCGGGGTCCTCTAGTGTGATATGATTGGAGGCACTCGCCTGGCCCAACCCCGATCCTGGGGGGGGCTAAGCCACCTCATGAGGCCATGGGTTTGTTAGTCTTGCATTCACTCTATAAGATCCTGACCATCTCCAATAGTCGTCTCCGCACAATGACCCTCTTCTCTGGCCCTTGGTTGAAGCCCGCGGCACATGGCATGTGGTGGTTTGGCTCCTTCCATTGGGGCTCTCCTGCCGGGCGGGTGCACAAGTGTTGGGTGGCTCGCCACCCCCTCGGGGGTGGTTAATTAATGGGTTCCATCTCATTGTGGTATAAAATTCCCAACTGGGATGAATGGGCTGCTAAATCCGCCTTCACATCAAAAAGCCGGCTCCCCTTGACTGTTATTCCGCCTAGGATGTCTACCTCCGGCCTCCGGGTGCCACACCTCTTTTTGCCATCTTTTCTCTTGAAGTCATTTTTGATGCTCGCTCTCGCCTATTGTTCCATTTTTGTAACCCGGTTAAAGGGCTTTTTTTTGTTCGCCCATCCTCGTGACCTTGTCTTGGTTATTTGCCCTCGCGACTTTCATTCCTTGTGTGGAGGCTGTGAACCTCGGAACCGCCCCCGTACTAGAAGTAGACTTTTATTCTTTTGTCTATAATTAAAGATACAGTGGTTCCAGAGTAAAAATTATAGCAATGCTTACATACATCTACATATTCCTGATTTTTAAGTCTGAAAGGGAGAAAATTTTAATTTTTTCTACAAGCAATACTCATCGTTTAGGTCTCACCCAAACCTTAATTGAATTCATTTGAGTAGCGCATTTTTGTTTCTAACACAATCTAAAAATTTAGATATAGAGAAAAAAAACTACTACTTAATTTCACAGATAAATGAGACCGTCCTAGCATTCTCGAAATGATTGGATTCATCTCAAAAGCAGTCTAACGATGCCTGAGGCTTATTTACAAGAATCAAGATCCGCTATCTTAACATTTAGGTCACACTGACAATAGTCTTGAGAAAGTGATTGAGCATACGAACAATTTTTAATGTATATCGTAATCATGGTACCATAGTTTATCTCTAGTAACAAACTAAGGAATGTGGCTCCGCTTTTGGTCTGCTTGTTGCACGGCTTTGTTCAACTTTGCACCGTTTCATTGCTTTTATCTCTTCCTCTGTCAGAATCCAAATCTTCTACCTTGTCTTCTTTTCTTTTCTTATCCCCGAGGGGATACTCCAGCCTTAGTGGGCCCCTTCCTATCTAAGCCAGGCTTTCTCTTCGTTATCCGTGTGGTGGTGTTCAGGGGGGGCGGGGCGAGAGTCGTTACGCGGAAGCGGAAGAGTGGATGCCCAGCGTAATCTGATGGGTTCGGTTTGCGGGGGGTTGAGGTATATTCGTTGAGGGGAGAGAGGAGGAGTGCGGTGTGGTCGTGCCAAGGGAGTGGGGATAGCAGTGAGGGTGCTGGAGGTTGTCTTGACACGACAGGGCCTGTGACTCGGAGATATTCGGCCAGCGGGGGTGTACGTCGAAAGAGCTGCGCTAAGACTGGGACCGCGAGAGTCGTGTCGAAGGAGTTGTATGACCCTGGGGGGTCGGGGTTGGGAATGGAGTGGGCGAGATGGTCAGGTCGTCCTTCTTCAGATTGCGGGTTTTCGCACTCGGTAGGGCTGTCTTGTTTTTTTTCTCCTTTTTTTCTCAGTGGTGCAGGATGCCGTTGGTCGCCTTTAGTTTCATTCGGTGGGTGGGTTGTACCAATCTGGCCCTTGTTATCACATCATGGAGGTTTGCCTCCGGGTTTCGGCGTCGGGTCCTTCTTCTCTGGCCTACTTTCTGGGTCGTTCCTCTCCTCCTCTTTTCTGTGACGCTTTTCCTCGGCGCCTCCAGCCCTTTGGCATGTGGTTCCTGATGGGGTGTGTTTTCTCCGTGGTCCATACTATTGCATCTTCCGTAGGTTGTGTGTTCTCAATTGTTGGATTTGGGTCTCGTTCGGTTCAGATCGCTCCTGCTCCTCGGTAGGTTCCTTTCTTTTAATGTTTTCTATTATAGACAAATAATAAGTTTATACTGCTAAGATACCTCAGAAACCCACCTGACTTCCTTCAATAAAATTGTTAAATTTCTTCTCACTTTCTTATATCGTTACACCGATGATGTCTTTTGCACGAAGCATTGCACGAGCGGTATGTCTAAACTATCCATCGTCACATGAAAGTGTACGATGTAACGCCGAAAGGAATATTTTTAGGCTTCGAATTGAATGGGGGAACATGGAGAGAGAGGGGTGAGAGGAAATTTTTAAGGGGTGGAGCAAGTGGCGAGGGTGGGGTGAAATGCGAATGTGACAATGTTGGAAGTCAACCCTGCAGACAACCACAAACCTTTGTAGTGTACCCACACTTCTATTTGGAAAAAAACAACATCTTTTCAAAGCATTTTAAAAATGCCAGGTCTCCCTCGTTTTTGTACTACGACAACTTGGTTTTTATCCTTGACATCACTTTTGACACCAAAACTTTATCGAGAAGGACTCTTCACGATTATTGGTGATTCCCTCCATTAAACCCAAATTAATATGCCATTGAAGAAGTAGCGACGCATCACCTGAGCAACATTCCAATTCCAAAACACATGGGTCCATGCTAGTGACAATAAAACATGTCCCTTGTTGGCATGGCCAATTTAAGGTGAATTATTACCACAATCGCTCACTCCATGTGATGTTATAAATGTTGGACTTTAAATTTTAGAAAATGTTTTATTGAAACCTGACAACTTGGGTTGTGGTCGCAATTTTGAGATACATACAGAAGGGCATCAAATTTTGTTGTCATGCAAAAGCCAACGCTACAACTTCAATAATAACTAAGGAAACCTCAGGCCAAAAACTTGGTAGTGAGGATAGTCCCTTGCATGGGTATTATTATTTCTCTTGGATAATTTTTTTGTTCAAACACCGCTCTAATACACCCTCCCACTAATTATTATGAATCGCACGCCCCTCATTTTTCTTTCTTCAATCCTTTAAAATTGGGTTTGTCCGAAATACTAACCACTGTCATGACATGCACCATTTGTGAATGGAACCTGTACGTTACTGTGTATTTCCTTCCCTTTGGCGGGCAGGACGACGCGAAAGCTGTCTGGCCCCACCGCTTTTGAGCGGCCCCCTCGCCTTTCCCGTTTTACATGGCCCCCCTCCCTCCCACACCTCCAATTGAAATTTTGCTGATTTGTTTTTGTCTACCCTTTCTCGAAATCGCTTGCTGTGTTCGCTCCTACCCCACCGTTTCATAGTACAATTTGATGGCCCCCTATACCTGTCAAACCCTTTTTTTGAGTTGACTCTTTTTAAATAATACCTGTGCAAAGTACAAAACAATTTTATTTCTATCAAATTTGAGAATGATTTAAGATATTTGGATCGTATCTTTCTATTCTCATCGCCTCTCCTCATCCATATTCGCCCCCTCTTGTCCCTTCAACTATCCAACTTGCGAGTAGCCAAAAATAAAGTATGAATTCCTAATAAAGTGGGAAACATAAAATGAATAATAACCCTATTCGGGATCAAACGGGAAAATGCGACATAATAATACTTTGTGTAAAATAGAAAATTTTAAGGCTGCCATACAACTTAAAAACTCTTGCCGAGGGGAAAAGTTATAAGGGAAAAAACAAAAATCCGCCAATTAACATATTTGAATTCAACTCTTATTTTACTTTGCCATACAAAACATATGGGTTTGACCCTCCAAAATTATTGATCACACTGATTGTGTGATAATGCTGATAACATCGCATACGAAAACGTTGGAGCCATTTATAACCTAAATGACTTTCATCATACAAAAACTGCGCCTTTGAACATATTGGTTTGTGGACCTACTTTTCCAACACTGAACCATTTCTTACAATATATCCTTTCACAGCTTCCTTCATCATCCAAGAGTCTAGATAATAAATGCCTTCTTCTAGTCCATTCAGATGAAACGGCAGAATAACACTATTTGCCAAAATCTCAAAAAACAAACAAAAAAAAGAAAAAAAAAACCACCTCCGCACTCAGCTTTTAAATCACTTGCTTTGACTGCAGATGATCATGTTGGTGGGGGGCTGGGGGGTGGAATGGGGAGGGGGGGTCTGTACCTCACCTAAAGAAACAACTCTATCTATGATGGCCCTTTGCCCAACACACAGAAAATTCTCGGCACACACATTAGACCATGACTCGACCCCCAACCCTCCGGTTACAAGAGTCATAGGGGGATTCTTATTGTAACGTAGTACTCAAAAAATCACACCAAGAATGTCTGGTTAGCATTACATATAAGAAAGAATGAAAGTCCCAAGTCGGAAGGGTGATAGGGGCCGATTAGCTAAAAAATATTTTGTGAACTACAAACTCAAATATGCTAGCCACTTGCAGTCCACACCTCCATGCACGCATACCGAATATTTCCCCCAATCTACTGCCCGCTGAGTTTGGAAACATTGTAACAAGACTGTTTATTTCCACATCTTTTCCGTCGCTGGCTGTTTTCCATTTTGTACATACGTCCAGTTTTCCTTTATTTCGATTGTATCTTACCTAAGACAATTTAGCGACTATTTACCTCTTCTTTCAATACACTTGCTTGTATTCGCTACTTATTATTGTCAACTAATTCTGCACCCTCCATTTTCACGTCCTATCAGATCTCCCTAAATGTCTCCCCTACCCCTTTCTCCAGTATCCAACACAACCCCCTTTTGATGCAAGTCACACTCATGCCAAATGATAAAAGTTGGCAGATCTACTAGGCAAAGCTGAGGGGAAGAAACTCAAAACAGGTCTTTAACATCAGTCTGAGTCACAACGAAATGGAAGAATGCCAGTTATAACAATAAGATGTCGAGTCTAACATCTAGACCCACGGGATTACGTTCAACGAAAAAAATAGATGTCCAAATTGAGGCACCCAACAATAACAGTGTCAAGCTAATTTATCTGCTGTCTTCTATCATTTCCCCTTTTTGCTGCCTGCCACCCTTTCAGCGTACGCTCCCGTTTCTGTCCTCTGCGGGCAGCCTTTTTTTCCCGTCCAAAGCTATACGCTCTACTCCTAAAACTCTCAACATCCATGGCTCCACAGTTATCGTAATGTGACCTCCCTTAACATAAACAATAGTGAGCTGAAGATACACACAAACAAACCGCAGGGGGGGTCAAAATGTCCCGCGGCGGCAGGAAGAAAAAGACGCCAAACAAAAAGGATTAAGGGTAGGAAAAAGAAAGCCACAACCAAACCAAAAGCGAGATGTTGCACAAAACTAGAGAAACCCACCAAAAGGTACAAGGATCAGGATAAAACCCAACCACTGAGTGGAGCACTAGCCACCACCATCCAGTCACCAAGAATTGGCGCCTCTCACACATTCTACCTTGTTCTGTCTTAGTATTTCATTAGGAGTGTGCTAGAACATAGTCTAGCAACTCAGTGCTGCGGAACCGAGGATCCGTTTCATCGGTTAATTATCTCCCAACAATTCATTAACCGGAACTGTTTAGATGCTTAGTATTGTGTAAGCATAAATGGCGGTCTCCCCAGCCACCATCTTTTAGAGGCAGTGTGAGTAGGTAGGGGGGGGGGGGCCCTGAACCTATTATTGTTGAAACAAGTGAAGGGGGAACTAATATGTATCTCCACTATTGACTTCGAGTTTAGTTATTTATACCGATCTCTGGGTATCCATTACTTAGTTAAGTGGTTTTCTTATCAATATTGTTATTTTGCTCTATCAATGTTCCGAGAAGGTTGAGGTGGGAATTACCGTGGGTTAATTTGTTTTTTTAAGTATTTCACAAACATTGTATGGAACTTTAAGACTGTGCTGAGGGCCTCAGGGGGGGAGGGAGGGGAGGGGGACACTGTAAGAGGATGCGGGGTATCGAGCCAAGTAAACTGTAAACCATTGGGAGTGGAAGTAGTAGTGGGACACTTTATATAGTCAGGGGAACTTTGTACATATAAAGTTATCGAGGCAAGGACTCAAAAAAAAAAAAAAAAAAAAAAAAAAAAAAAAAAAAAAAGGGGATGCCGCAGCACGTCGCCAACGCAAGTCAAACGCGATAGCATAGCCTGTCGGTAGATGAAAGGAATAGGAAACGCTTTTAAGAAATCAAGGGTCTCTGTAGATATACCCACTCACCATTCATCCCGTGCAGATGCCACTGTAAGAAAGCGGAGAGCGACCGACACGGGGGGTGACGGAGTGCCTAGGGGGACTCGGCGTCAAGACTGACACTGGCTGGTCCCCTCTCGTGGACTATATCTGCAGGGCGCGGGGAATGCGAGGGGCTGCCCTATAACAGGGGGATGCCGATCTGAACCTAGGGAAGCCTCACGGGCGGGTGAGCACGACGATTGAATAAGTTTACTTTCGCTTTAGTTATTTTTGCCAGTCCCGGGTATAAATTAAGTTGTTAGAGGTGGCTTCTTCAATATTTATTGTGCTTCAATGTTCCTAATAGTTTTCCTTTACTGGTACTGTTTTTTTTTGCAAGGAGAGTTCACAGACTATTGTTGGAATTTAGGGCTGGAGATTGGAGTGAAGACTAACACCTGTCTCGCCAAGTCAACTCTAAACCATTGTGGAATGTTTGAAATAGCAGTGCATGACATATCTCAATATGTCATCATTAACATGCCAGAGCCGGAAGTTCAAAAAATCGAGCTATGGCATGGTAATGTTAATTGAAAGTAAAAGGGGAAACAGACAACTAAAGAGAAAATCAATGGGGTCTCTGTATAGATACACCACCTGTTTTAAAACAAGGCCCGGAGTGCCATCAATGGGTGACGTGGGGGGTTGTGCAAGTAAAAACTTGTGCTTGGAAACATATTTTTGACGTAGAGGGAGAACATTTGTTAGTGACATGCTTACTTTTAAAGTATAGGGTGCGACAAAATCTTAACAAACGAGTATACTCTGTAAGAAAACAGCCATACTATGGTTGCCAAATTATCTCGAAGGACTCTTCATCTTGATCACCACCCGGACCTATACAACATGATCCGCCAAGTCCCCTGGTCTGGATTCAGTCAAATCCTTTTAGAAATTTTTAAGGTTGGAGTGAATCTTACCTATAGGAGGCACAGTGAGCTAAGAAATTAGAGAACAACATGTCTTGTCCCCCAGCTCACATACCAACCCTATTCCATGGTTTATATTCCACGAAGAACGATGTAAAGTATCATGTGCATACCATTCTAGATAACATTCTTGGATTCCTACTTTCTACAGGTACAAGGTGTATAATTCAATCGTCATAAATAATAACAAAAATTAGGGCCCCACCAAATACTCAGAATCTTAACATAAAATATCATACAACAACAGAACGCCTAAACGAAGATAATGAAAGGGAAATGACCTTGCCAATGAAAAAAAAGCTCGTCATCATACACAAGAAAAGAATTTCAAGTACTTATGAAATCCAAGGATTGACACCTCAACTTTATGCTCACCAAGCCTCTATTTGTTAAATGATATATTCCTCGGCAGTGAGCAATCCATAATCTTTAGAAGGGACTTTGACCAAGGATCTTTAATTTTTTGCAATTTTTCCTGAACCAAAGGCTAAGGCACCTGAGCAAAGTTCCCTCTGGCGTTGGAATCAAAATGACAAGGCACACCATGTCCTTGGCTTGTATAATCTTTCAACTGGTCTGTCATCTTTAATCTGTAGAACACCAATATTGTCTCAAGCCTCCATTCTCCAAGTAACTTTTTTGTAGAGGTCTAACAAAATAGGGTCATATGCCCTTCATGTGGCTCTAAGGGGCAAGAATAATACAAAACCCACTAATTTTTCTTCTTCCCATTTCATAAGGATCTTCCACGGAAAGTCAATCAAATCAAATCGCCCTTGCCTCACTGCCCACGCATGTTTAGTATTTTGAAGTGGAATTACTGTAGAATGAACAATATTCATTCACAATTCAGCAAACAAGATTTTTACATATGAACCAACGAGTCGATCCATTATACCATTTTGTTCACAATTATTTCTTATGGGTAATTAACGCCTGCGACATTGGAAACATGCATATCACCAATGGACACACTTAGGGTAAATTTTTTTATATTTGAACCTTTAATGCTTTTGTCATAAGCCTTGGTACCACCATCCCTCATTGTACAGAATACCATACTTCCAACAAATATCCAAATATTGTGTAATATGACCCTTTCTTACCAGAGATACCAAGAGAAAATCACGGCACATTAACGATTGATGACCAAAGCCGCCAAATAAGAGCTTTTAAAACCTGTGGTAAAGTGAGAGGGACGAAACGACAATAATATTGTTCCCAGCACTTAAGCTCTAAACATTTTAGACAACAAACGAAAAAATTAGATGAAAGGAAGAAAAACAATCGGCAGTCCTCTAAAAAATTACACCCACATCTCAACAGCAAAGAAACCCTAGCAAGAGCCAGAGAATGGCGAGTTGAGAATGATGATCGGCTGAGTTTAAGCGGCACAATCTCAACAGCCTCGTATTCAAGCAAAATAAGGCCCAAACTGGATTTAAACAACCCCCAATCGTATCACATCTAATCGACATATTCTTTTTCATTTTGAGGGATATAAAGACCATTACACAGCTTGAGACCAGGTTGAATTCCCAAAAACCATTGTGCCGAATTGTAGTAGGGTCTATAGAGTCTAAGCCTAACTCATTGATCTTTCCTCTACGCACGCCTGCGGGCATCAAGAGACAAACGCTATGTCCATCCTGAAAAAAGCATCAAATCCTATAACATTCACCATTTTGTAACGACTTGACGGAGGGCGGGATATATTTCAATGTCGGTCGTTTAACGTGGACAAACACCCATCAGTTCATGCTTGCAGTGCTCACATTCATCCAGAACACACTTGCAGATAAATTAGGGCTTGCACTACAGGCGACAGATGCAAAACACCTCTACGACTTGGATCAAAAGTAAGGGGGGTCCTCTTGTAATGAAGTTGACCCCCCCCTAACAAAGACCGGTTTCGGCGTATCTGTCGCAACCATATACATGACAACTGTTCAACATCAAACCAATGGAAGGGAAATTAAAAATTAGCCTAATATTAAATACCACCCGTACGATTTCAAAACGCAGCTCCCTGCGGTAGAACAAACCTTCTATTCTCTTACATGTGTAAGTATCAAGCAGGTCAACGCCACTACAACGAACGCCTTCGGTGTAACTCGGAGGAGAGAGGAGGGGGGAACACAGCAACCGCATGCACATGGGGCATTTGGGACGAGTCAACACTTAAAGGAACTATTTTTAAGGGAGGCATAAAAGCTGAATGTTCTTGTCGTTCACGTCTCCTTTCCTTCCGGCTCGTCGATTATTATAAGTTTCTTCCTGAGCTTGGTCGAATAGTTGTTGAATGTGTCGCACGGCGACTCATTGAGGCATCTTGACAGACCCTGGCAGCACATGGAAGACAGTCTCTCCTCTTCCTCCTCATATTCCTCCTCTCCCTCCTCTTAAGAATATTACTAGCAATCGCACATGAAATGTACGATGGTAACACCGAAAGGAATCTTTTGAAGGATTCAAATTGAATGGGGGGAAATAATGGGAGAGAAAAAGGGGTGAAGAGGAAATGGTTTGAGGGTGGATAAGTGCGAGGGTGGGGAAAATGGATTGGGGAAACAAGATGGAAGTCAACCCTGTAACAACCACAAGACATTTGTATTTCCCCACAATTATATTTTTGCAACAAAAACACAATATTTTCAGCACAATTTGAAAAATGCCATGGTCTCCCTCTGTTGGTAACTACGACCACTTGGTTTCTCCTTGACATCACTTTTTACGACCAAAACATTATCGAGAAGGACATCTTCATGATTATGGGATGATTCCCTACATGGGTAAAAATGAATGCCATTGAAGAAGTATATCGCATCGCATGAGCACATTCATTCAAAACCATGGGTCATGCGAATGCAATATATGCAAGGTCCTTGTGGGCATGGCCAATTTAGGTGAGTATTACACATCACTCACCCATGTGATGTTAGAAGTGTTAGACATCCTTAAATTTTGGAAAATGTTTATTTTCCCTGAGAACTTGTTGTGTTTCATGTGAGATACATACAAGAATGGCATGCAATTTTGTGTAATGAAAAGCAATGCTAACGTCAATAATTAACTAAGATAAACCTCGTGCCAACAATGGGAGTGAGGATATCCCTTGCATGGGTATTATTGTTTCCTGAAATATGTTGTTTCAAAACCCTAGGCAACGCCTAGATTATGAGAATCCCCAATCATTTTCGTCTTAGATAAATGGTTTTCGAAATGCTACAACGTAATGCACATGAAATGTGTGATGGAACCGTGGAAGTGAATGTGTATTGAATTTAAATTGGAGGGAGAAAATCATGGAGGGAGTGTTGGAGGAAAGAGAAGTTCAAGGGAAGGAAAATCATAACAATAACTCCAAGGAATTGTTGATTGAATTTGTGCTCCATTTCTCTGTCTTTGTGTCGCTACCATTGTTCATAGTAAAATTTGATGGCCACCTATACCTGTCAAACAATTTGTGAGTGACTCATTTTATAATAATACCTTTCAAAGTACAAAACAATTTTATTTCTATCAAATATTCTATATTTATTTAATTATTTGTATAGTATATTTATATATACTAATATAATATCCTTATAAATTTATATGAAAAATATGGTCACATTAAAATATAAAAATTTAAGATGCAAAAATAAATTTGAATTCTAATAAGTTTGAAAACATAAAATGATAATAACCACTTAATTCGGGATCAAACAAAACTAAATTCTACATAATATCCTTTTGTAAAATAGAAAATTTAAGGCTGGCCATAAAAACTTAAAACTCGATGACCGAGGGAAAAAGTTATAAGGAAAAAACAAAAAGCCCAAGGAAAAGATGGGAATGCCACGAATACAACAGAAAATCCCAAGGAAAAGATGGGAATGCCAACTCTTAGGTAACATGGTGCCATACAAAACATATGGGTTTGACCCTCCAAAATTAGGTATCACACTGATTGTGTGATAAGGTTGATAACATCGCAGTTACGAAAAGCTGGAGCCATCTATAAGCCTAAAATGGACATTTTCATACAAAACATGTCTCCTTTGAACATATTTTTTGTGGACCGTAATTTTACAAAGAAACATTTCTTAAATATATCCTTTCGGACAATATTGCTAGATTAAATGAAATGCTTCTTCTAGTCCATTCAATGAGAAAGGCCTAATAACACAATTTGCCAAAATCTTCAAAACCTCTCAATCCCGCATTTTCCCTTCACTTGCTTTGACTGCAGATGGATCAATGTTGTCATGTCTGCAACGCTCACCTAAAGAAACATACTCTTCATTTATGTCTTATGACAAGAATTTTGTCCCACACATTGGACCAGACTCGATCCCCCAACCTCCATTTCACAAGTCACAAGGCTTCTTATTGTAACATAGTACTGAAAATCGAACAAGAATGTACTGGTTAGCATTAACATATAAGCAAGAATGAAATCCAATCAATATATATGTGTTACTATTATTGTAACTACAAACTCAAATATGAGAGACTGCACTCCACAAATCCTCAAAATAATTGTCCACACATATATACCACTCATTGTAACAAGAATGTTTATTCCATCATCTTTTCAATAGCTGGGCTTGTCTTTTTTAAAGAAGAAGGGTCCTTTTGTGCATTTTATATAAAGACAAAATTTAGAAAATGGAAAATCATTACAAGGATTTTTAGATCTTGGTATAAAAAATTGCACAAGAAATTTTAAAATTCCACAATACAGAGCTACAGAATGCTCACAAAACTGGGCTACAGGTATACAACACAACACCTTTTGATGCAAGTAAACTCATGGCCTAAGAGTAAAAGTTGCAGATCTAAGCAAATCTTAGTGAATAAACTCAAAATAGAGACTTTACCTTCAGTTGAGCACAACTACAATGGAAGCATGGCCGAGTTATACACTAAGGATGCAAGTCTAACATCGAGCCCCACCGGGATGAAGTTACAATGAATGAGTCCAAACTGAGGCACCAAAAATAATAGTGTTGAGCTCATTTAACAGAGTCGAGCATTGCAAAGTTGTGCTCGGGCCACCCTGCAGCGAGCTACAGGTATGCATATGCGAGTAACCTTTTGACCTCCAGAGCTATGAAACTCGAACAACTCTCAAACAGCCATGGCAAGCCACATGAATGTAATGGCAAGCCATTATAAACAATAAAGTGAGCTGGCAGAGTAACACACACACACACACACACACACACAGAGACTGAGATGTGCACAAAAATAGAGAAACCCCAACAAAAGGCACAATGATCAGCGATAAAACAAACAACTGAGTTATGAGTAGCGCGACGAGCCAAGTCACCAATGAATCGTGCCTCTACACTTCTACCTTGTTCGTGTAGTTAGTATGTTCATTAGAGTGGCTTAGAACAATCTGTCTACACCCTACATAACCTCGTTAGTAGTATTTTAAGGTTGAAATAGATGAAGGATAGGAGGTTCCCCATTTGAGGAGTTGCTGGAGTAGAGTTGTTGCCTAAAGTTATATTTGAAATTTTGAGGTGAAGCTAATATTTCCACTGTTGACTTCGAATTTAGTTATTTTCCATTCCGGGTATAATTAGTATTTTAAGTGGTTTGCTTTCAATAATTTATTTTGCTTCAATGTTCCTATAAGTTTTAATTACTGGTAATGTTTTTTTTTCAAGTATATTCACAAACTATTGTTGGACTTTATGGCTGTAGTTGGGTGAATAATTCATGGAGCCAAGTCAACTGTAAACCATTGGAATGTGAAATAGCAGTGCATGATATATCTCAATAGTGTCATCATTAACATGCTAGAGACTGAAGTTCAAAAAATCTGGCTATGGCATGGTATGTAATTGAAAGGAAGAAGGAACTCTTTAAGAAATCAATGGGGTATCTGTACAGATACCACCACCTGTTAGGAAATATAAAGGCCATGGCCATCAATTGACTTTGTCAAAGTAAACTTGTGCTTGGAAACATATTTTTCTATAAACATTTGTTAATGACATGCCTACAATTTTAAAGTATAGTTGGCAGAATCTTCGCCTCTTGATCTCTGTAAGGCAGACAAAGCCATACTATAGGTTCCAAAATATTCTCGGAAGGACTCTTCATCTTGATCACCGGAGATAAACATGATCTCCAAAGTCCTCACCTTTATTATTCAGATCCTTGTAGAATTTTTTATTCTCAGAAGGTTTGGAGTGAATCTTCTACAAGGAGGGCACTAGTGAGCTAAGAAATAGAGGCAAAATGTCTTTTCCACCAGCTCACATACAAGCACCTATTCACAGGGTTTATATTCATGAAGAACGAGTTAAATTAATCAATTTGCATCCATTCATAAGATAACATTCTTGGATTCCTACTTTCTGCAGGTAAAAATGTGTATCATATCAATATTCATAAATAATAACAAAAATTAGGCCCACCTAAATATCATAATCTTAACATAAAAATATCATAACAAAAACAGACGCCTAAACGAAGATAATGAAAAGGGAAATTCCCTTGCCAATGACAAAAATCTCTGTCAGCATACACAAGAAAAGAATTCAAGGACTATGAAATCCAATGATTTTCACCTCAACTTTATGCTCACCAAGCCTCTCTTTGTTAAATGGATATATTCCTCGGCAGTGAGCACCATAATCTTCAAGACGCCGACACCATTATCTTTAATTGTTTTTCATTCCTGAACCAAAAGGATAAGGAACCTGATCAAATTTCCCTCTGGCCTTTGAATACAAGAATGACAAGGCAAGCCATGGCATGGTCTTGTGATACTCTTCAAATGATCTGTCATCTTTAATCTGTAGACACAAATATGGTCTCAAAGCCTCCATTCTCCAGTAACTTTGTGTAGAGTTCTAACAGAATAGGGGTAGATGCCCTTCATGGAGGCGCTAGTGGGCAGAAGAATACAAAACCACTATTTTCCCATTTCCTGAAGGAGCTTACAATAAATCATCAAATCGCACGTGCCTCACTGAACAAACAGGTTTAGTATTTTGAAGTGGAATTACTTTTAGAAATGAACAGATGGGCATTCACAATTTACAGCAACAAGACTTTTTACATAGAAACCAACATATTCTATTCCATTACCATTTTGTTCACAATATTTTTATGGGTAATTAACTCCTGCGACATTTGAAACATGCATTAACAAATGGCAAACGTAGGGTAAACAATTTTATGTTTGAATGCTTTTGTAATAGAGCATTGGTACCAGTCCTCAGCGTATAGAATAACACAATTACTTCAAACAAATTCCAAATATTTGTGTATATATTAACAGTTCTGAACAGAGATACAAGAGAAACTCGCGTCACATAAACAGACACGATGACCAAAGCAGCCAAATAAGAGCTTTAAATCCCATGTGAGTAAAGCAGAGAGGAAGGAAACGACAATATATGGTTGCCAGCCACGTAACCTGCTAAACATTTAAGAACACAAACGAAAATATATGAAAGGAGAAAAAAATCGGCAGTCCTTCTATAAAAATTACACCCACAACTCACAAAGCAAACAAGAACACTGTCGAGCCAAGAGACATGGCGAGTTGGAGAATGCTGAGAGGCTGAGTTAAGCGGCAAGCAATACTCACAAGCCTCGGAGGAAGCAAAATAACCCAAACTGGATTTAAACACCCCCAATCGAGCACATTCTACGACATGATTCTTTCATTTCAAGGGGAAGAGAAGACCCATTACACAGAGCTTGAGACAAGGTTGATTCCAAAACCCATTGTTCCTAACTGCAGTAGGGTCGATATGAGCCTAAGCCTAACTAATTGAATCTTTCCTCGACCACGCCTGCGGGGCATCAAAGAGACAAACACTATGTCCATCATTAAAGCATCAAATCCTGTAACCATTCACCATGTTTTGTCACAAGCTTGACGGAGGCAGGGATATCTTTCATGTCTTCATTGACGCGGAAAAATACCATCATTTCCATGTTTGCGGTGCTCCAGTGCATCCAAAACACACAACCTGCGGATAAATTAGGGCTTGCACTGCATGCGACAAATGTAAAACACATCTACGACTCGAATCCAAAAGTAAAGTGCCTCCCTGTAAGTGAAAGTGACCATAACCTGTTTCGTAGTATCTATACGCAGAGCATAAAATGACAACTGTCAAACATGCACAACAAAAGGAAGTGGAAATTAAAAAATTAGCCTAATATTAATACGCGTCTGATTTCAACGCCTCTCCCCTGCGGCAATAACAACCTTTTATTCTCTGACGTGTGTCAGTATCAGCAGGTTCAACTCCACTACAAGAACGCGTGTAACTAGGGGAGGAGAGAGGAGGGTGGATACACATGCACGCCATGCACATGGTGCATTTGGACGAGCAACACGTAAAGGAATATTTTAGGGAGGCAGATAAAAGTGTAAGCTGCATGGGGCGTCGACACAGCTTAGTAGTTAGTAAGATGAGCTTCAACAAGTGTATTTTGTTATGGGTGTTGCATGAAGACGATGCTTGTCCTTGAGTTTTTTTGGACGTTCGCCTTTGATTTAAAGGTGATTTGCATTTTGATATGCGGTTTTCAAGTTTGAGATTTAAATTGTTTTATCACTAGCAATCACATTTAATGCAATTGCAATAGAGACGCTAAAAATATGGGTTAAAAACACCGAATTTAAGAGGTGAAATAATGTAGGAGGAAATCAGCCAATGAAGGTGGGGATCGAGGGAGGAGAAGTCTAGGGGTGGAAAAATTATAAAGAGAAATGATAAGATACATATGAACCATGTCTCATTTTTGACAATCGTTTGAAGGAGAGAGGGGGTATGGTGTACATATCGATGAGACAATGTATTTTCAAAATATATCAGAAAACAAGACCTTTTTTTTAATCAATACTCCTAATGTCAATAGTAATTTTTGAAATGTCGACCCTTGTGTTTTATGGTAGTTAGAAGAAACAACAATTTTAGGGGAATTCATTTCTGTATTGGCATCTCATATGGAGTTGATGTAGTAGATAAATTTGATAACCACAAAACGTGGCCAATCAAGTGGTTTTGCACCATCTTTACATACCATATCTTAGGCCATTCTCTACATTTGCCCACACAACAATAAATATTAGTCACAAGAGTTTTCCTTGTGGATATGTAAATAACAATGCCTCCTTAACATTACATAAGGTTCTTAACACTCATTAAATTTTAAGTATATCATGTGTATAATCTTATCCCTATTATTTGAAAAAATTTTGCGTGATATACAAGGCTTTAGAGTATGAGGGACTGGTCATAGAAGATGAGAGAGGACCAAGCGTATGAGTGTTCTTATAAATTTTGTAAGGAATTTATGGAATGTAAATGCACTAACTATTGATTCATTAAATGTTATTTTCTAATATTAAGTACATAAATTCTATATCATGCAAAGTTTTCATGACTGACATGCTCTTGTTAACTTTGTCACTCCTAATATTGTTATTGTAAATATTTGAACACACAACTTGGAACTCCACTTATTTTTTATTCCTTAGTCAAAGACATGACTTTGTTCACTTTCATCCCACCCAATTATTTTTTTGTGAACATGTAGACACTAAAATTTGGTAACTTGTCCTTTTACAATGATAAGTTTGGCTATGCTCCCTTACTAACATAGATGCTCACATTCAGAACATGGATAATTTTAGTGGTGAATATTCATAATGTGGCGAAAATTTTATAATAGGAAAATTTGAAAAGGCAATTTTTTCGGAGCAGGTCAGTTTCCTGTTCACCTAAAATTTACAGTATATATATTTTGGTGTCGGCTTCCCCTACATTTGAAAACATCACCTACAAAAACCTAGGTGATTCACCAAGTAGTATACTACCACCAGTACCTTACCAATATAGTATAGATTTATCATTTGATTACTTAGTAGTTTGCAGTTGGGAGACAAAGGCTATTTGTAGACGAGTGACTATAAATATTTGATGACATGCAAAAAATGTTTTATGTGGATGGGAGATAAGGAGATTTAGCTGACACACAACAAAGTGTTTGTTGTTAACGTGCGATAATAATATTTTTTGACACGTGACTCATTGCATTTGCTAACGTGCAACATAGGTTTGTCTGACGCACGACTCACTGTATTTGCTGACGTGAGACTCGTTGTATTTGCTGATGTGCAATTCACCATATTTTCTAACACGTAACTCAATTTTCTCTGATGCGTGACTTATTTATTTTTTTGATGCACAACTTAATTCAAAATAATAGAAGGTGTGAGTGCTTAGAATGGGAAGACCCAAAAAGTAACTAAGAAGTCTCAGAAGTCCATGTTCAAGTATTTTGGAAACTCTGCTATAACAAATATTGGCAACCACTAACACCCATATAGCTGCCACCGGAAAAAATCAGAGTACTGATTGTGTGGAAGGTAATATTGAGGTGGGCATGCATTCTACACAGTATCAACCAAATGACACCTATGATGATACAATGCCAGATCTTGAAGATATACCTGTTGAGATGCCAGATCCTGAAGATATTATTCTTGTTGGGGTGTAACCATGAGTGTATCAAGATATTGTATATACAAATACTCAACAAAATGGAACAAAAAAATCAAATTCAAATTATGGTTCACGAAAGAGGAAACCAGGTGATTGTGATATTGCTCAGAATTCTACTCAAAAAATTAAAACATTGAAAACGAACAAGAATATGTAAACAATTGGGAGGACTTACAAGTTTGATTGGGCTGCCAAATTTCTGTTTATCGAACCTGTATATTCATCTAATTCAGAAGAGATCCCATCTAAATGTACATGTATAATATGTATGTGGAAATTGGGAAAGCAACAAAAAATGCAATTGAAGCTGGACACTATAGAAAAACATTGTGGAAAACTGAAAAAGAATGCATGCATGTTAAATACACAGAAAAGTATGAAGCATAATAGAAAAAACATAGATATCTCATGGAAAAGGGAGGAACGATCACATCGCAAATTGGTAAGATGAATCAAACAAATATACATGCAAAACTCATACAGTTCTCTACTTTATTTCACATACTAAAGAAAGGAAGACCGATTTCAAATTTCCTCTTTTTACAATTTTTTAATAAGTATAATGGAATGCCCAACGTACCTCAGTCTCATTGGTCTGACAGTAGTGCATGGGAAATGGAAAAATGCCTTTCGATGATAGAGAAGGAATATTTTAAAGACACTGTAGAAAAATCTAAGTTTATCTCTCTTTCAATTGATGAAGTGACAGCAGTCGACAACACTGCATGGGTATATATCCATGTCTATACTTTAGAAAATCATTTAAGGACACCTCATATGTTGGGTGCTATGAAAATGGTTAAAAACTGTAATGTCGAAAACCTACATTAAATAGTTGTTTCTCATTTGAAATATACTGTTGGAATGGCTGATTATGAAATCGCTACGAAGTTGGTATGTGTCAGAGAATATTGTGCATCAGTCATATAGGGTCACCGAACATGGTTTTTTGTTAGATTGCAAACAACAATGGCCCCTTATATGCTACCAATTCACTATATGGCTCAAAGAATGAATTTAGCGGTATAAAATGGTAAACAACTACAAAAATGAAGCTAAAGTAGAAGACCTTATAATAGAACTTCATTCCTATATGGCAAGTAGCCCAAAGTGATTTCTTGAGTTCCAGAAATTCACAATTGGAATTACAGATGGAAAAAAACTTCTAAAGGATGTTGAGATGAGATGGATTTCTTTGTACGAACCTACATGCAGAGTTCGTGAGGAGTATCCTTCGTTGGTTAGTTTCATGCACAAATATCATCATCAAGTTGACAGGGCAAGGGACTTGTTATTCTGTTTAATTGATTTGGAGACATTGGTTGGTATTCTTCCAATGTTGCAGGAGATCAATACATTGATGAAGCATGCACAAGGGAGATTAATCTATATTGTGGATTTTATGAGGATTAGAAAAATGGTATGTCAAAGTCTTGATGTCTTGTATTGTTCCCAAGATAGTTTTGATACACCTGTTTTTGAGAATTAGAATGCTTTATTAGATCTTAAAAATACCAGTAACTATTTGAGATTTAATATCCAAGATCACCTCTGCATCAATATTAATGGGAGGGACATACCACTACACATTTTGCAAAAATGTCAAGATATTATAGGATCAAAACAATTAGATTTTCCTATGACACGTAATCTCTTTGAGTCTATTATAGTTGAAACAAGAATAAAGCTTTAAAAAAAATTAGAATCCTTATCATTAGAAATTAGAGAACATTTCTCCAAAGATAAAATTCGTGAAGCAATGGGTGTGATGAATCCTAATTTTTGGAATACTGAAGGTGCTCGTGTAGAATTTGTAAGAAAGTATTTCCATAAATCCATGGGTACAATAATGGAACATTTCATAAAGACTTCAGAGGTCAAGGGTATGGAAATCAAAGGTATAGTGAATGTTGATTTATTAAAGTCTCAATCAACAAATTTTGCAACAACAATGAGGAACCAATATAAAAATTTAGATGAACCTTATGAGAGTGGTGGTTTTTTTATTATTGGTAAATATATTTTTGAAAGGGACTATACCCTTGTACAATGAGGCTTAGAAGCCAGAATTGGAAGCTACAACACAGAAAAAGATCAGAATCCAGATAGAACAATAATGACCAACTGCAAAAAATTGTCTACAAAGAAAAAACCAACAACCAACAATACATCAGCAAATAAACAACTGATGTACAGCGATCAAACAACAATGGTACATCAACACCATTGGAAAAGAAACACTCTATGATCTGGCCATGAAAAAGGATTCGAAAACAATGTAACCCAGCTGAACACTAATAGAGAAAATCATCTAGGCATAGAGCTCTCCTTCAGGGTGAATTTTTTTTTCTTTTTGTTGACCGTTACCCAGCCTGATGGAGCCTCCATAGTTGGAGGAGAAGACAAAGGAGGAGTATTTTCCTTAGTTCCATTTGTCCCAATTGGGGCAGCGATGTTGTAATCCTGAGAGATATATTTATTATTTTCCTTACTATCCTCAACAACTTGTGCATTTTTATTCTGCTAACAATTTGAGTTTCGGATAGAGGGGTTTCTAGGGAAGAATCAGATTCAGCCACAGTATCTACTTTTGATTCAAGATCCTTTTTTGCATCAAAAATCAGGTGTTCCGGAGTGCGTCTTTCCACCAGTTGCGCTTCTAATGTTGATGTTTTTCCATCCCACAAGCAGTAGAGGTGTGTCCTAAGCCAAAAAACCTTCTACACCAGAAAGGTAGACCTTCATAATCAAGAGTTTGTGACCAAGTTCTATTTTTCACTCTAAGATCTATAGTAGCAGGAAGATTTTTATCAGTGTCAAGTTCCACCAGGATTCGGGCATAGGTAGTATGGGTGTAATTAGTGGTTTGATAATCTATATAGAGTGTAGTTCCCAAGGTGTTTCCAATGGATGTCAGACAGCCATGACTCCAGAATTGGAGAGGTAAATGGGGCAGCCTGATCCAAACAGGTTTCCATGAGAATGATTCTATGTGCGGGTTAAAGGATGGGAACCAGGGTTTTATGAGAGTGGTGTTATTACAAGACTCTAGTGAGGAATCTATCAAAGTATTGTCTTACAATAAGACATCAGTGAATATTTCAGATTATATGAGTTATGCCAAACAATGATTCTGGGGTCTGTGGATGACGAAAGGGTTTTCAGTGCTTTATCATTTATAAAATCAAAACTAAGAAACAAGTTGGATAAAAATATAGAAATTTACATGAGGTGTTATGTTTCTTGCTACTCCATGGAAACCTTTCCTTTCAAAAAATCAATTACACATTGGAATTTCCTTTTCGAAAGAAGATGTGTAAATAATATAGCTACAAGCACAATTGTTCCCAATGATGAGACTGGAAATTGTGTGTCGTCACACTCTACAGAAGAGAACATCGACTTTGAAGAAGCTAATGATAATGGATTGTTTCAACTTTAAATAGGTATCTCCTTGACCTTAATTTTATTTTTTGTCACCTTTCATTTTACTGTGGTTATTTATTCAATTTCATATTAATTCTACAGATGCAAATATTGAATGAGGAGGCTTTTTTATCAAATTTTGTTTCAGATCTTGTTATCGTTAAAGATGTTACAATTATATATATTTATATTTATTTAAATATAATTATTTTAAAAAAAAATTGTTTTATATAATTACTATTTTGGATTTTTCGAATAAGAAATTCTGTTTTAAAAATTGTGTTTGTTACATGCATTTTTCGAATACTAATTTACAAGACCTTCAAAGTTCATATCTGCATATTCTTCCACTATTATACTCTTTCAGACTTCCAGACTTCTACTATCCAGACATATCCAAGTTAGCATTTGCATTTTTCTTTAATCTTTTGTTTCTTCCTTAATCTGATCAATCATTATTTCATCTTTTTTTTGAAAATGTGGGTTGACATCCATTCGAGGAAGCTCTCACTTCTCGGTACTGACAATGTTAGGCAACTCACCCATCTATATACTAATCCATTTCTCATGTTGAGTTTTCTTGAATCGAAGATCTTCTAGCACGCTATGAAGGATGATTTCTCATTTTCCTTCCATATGCTTTGTCACAACCATCTAATAGACAAGAGGTAACTTAAACCCTATTATATGACATTGCTTGAGTTTTTACAATTATGTTTAATTTATTTTTGTATTTGCAATTTTTTTACATCCTAAAGTGTTTAAACTTTGTGGGATAAAATCACACATTCGAATTTTACAAGTAGAGAGAGGAATATTTTTCCATATTAAGATGTTTCTGTCATAACACATTCAAAATTTTCTTAAAACAATTATCCATTATACAATTCATCATCCACGATCGTGCTTGAAGCTAAATCTACGTCCACATACAATGTCATCATCCACATCTAATGTCATCATATCATTGATTCATTACAAGTAGAGAGAAGAATATTTTGAGAAGGTTTAAATGCAAAGAAACCTCATACAAAGTTCCAATTTTACAAGTAGAGAGAATAATATTTTATTGTATTAAGATGTCACTATCCTAAGACATTCCAAATTTTCTTAAAACAATTATCCATTATCATCATCCATGATCATGCTTGAAGTTAAATTTATGTCCACTCAATTCATCATAATCCATATCTATTTTAATATCATAATCCACATCTAATGTCATCATAGAAGATCATTGATTCACTACAAGTAGAGAGGAGAAGATTTTGAGAAACTTAATACAGAGTTCGAATTTTACAAGTAGAGAGAAGATGTAATTCCTAGACTCCTTACACACTTTAATTATTCTTAAACAATTATTTATCCATTATCATCATCCTTGATCGTCCTTGAAGCTAAATTTAAGTACACACAATTCATTATCATCCATATCTATTTTAAATGTGCAAAAACATCGTTGTCCTAACACATTCCAATTTTTCTTAAAACAATTATCCATTATCAGCATTCATCATCATCTATATCCATTCTAATGTCATCATATCATAACAAGTAGAGGGAAGAATATTTTGAGAAGGTTTAAATGTTTTTTGTCATACCACATTCTAAATGTTCTTAAGACAATTATCCATTATCATCATCCAGAGTTCATGATCGTGCTTGAAGCTAAATCTACATCCACATACAATTCATCATTATCCATATCTATGATTCTATTCTAATGTCATCATCCACATCTAATGCAATCATCATTACAAGTAGAGAATATTCTGAGAAGGTTTAATTTTTTAGAAACCTGATACAGAGTTTGAAATTTTATAAGTAGAGATAAGAAGATTTAACTCTATTAGTATTAAGATGCCTTTATCATACCACATTCCATATTTTCTTAAAATAAATAATTAACCATTATCATAACGACATCACATTCAAATGAAACATAAACAACCATATACAATCTAGAAATTCTATACATAATATATAAGAAGATATAAAATTCTAGATTATAAAGTATTTCAAATTCTCAAACGCCATCACATTCAAGTTTCAAATTTCAAATCCAGATAATAAATTATTTCAAATTTTCAAACACCATGACTGTCACACTCAAGTTTCAAATTTTCAAATATGGATTATAAAGTATTTCAAACTTTCAATTATAAATTTTTAATTTTTCAAGTACCGACCCTTGATCTCTGAAATGGCTTCCACCCTCAATGTTAGTTGTACTTCCTTCCCCTAATGGCTTCTCCTCATGTAGTTGTACTTCTTTCCCCAATGTCTTCTCCTCCTGTACCCCTTTCCATAGTGGCTTGAAATAATCCATAACTAATCAGATCTTCCACAACACTGTCTAGATTCTTTACGATCCTTTGTTCTTCCTTTATCGCATCTCCATGGGATAACAAATTGGGATCTGCAGCTGCCTTGGATTTGAATAAAATTTCAAGGTCGAAGCCATGCTCTTTAATTATCCACTTTAGTGCATTGTTTTTTTGTTAACTAAAACAATAGTTTCTTTCAAATTCTTTACTATGGATAAATTGTTCTTCACGGTTTCCAAGTGAACTTGGAACACCTTTGCTTGAATCTTCAAATTTTCATATTTCAACTCCACAAAAAAAGTGATCTCAATTAAACATATTACTAAAATAAGTAAATTTTAAATTAACAAAAAATATTGTTTCAAAGTGATAATACTTACGACCGCTCTATCTCTCTTGGCATTTGTAATTGCTAGCAGATCCTTGTCCTTAGACCATTTGTTAAAATATGCCTGGGATTCAACACTAATAGTTTCCAATTTGTTTAATGCTTTATCTAAAATATCATCTTTATAGTTTTTGTTATATGTGACAATCCTACCTCTTACTCTGGTAAGTAAGGAATCCATCTTCGAAGGTTGATCTTGGATTGCAACGTACAAACTTTCCCTTTGCTAATAATTTTTAAAATGACTTATTATTTCATTAATTAGTACTTTTTCCCATCTCTCCCATTCTATAAGTTGAGTGATATGAGGTACAATAAAATCCATGACATGGGATTGAAAATCATTACCAATTAAGTTCTCTAAAGGAAATGGTAGCAACTGCTCACCATCTGTATCTAAAGAAGATGATGTTGCTGGAGAGGTATGGGGGATTTTAGGTTGATCATCGACTGCTGCCTATTTCTGCCTTTGGGTGGCATGACCCTATTTGTGATAAAATAAATCAATATTCAAATAAATAAATCTAAAGTGAAATGTAATGAAAGTTGAATAAATTATGTTGAAATTGAAGTATACCTGCTGGCCTTGAATCATCTCACATGTATTAAAAAATCTTGATGGGTCATTGCTATCAATGCCCAAGTAATATTCATCTAAATTTATATTATTTAAAAATGATATGGCCGTTGTGCTGGGCAAGCCACTGAGAGAGAGGGTTGGAATTTGAAATGAGGAGGCAATGTTTAGTGTTCCACTAGGGGCCAAAGGAATTGGCATGCGTTTACCAGTGTTCTTTTTTCTTGAACGTTTGGTTTGCATTTTGAATCGTATTGGTGGAGGGGGTGGTGCCGTTGTTTTTATAGAATGTGAAGGATTAGAATGTGCTGAAAAGTGCAAGAAATATCATATGAAAAACTGTTAAACTATTGAAAAATTGTACTAAAGTAATAAAATCATACATTGTTGAGAGGTAACATGTTGCTGAGCTTGAGGTGGCCGTGTTGGAGTAGTAATTAGTTATGTTTGAGCTATGTGTGGTTGGGATTTCTGAGTAGGTTTTTGAGAAGAGACAATTAAATGCAATTGAACTGAGTGAATTGGTAAAGACAGTTGACTTTGAGAAGCCTATGTATTGTCCAAAGTCCTTGCAATGTCAGAAACAATCATTTGTATGTCAATTCAATATGGTAAATGGTAAATTAAAAATACAAAATGGGAATTTGTAAATAGTAAATGTTAGGGTATTACATCTCTGGCATTTAAAAAATTCAAATGCTTAGCAGTTCAGAGATGAGTGAACTTCCATTTCAGATTGCGAATCTTCTGACACCTCAACGTGTTGTTGGCCTCTTCCTCTTGATGCCACTTTTTTTCGCGGAAGGGCCTCTAAACATATTTTATACAAACAATCAATATTTAATCAGATTCTAGATGAACATAATGTTAGTCTAATGTCGAAATAAAAACTTATACCTATTGTTCTTGAAATGGAATTGACAAATTATTCATTTTCTCGTTCGTGCAAGTAGGAATTGGTTTGTATTTTAAATTAAAAAGAGCTTCGTAATAAAGGCCAAAAAGATAGTTTGTGGAGTGAATGAATGGTTTTTCTAAAATTGATGCATTTGTAATGTTAGTATTTGTTTTATTGAATATAAAGGTGTACCAATAAATTTTTTACTTTATGATAGTTGTAAGAATGTATGTAATAGCCTAGTTTGGTATATCCATTTTTCGACCCTGCAAAACAATTCTGGCTTGAAAGAAAGAAATCATAGCAGCAAGAAAGTCGTGTGCGATTCCTTGCATATCCATACCATGTCTTGATTTATTGACATGAGCTGAAAAATGCCAAAAATCTATTGGAATTAATATGGAAAACATATTATAGATCACCGATTACAGATTAATATCGAAAACTGAAAATATAAAATGAAAATTGAAAATAGTTTACATGTACAATAAAAATGGAAACCGAAAGTAGATTCAAGGTACTTCTTATGATTTTTGATGAGGTTTTCTTTCATTGTGACAATGGGGGAATTTTTATATGGAAGTCCTATTAAGCGATGAATATCAGCCGGATTGACACCGAATTGAAACATATGAACGTCGTCCACAGTAACAATAAACATATTGTCCTCTGTATTGTATGAGGAGAGTAGGTAATTCATAATATCATGATCTATTTCAAATTGGGGCACCTTAACAAGCCTATCAAAGTCACATGCTTCAACCAAATCCTTGTATTCTGAATTCATTTATAAAACTGTCTGAATGTGGGGGCACAACAAGTCTTGTAGATTATCTTGCCCTTGGATAGGGCTTGTGGGTTGATTGGATTTTCTGATTGATTTTGTTCTTGAGCTTGGCCTTGGGATGCACTTGTAGTCGTCATTGTACTTGTATTTGAGCTTGATTGTACTTGAAATTGATTCTTGTAAATGAGAAAATTTGGGAGCTAGAGAGTGTAAACATAAAAATGACCAGTGGGAGGGTATTTATTGGATAAATTAGGGGTTTGAAGCCTTGGACGTGCGTCAACAAGACATGTTGACACAAGACAACAAGGTTTTTTTGTTGTGCATCAACAAAGCTTGTTGATGTGCAATAGAATGCTTTGCTATCACTCATAAAAAATCCTTGTTAACACGTGACAAGAAGGCATCTTGTCATGCGTTAACAAGGATTACTGACATGTGACAACAAAGAGTTTTATCGCGTGTCAACAATCTTTGCTAATGCATGATAGAAAACCATGTTGTCACACATCTGTAAGGCTTGTTGACTCGTGATAGGATGGTTCACTGTCACGTGTCAACAAGCCTTGCTAACGTGTGATTCAGAATCAAATCAACATGTCTCTCTAACTCTTCCATGAATTTCTTATCTTTACACCTTACTCTATCATCAATTTACAAAACATTATCAAATCAAAGTGGTAAAAAATATATGTACTTCATTCTATAACTCTCTATTTCACTTTACATCTCTCCTGTTTAGGACCATATAAAGGTAAGGATGTGGGCTCTAGTCTTGGCTAGCTTTTATGATATTTCCCCTTTGTATTCTCTGAATCTTTTTTCAATATGAATGTCTTTATTGGGTCATTTCATCTTCCTAGGGTCTATCTTAATAGAATATTTCACCTACAAAAGATATATAAAAAATTCAATTTCACTTTATAACTCACCTAACACTCTTAAAAGCTCATATTGCATATATCATTCCAAAAGTGCTCAAGGGTCTCCTAAATCTTCCCAAATTAGTTGTACATCAATTACAATAGTCCTTACTATAGATATGAAGCTCTTAACCAAGTTATAGAGTTTAGTTCCATGCATTTCCAAACATGCAAAGGTCATAGAGTCATGTCTTAACAATAGCTAAGTCACTCCAAGTATTGCTAAAGGGTTTCAAGGAACAAAGGCTTATGTCACGTAGCTAAGGCACACAACATCACACTACTACCATGTTGGGTAAATTATATACTATAAAATTAACCATCTAGCTTGGTATCAAGAGGCACAAAGGAACCTAGGTAGGGGGTTGGCTAGTTTACAATCACACTTGTGTCAGATCCTAGGAAAAATACATAAGGTTTGATCCCACATGAGGGCATGTAATGAAAAAGTTGTATTGGTTCAAAATCTATGGTTGATCACCAAGGGTAGTCCATCGTCACCATACACATATGTTTTCTCCTTTAAGTTTGCTAATGTCATGATAAAGGTTTTTGTAGGTCCCTAGATTTTCTACGTTGTTGCATGTGATTACAAGTCATCCTGAGGTTGTGTAAGCAAGAGATGCACACAATGAAGTTCATTTCTAGGAAAGAAAAGAACACCTAATATTTTATACCTAGACTGTTAAAGGGTAAAAGAATGTAAAAATATAAGGCAAAACCAATTATACGGTACAACCCTTACCCAATTTCAGTTCTAAAACTTGTAACAAATAATTCCTAGTCTCTGATATGCCTTTTCCACATATCTACACTTCATAATCCTCTCTATTATGACATGTACAACTAAGTGTTTTTCACCTGTTGTATATTTGAGTTATTACTTAATATTTTATTAATTTTTGCAAGTATTAATACATTATTATGGTTATGAATGGTTAATTATAGATTAATTAGAGCATAATAGTCTCCTATTACAAACCCTTACATCTTATTTATTATTGTATACATTTGATAACATATATTTAATGAGGTTGTAAAGATTTGGTGAATTTGACTCTTGAATTATATCTATTACTTAAACCTTAGTGGCCGTAGGTTTTCTTATTCTAATATTGAGATATTTGGATTTGTATTCTTCTACATCATCACATCTCTTCCTTTAATATTTTAGGATATTCATCTCAAACCTAAGAGACCAATCCCTCATTTTTCTATGTGTTACTATCCGTCCCACCTTCTATGTGCCCATATCCCATCTGGTAGAGGGGGTATCTATGATGGTTCTACTTGTTTCACGATTGATGAGGATCCTACTTAGATTAATATACAAGCCAAATATATTACTTCTACTCTAAAACATCTACCTCTCTTTTCTAATTTCTCCATGGCTACTAAAGTCAATGTTGCCATAATGCATCATAATAAGAAACTTGTTAGGGGAAACCCACCCTTTCCTCCACCACCTATAGATCTTTTTTCTACACTTAGGGCTCCATATAAATGGTTTTATTTATTAGAGAAGTTAAATGCTACATCCACTAAAATATCTCTTCTTGAATTATTACAAAAGACACCTATGTATAAAGATATATTATATGATATGTTACAATCTCTTACCTTATCTCAAACCACTCAAAATGTTATTATTGCATCTATTATGAACACATAGAAAGATAAATATAAGGCCATAAAATTTATTTTAGCTGATATGTCTTCACCAAATGGTGATGATCCCTGTGTACCTCTTCTTATTACCATACAAATTCAAGGTTTCATCATTACAATTTTCTTGATTGATAATAGATATCATCTTGATATTTGTCCTAGTTTTTTTCTTAAAAATATGGGATTTTCTATGCAAACAATTGACATGACTATTACTATCATAAATGATTTTGATAATATCGCATGATCTACATTAAGCACCATTACTCTTGATATATTTTTTTCCCCTAAGATGTTGTTCACTACATATCACAACATTGACATAAATTTAAATTATAATCTTCTTTTGCATCATCTTTATAAACATGCCATGCAAGTTGTCCCATTCATTATTTATAAATTTCTTAAGTTCATACATGAAGGATGTGAGTATACTATGGCTGCTAACCTATTTACTTAAAATATTGTAAAGTTAACACATTTTCTCTCAAGTACCTATTGATGCTATAATCATAGCACCCATGTTGTTGAAAATTGAATGAGTGAAACTGTTAGTGTGATTACACAACATGAGCTTTTTTCAAAGTGTGGGAATTTACAATCGGGAAAGCTCTTCGGATGAAGGCTGGTTCCTATTCCTCTATTCTTGATATATTTTTTCCCCTAAGATGTTGTTCACTACATTATCACAACATTGACATAAATTTAAATTATAATCTTCTTTTGGCATCAATTATAAACATGCCATGCAAGTTGTCCCATAAACATTTTCCTTCTCAGTACCTATTTGATGCATACCATCGCACCCATGAATTGGTTGAAAATGAATGAGAGGGGGGGGGGGGGGGGGGGGGGGGGGGGGGGGGGGGGGGGGGGGAAAACTGTTAGTGTGATTACACAACATGGACTTTTTTCCAAGTGTGGGATATTACAATCGGGAAACGCTCTTCGGATGAGGCTGGTTCCTAATCCTCTAGTCTTGGATAATTTTTTTCCCCTCATGGGGGAAATGTTTGTGTCAACTACCATATCACACATTTAAACATAATTTAATTATAATCTTCTTTTGCATCAGTCTTTTATAAACATGCCATGCATTGTCCATTCATTATTTATAAATTTCTTAAGTTCATACATGAAGGATGTGAGTATACTATGGCTGCTAACCTATTTTACTTAAAATATTGTAAAGTTAACACATTTTCTTCTCAAGTACCTATTGATGCATAATCATAGCACCCATGATTGTTGAAAATTGAATGAGTGAAACTGTTAGTGTGATTACACAACATGGAGCTTTTTTCAAAGTGTGGGAATTTACAATCGGGAAAGCTCTTCGGATGAAGGCTGGTTCCTATTCCTCTATTCTGATACACAAACTCAAATTGTAGAGGATCTATCCTAAAATATACTCTAACTTTCCAAGGATACAAGGTTGGAAAGATTGCAAGAAATTAAACCTAAGCTGATGGAGATGATGCACCAAGAGGAAAGTTGGACACCTGCTTTGCATGGAGATGAAAACCAATAAGTTTGAATGGGATGAATACACAAGAAAAGTCAACCAATTGTTATTAATTCATCCACCATTAAACACATACCATTAAATATGAAACACAATTTAAAATGCACAGTTAACCAAAATTGTAATGAGAGATCAGGAGAATGCAATGAACATAAGATAGGGTTGAATTTCATCCATAAACTTATATTATTGCTCTATAAATTTAATAAAGTGCATTACAATGGAAAAGAGGCAATAATTTTCATTAAAAATTGAATGGGAGGTTTTAACTCCACAAATTAACTTACAGACAAGAGAATAAGGGAGGGTGCAAAGTAAGATTATCCAACCTTTTGAAATGAGCCCCTCCTTACAATATATAGGAAGAATGAGAGAAGGGAGAGAGAAGGAATTAAAAATCTTGTGTCAACCACCCTAAAATACATTAAAATCACCTGCAACAATGAAGGATGCCACTAGAAAACCTATGCCTCCATGTAATTTGCCTCAAGTTGGAGAAGAAAGGAATCCCATACCTCATCATTTGGGTAGGTGAGAAATTTGGAAACATCCCTCTAAAATGACAGACTATATTTAATCATTTTGAAATACTCAGTCTCATTAAAATTAATAAAAACAATCATAGTTGTGTAGAGGATACTAAGATATTTTTGAAAATTCTAATTTTGTGCAAATCCGAGCTCCCAATCAAAAGTTATGGCCATCTAAAGATGAGGGTGCCATACTGCAATAAATGCAGGTAGTTGATTTTATTTTTTGGACTCCAAACTTGCATCATATCCTCTAAAATCTGAAATTTCAGATTTTTGGGATTTTAGAACTTTGGGAATTTTGATTTTGGAGTTCAGGTTACTGTTCATCCTCCTGAGTTCATGAAACCTCCGAAGCCCCTAAAGTCCGAAATTCAGAATTTCAGGTTTTGGACTTCAAGTTTTTGATTTTTATGCACTGGGGCTTCAACGTTCCAAAATGCTGAAACTCTGAAGTCTAAAATTTGGACTTTGAGTTTTAGAAATTCGTGTTTTCAGGGGATTCAAGGATTCAGGACTTTGGGTTTCAGGGTTTCAGGGGTTGTTCATTCGCTTGACCCTACTACCAACTCCAAACTCCCGAAAGCCTGAAGTTTGAATTTTAGACTTTTGGTTAAGACGTTTCTCCCCCCACGTGGAACTATTGACTAAGAGCTCCTAAGACTTAGAAAGTCCAAAATTAACCTACCTTTTATGCGTCGACCTCCAAATTTTTGAGCTTTGTGCTCCTTGTCTTGGGTTTCACCATTTTTTGCTTGGGTCCACCTCTGAATGACGTCATCTCTTGGACTTCAGAGCTTCTTCATTCCTTGAACCAACTTGAACTCAAGAGATTCCTTGCAATGTGTTCAGCCCACTTCAACTCACTCAACTTGAGACCAAAATTTGATATCGAATGGCCAAATCGATCCTTCTATTTTTTCTGTGCGAGGTCAGGTTTGTCCAATTTTTCTCGAGGGTAAAAATCGGATAACAATACCCATTATTACTCCTAAAAAATCTATCCCTATGTATAAATTACCCACCTATGTCATTGGCGAATCCAATCACAACTATGATTATACCACTTCTAAAACACCCTTACTTGAACATACTACAAGTTTAGATCATATTACTCACTCTTCTAATGATGCTCCATCTCATACTCCTATGTTATTAGCTAATTCAACACACATGGAAATGTTAAATATTACTCCTTAGATTGCAATACATGTATACTATTACACTTATTAAAGACAACTTGTGAAAATTAAATTTAAACCCCATCGATGAAGATGAACCTATGTTCCATCCCTGTTTCTACTAATCTGGAAATTATTGGCATAAAATTATCTACCTCTAACACCTCTACCAGGATTATTCATGGCACATCTGCTATGGATTTATTTGATCCATTGCAACATGTTATTAATACACTCAATTCTATTTTAGCTATTGTTTCTCTCACCATTCTATCACATCCTCATACCCCATAGGAATTAATATCTACCTATTTGGATATTGAGTTAATTTATCATCTTTGTGGAATCAATCTACTAAAAAATTATCTTAGCAATAATTGTTAATATCTCATTTCTAGCATTACTATGTTAAAATTTGATTGTATTATCACCATATATATGAAATAATATACAAAATTGAAACATTTACATTCACTCGATTTGACTAAATCCTAGAAATAGACACATCCTGATGCTTCTGCTGACATACCTATTTTTCATGAAAAATACCAAATACTTTATCTGATTAATGTGGAATCTAACACGACTATCACTCCTTTTATGGGTGTTACCCCTTTAGATCTTATTGAATTTGAACCTGACATGGATGATCTATTTGATGAATGATAAGCTCTTTCCTATACATAGTTATTTTCAAAAAAATTCAAAAACATTTAAATAATCACATAATTCAAATACACATAAATATGAACAAGAAAATCAGAACATGTTTATGGATTGATTAACTAGCTTGTTACTTTATACATTTTGTTTACCTTATTGGTTTGATAGATACCATATATTTATTCCTTAAACACATGCATTCACAAGGTATATTGAGTGTGATGGATGACATACATACGCCGATAGGTCCTAACTTGGTTCCTTACACTACTGTTGATGCAAAATCACAACACCCCTTGAATGGCCTCAGATCTGAGTAGGGCATCCAGTGTGACTGCATAACATGGGATCATCTCTCAAGCTGTGGGACTTTTAGAGTTGAGATGGCCCTCTGGAGAAAGTTAGATTCTTCTTTCTAATCCTAATACCAAACTACTTCTAAGGAAGGAAATGTGATTGTTTACTCCTAATTTAACAGTGCCAAGGAGACAAGGAGAGAGTGAGCATGGAATAAAGGGATCCTACACTACAGAGGTGATAGCACCAAGAAAAAGAGGGGGGGAGCTGGTCACAATCTCAGTTTCCTGAAATAGACAGAGGTGAGATAAGGAGAGGGTGGACAAGATGCACCAAAAACTAGAGATGAAGTTCACATGAAACACCACTTTAACCCACTAAACACGGCTCCCAAAACCTACAATAGACATTAGAAGTATGCATAGCATACCCTACATTGATGAGAGGTGAGAAGAGATAATACAATAAGGATGGACAAAATGCATCACAAAATAGATTTTATTGCTCCAAGAGTTCACACGGCACACCATCAGTGGGCAAGGGGCAAGGAAATTCCATTACAGAGCCAAGAGATGAGGCTTAGAGTCCACATTCTACCCTAAGGAAGAAAGAGAGAGGGGGGAAGGAAAGAAAAGATGACCAACCTTTTGAAATATGCCCCTCCTTTATAATATATAGAAGAATAAGAGGAGAGAGGAAAAATTGAAATCTTGCTTTAACCACCCCTGTAATGCATTGAATCTACCTACTCTAACCATCCCATAAAGCATTAAAATATACTTGCAACAATGATGGGCTTTATTGCAAGACCCATGCCTCCATGTGTTGTTCGTTTCTGGGAAAGAAAGGAGTCCATTCTTCATCATGGTGATAGGAGAGAGACTTTACAACCTCAAAAATGGAGGACCAGATCATTAATGATGGTAGGCGAGTAGCAGGCATCAGGAGCTCTCTGAAAATTCCTTTCCCACTCAATTACAAGCTCCTGGTTGAAATACATGGCCATCGAAAGGCCGGGTTCACGCGTTTAATGTGGGCTCACAAAATGTGAAAGGGTCTATCCATACAGGGGCCACATACTAGCACCATTCTTTTTAAGATTCACCCCCCCCCCCCCTTTACACTCTTGAAGAAGCACTGTCAAGGCACATGGCATCATACATGGGCCTGCTCTATTTCCTTTGTATTCTGCGTAAGCCCTTCCTGTTGGTGGAGACACTATGTCTAATCCTAAACACGTGGAGGCTCAACGCACATTTAGGACCTACCTCTAGATTTTTCCTTTGAAGTTGCATGGATGAGGCATGTGGAGGCCTCCGTAGGCTTTTGGAATTTTCAACAGCTGGCTTTGCCCCCTTTTGATTCTAACCACATGGCGATCCTGCGCTCATTTGGGAACCCACTCTTGATTCTTCCTTTAAAGTTGTACTGAGATGACACATGGAGGCTTCCATTGGTCCTTTGACTTAACCGATTTGGGCCTGCTCTGCCCCCTTTTTAACTCTACCATGTGGCGAGCCTGTGCTTGTTTGGGGACCGCCTCCAAATTTTAACCTTGAAGATGTGTCGAGATGACGCATGGAGGCTTCCTTCAGCCTATCTCGAGCTTGGAATTTTCAACAGACGGTGTCCCCTTTTCGGACCTGGGACACGTGGAGGGTTGGCACTAGTTTAGGTTATCTCTTTGGGCTGCACATTTGAAGTTTCACTAATGAGGAACATGGAAGTTTTGCACTCGTTCGGGGTCTACCTCTGGATTTAAACTCTGAAGTTGCACCGATGAGAAACGTGGAGGATTTCACTCACTCCTTTATACTTAACTGATTCAGGCCTACTACCCATTTAGGAACAACTATTGGACCTTAGACACTTGGAGAGTTTGTGCACATTGGGAGACCTTGTTTGGACCTGACCTCTGGAGGTGCACTGTTGAGACATGTGGAGGGATGACACTCATTTGGGGACCCTGATTTGGATTCTGCCCTTGGAATTGTGCCGATGAGGCACGTGGCTCCTTTTTCCAGTCTTGGACGCTTATCCTCGGGTAGACGCATATGTGAATTATGAGAACTTTAAGTCCTTTCTCCAATTCTTTTCTGTTGAGTCTCTTGTCTCTTTTAATGTTATCAGCCTCCTTCACTGACCCTGGCCCTTCATTGTTGGATTTGAAATGTGGGCTTGCATGACTGAACAAACCCTTATGATTTTCTTCTGTGCGGGGTCGTGTTTGATCAATTTTTTTAGGGGGGAAAAATTGGGATAACAACTACTCTTTAGTGGCATCTCTCATGTTATACACGTGATTTTGTTTCCTTATAGCTACTTTACACATTCCTCATTATGTTTAGTTATATGCATAGTGTTTTTTAATTTCTTTTGAGCTAATAAGACTAACACATGTATCTTGTGTAGTGCCAAGCTATATTAGTATCTCTAATTTTACTCTCATTATTTATATACTTGATATTCTATTGTCACTACTTTCTTACACAAATTACTTGATTATTTTTGTGTTGTTTGAATCCTTATTTATGGATGATTATTGTCTTCCTTGATAAAAATGTTGTGATTGTTTTCTTTATACATCATGAGTTCTTTGATTGTCTTATGACATCGTGGGTGTCCCATTTTATGGATCTATTTCTATCTTATGTGTATAAATGTTTTCTTGCAATATGGCCCACATGACCTCATATTGTGATTATCTTGTGATACCACGGCAGTCCCATGTTTGTAGCTATATGCCTACATATGATTAGGTTTCTAGATCCTACTTTTACTTGTCTTACACTAATGTTTCTACTACTATACTATCACTACTAATGTTTATGATATGTTTGACTTCTACTTTGATGATTTAATATGATTTATACTTTTTTTATGCTTATACTATGATGTTTCTATAATATAATTAGTCTGGCTTGTGACATGATTGAAAATTCTCTCTACTCTTTCTACTTCTATGCACATGTAGATGCTAAATCATGCACTTGAGGTAATTATGTAGTCATGATTACATAATACTATACATATGATTCCTAAGTAAGAAAAGTACTAATTAACCCATGTCTTTGGCCATCTTTCTTTGCTTTCTGTTACCAATTTTGGTCTTAAACCATTACTTGATCAATCTTCCTTTTTATACTTTGACACTTATCATCCTTGACACAAGCGCCCATCCAGGATGCCAGCACACAGGTGCCCTTGTCCCCTTTGGGAACCCCTATCCCCTTTGTAATTTACTCACACTTTTTGGGTCATTTTTAGCCATTTGAGCATCTTATCTTTTTGGTAGTCATCATTTTTGGGGGTTAATTACGAAATTCAAGAAAATGATTCATATAAATATAAAGTTATTATTGTAGAAATTATCACAACACCCTTGAAATTTGTAACTTGATGGGTTGAGATCCTCAGTGTGACTGTACAACATGGATAATCTCTCAAACTCTGGGACTTTGCGAGTTGAGAGAGCTCTCTAGATGAAGGTCGGATCCTATTCCTCTATTCAGGTACACGTTCAGATTGTAGAGGGTTACTACAAATCCTACTCTAACTTTCCAAGGAGATAGGGTTAAGAAGATGTAAGAAAATAAAACCTAAACTAACAAGGGTGATGCACCAAAGGAATGTTGAAACACCTGCTTTGCAATAAACACAAACCATAAAAATGCAATAGAATCACTATGCACAAATAACCATGACTACAATGAGAGATCATAAAGGAGACAATGAATGCAAAAGAGGGTTGAAAATCATCCACAAACATGCATTATCACTCCAAAATTTGATACAATGCATTACAATGGCCAAGAGGCACAAAACTTGCATTACAATTTGAATGGGAGGCTTGCACTCCATAAATCCACTTACGAGCAAGAGAAGAAGGGAGGGTGCAGAGCTGAAATGTTCAACCCTTTGAAATTTTCCCTCTTGTACAATATATAGGAAGAATGAGAGAGAGAAAGGGGGGAAAAAATCCAACCCTGTTCCAACCGCCCTTGAAGAAGCATTGCATTACCTTGCCACAATGATGAGTCTTGCTACAACGCCCATGCCCCTATCGCTGTTCCTTGCTGGGTGAACCCCTATCCCCTTTGTAATTTACTCACACTTTTTGGGTCATTTTTAGCCATTTGAGCATCTTATCTTTTTGGTAGTCATCATTTTTGGGGTTAATTACGAAATTCAAGAAAATGATTCATATAAATATAAAGTTATTATTGTAGAAATATCACAACACCCTTGAAATTTGTAACTTGATGGGTTGAGATCCTCAGTGTGACTGTACAACATGGATAATCTCTCAAACTCTGGGACTTTGCGAGTTGAGAGAGCTCTCTAGATGAAGGTCGGATCCTATTCCTCTATTCAGGTACACGTTCAGATTGTAGAGGGTTACTACAAATCCTACTCTAACTTTCCAAGGAGATAGGGTTAAGAAGATGTAAGAAAATAAAACCTAAACTAACAAGGGTGATGCACCAAAGGAATGTTGAAACACCTGCTTTGCAATAAACACAAACCATAAAAATGCAATAGAATCACTATGCACAAATAACCATGACTACAATGAGAGATCCCATTCTTCATCATGGTGGTAGGTAGGAGACTTGATGGTGGTAGGTAGGCCTCAAAAATGGTGGGCTGAAACATTAATGGTGGTAGGTGGGTAACAGGTGCCGAGAGCTCTCTAAAACATCCCCTCACGCTCAATTCTAAGCTTCTGATCAAAATATATGGCTGCCTGAAGGTACTTTGGGTTTGGAGTCTATTCACACATATCCACGTGGTGGCCCTGTGTATCTCAAGGTTTTGTCCCTTCCTCTACACTCTTAAAGTTATGCCATGCTGACGTGTGGTGCCATCCGCAGGCCTGATCTATTTCTTTTGTTCTTTGCCTAAGCCCCTCTTGTTCGGCAGAGTACTATGTTTGACCCGAGACACGTGGAGGGCCAGTGTTCATTTGGGGATTTCCTTTTGGGTCACGCATTTGAGGAACTGTGTAGACGAGGCACGTGGAGGCTTCTGCTGGTTCTCCTTTTTTTAGCCGATTCAATGGACAACTCCACCCCCTATTTGGACTCTGACCACGTGGCGAGCCCATGCTCATTTGGGAACCCACTTTGTATTTCATCTCTAAAGTTTCTCTGAGTTGACACGTGGTTCTTTCCACTGGCCTTAGACTTTTCAACAACTAATTCAACCTTTTGAGGCTTTGACCATGTGGAGAGCTGGCGTACATTTGGGACCTCTGCTCTTGATTCTTCCTTTGAAGTTACGCCGTTGAGACACGTGGGGGCTTCCACTGACTCTCTTATACTTAGCTGATTCAGGGCCTCGAGTGAACACTCCCTTTCTCCATTTTTCTCATGTGCGCTCTGATCTCCTTTGATGCCATTTGATTCTCCATTGTCGAGCCTGCCTGCCCCTCAGATTTGGGATTGATTGTGAGCCCACTGGACTGAAATAACCCTTCTGATTTTATTATGCAAGGTCATGTTTGACATTTTTTTCCGGGGGGGCATAATTGGGATAACAGTTATGTCATCATAAAGAGGGACTAACCACTAAACATTAGCTATCACCACCTAAGGTTGCATCCATTAAACATCTAAGAGCTCCATTACATCCATCTAGCACCATCTAAGGTACATCAAGTGCTGGTTATTCTAAATACACTTCATAGGAGGGAAGTTCATTTTATTCCACACACGCATCTATTATATTTATTTACATATAACTTATTTGCTCACTATCAAGTGTGACATGCATAAGAGACACCTAGGGCACGATTCTACACACACACATAACTATATATGGGTTTGAGATGTAGTGCAATGCTTAGTAATAAGTTTCACCATTGTAACAACCAAGGACAGTCTGAACCCTCATTCTGCATCTTTCTTTTTTAGGATTTGATGTCTATTTGAGAGTTTTATAGGTTCATTCTTCATTGCAGGTTTCCAGCGACCTCAGAGATTTTGGTGTGACCTCATAGTGACAAGAGGTGAATAAAAGTGAATAAATTACGACACGTCAGAGGAGGTTCCCTAGATTTTCTGTAGACCCATGTAGGGTAAATTTTACGAGCTAATATTCATGAAAAGGTGAATATGAGGAATTTTTAATTTTGAAATTGGTGAATTTGGTACTACCGTATGGTAGCACATTCACAAAAATTTTATGGGTGCTAAAATATTTTGAATATAATTTCACCTTCATGTTTCTACTAAGGTCTAACCAATGTTAGTATATTATCCTTCATGTTATAACATACCTATTATATATAGGATTAATCATCCATAATATAGTAATACAATTTACTTTCAAAAATATGAAAGTACAAACAAAAAATCATGTGAAAAATTTGAAAGTATAAGCCAACTGCCAAATATCCAAAGGAATAAATGAAAGAGGTAAGCAAAATAGTGAACTATCTATCTATCATTTTTTTTTTGTAAAACTCTTATCAGATGAAAAAATTAATATGTGTTGCCTTAAGTTAATGGGACTGCACAATGTCGAATGAAAACAAGAACATGTTACCAGACGGTAAAAATTATGTGTTACCGTCTAGTAACATTGTTTTGTGTTGTCGTCTGATAGTTTTTTTTACCTTGTCACAATTTGGTAACATTCTTTTTTGTTTCTGTTCGAAAATCATGTTATGTTACTGTATGGTATCATTAAGATGTGTTGTCATTCTGTAGCATGATATTTATTTTTCGAAGTCTTGTATTTTTTTTCACCCTAAATCATGATTCATATTTGAAACTTCTATATTTGTTTTCCATGTGCAGACTTCTATATTTGTTTTGCAAGTTAGAAATGAGAAAAAAATCAAGGAAAAAGAAAACGTGACATGAAAATTTCAAAATATTTCAGTCAGACAAGAGTAACTCTAGTGGAAAGAGGTAATTTTGACTCTAATTATGTTAATGTTACTTAATTTTTTGATTTACTTAGAAATGCTATAAGCAAACCAATTTCTTTCAAATGCAGAAAACCCTAACAATGACCTTACTCTAGATGAAATTCCCATTAATAGAGTAATTCAATTCAAATTGATAGTAATGATAATCCCATTTACCATCCAACTCAAACTTTCTAATAAACATTCTTAGAAACACACATTAGAAATGTAAGAGTGGGAAGTGGACTATAAGAAGGACAGTATAAATTTGAATGGTCAACTAAATATCCATTCATTGAACCTCTTGAACCATAAAAAATAGTAATACTCTTACAAAATGTAGATGTACTATATGTAGTTTGGAAACTAGGCAGAGACCAAAAAATGCAATTAAGTTGGACACAATAGAGAAACATTGTGGGAAGGTATATGAGTCTAAAAAGTCAAGATGATGGAACAATTGTAAAAACAACTAGATAGAAAATTGTGGAAGATTGTTTTACATATAGATATGAAACAGAATATGAAAATCATCATAAACATCTTCAAGACCTAGTTGAGAAAGGTAGAACAATAAAGGATAAATTTGAAAAAGCTACTGACTTAAGTCTTCAGGAAAAACTCATACAATTCAGAACAATATTTCACATTTTAAAAAATAGTAAGATACAATTTTAGATCTCATTGATTATTAGATATGTGTTTCATCTAATGGGTTTCTAAATATTCCAACAACACACTGATCAGATACCAGTGCATGGGAAATGGCAAAGTGTATGGGAAGAAATTGAAATCACTGATTTGAGAGAGAAGGTAAAAAAGAAAATTTTATCACATTTTCAATTGATGAGGTTACAATAGTAGACAATACATCCTAGGTATGCATGCATGTCTACACTTTCAGTTTCAATAACCATTTTAGGGAAAATCATCTACTAGCTATGCACAAAATGATGGAGAATTGCAATTATGAGAACCTCTACAAACTTGTTATTAAAAATTTGAAGGAAATTACTGGTATGCATGATCATTTAATCTTACAAAGCTGATTTGTGTAGGAGATGATGGTGCACAATTTGTCATGTAAGGTCACAAAATGAGAACTTTGTATTCATCTGCAAACAACATGTATCCCCTTACATGATACCTATTCATTGCATGGCTCACAGAATGAATCTAGCTTACAAGATTGTAAGTAATTTTGAAAATGTTACTAAAGTGGAGGAACTTATACGGGACTTGCATTCATATATGTCAAGTTGTCCTAAAATATTTTTGGAGTTTCATAGATTTTCTGTTGGAATAATAAATGGTAAAAAATTGCTAAAATATGTTGACACAAGATGGATATCATTGCATGATCCAGCTTGCATGGAATTTTGAGGAATATAGGTCCTTAGTAGGGTATATGTTCAAGAATCAAAGAAAAGTGGACAAGGCTAAAGATTTTTTGTATTGCTTGACAGATTTAGACAAATTATTAACTTTATGATGTATTTTTCCAATGTTGAAGGAAATAAACAGCTTGGTGAAATATGTTCAGGAAAGATCCATATACATTGTTGATTTTATAAAATTAAGGAGACAAGTATGTATGATTTTAATACCTTATATTCCACCCAAGATTGGTTTCAGAAGCCAATTTTCAGTAGCTATAATTTTTTTGACAGATACAAAAGATCCCAATAGCTATTTAAATTTCAATATCAGTTGTCATCTTTGTATTTCAGTTGATGGGAAAAATATTCCAATTCACACCTTCTATAAATATTCTTATGTAATAGGTTATGAAATTGAGGAAGTACCAGTCACAACTTCTTTTTGATGCTGCAATTTATGATACACGGAAAAAATTAATGAAGATATCTAAAACATTATCTTTAGAGATCAGAGAATGTTTTAAAAATAGTGATATTACTTGAGGCCATGGGAGTTGTAAATCCCATTTTCTGGAATCCGATGATTGGTGAAGAACAAAGAGATACAAACTTTGGGAAATCCATGAATACACTTATGGAGAAGTTTTACAAATATTCAAGATGTTGATAGAGGGGAATTGAATGGTATATTAGAAAAAAATTACTCATATCACAGTCACAACATTTTTCATATACCATGAATGATCAATATAAGACTATTGCTGAACCATAAGAAATGGGAGCTATCACACTATTGTGGAGAAAGATGTATCAGAGTAGCATTCCTGAGAGAAAATATAAGTGAATACTTAAAACTATATGAACTTATATAGAAAATGATTCTTGGGTCCATTGAAGATGAAAGGGTATTTAGTGCACTTACATTTGTGAAATCAAAACTTCACAATAGATTGGAAAAGAATTTGGAAACTTGTTTGAGACTCTATGTTTCAAGATATGGAGTGGACACATTTCCATATGAAAGAGCACTAGCTACATGGACATCTCTTGTAGAGTGTAGAGTTATTAATTGAGATAGAAAAACAATGGAGTCTCTAATTATGGTGAAATTGACTTGGACTCTGCTAGACCAAAAACTGCAAAAGATAAAATAAGTGATGAAGGACCATTCATGATAGGGTTGTTTCAGCTACCAGAAAGTTGAAAGTATTCATTTTCTGAAATATATATATATATATAATGTGACTCAATATTTTTTTCAATTTCATTTACATATATTGTGCATATAATGTTTGAAATTTTTTAATCCTTTGTATATTTTTTATAATGTTTGGAAATAACAGATGGTAGATAGTTGTGTAATCTGCAAATTGGATGATGTAATAAAATTAAAGTTCCTTATTAGGAAAGTATGTTCAATCTTTGATTTCTCACTATCAATTCCACAAGAACACATGTTCACAAATATATTATAATCCATATATCCCATCATGATTATTAGGGATTAATAAAAAACATAGCAGTCTATATCCCATCATGATTATTGGAGATAATATTTACATGATGAATCAACTATCAAGATTTGAAAACAACATTCACATCCAAGTTTTAAATATTGAGTGCATACATGTTTGAAACTAAATTGAACAATGTAAATCCAGATTCCAGAATCCATGTATACTATTCATCAACTGTATAAGCTTGAAAAAAGATAAAAGACTAAAGTTTTCATTCAACAACATGCATGAGAGAAATAAAAAGATTGAAAATTTCACAATAAAGATAATAGTTTCAAATTTCATTTGTCAAATACAATGATTTACATCAATATTTTTAATTCAAGTTCATTTGGACCCTTGTCCTTGAACAAATTCTATAACATTGACAACATTTGAACTATCTTTTATCACACCAAAATCTACTAATTATTTTGCAGATGCATTAATATTTTCTAAATTTTCTCTATCTTTGCGAGCTACATCTCCTGCTGAAAGGAGAGAAGGATCCTCATCAATTTTTCTTCAAAAGAATTTAGATCTTATTCAAAATCCTCTGAAAGTTTGTTCTTCTTCATCTAGTCTTTAAAACCATTATCAAACTCTTTATAATCCTCACACAAAGTATTTTGACTGTAATTAAAATGCTTGTTTAACAGAACAAGTTTTTCTTTAAAAGGGTATTTTTATGGCGGTCCTGTCCCACAAACACTCTCTTTCACTTTTTTTAGGTGCTCATCTAACACCTGTACTTTTGTCTTCAAATTAGATGGTATTAGATTGACATTAAAATACAATAATTAATATTTAGAAATAGATAAACTATAGCTATATATATATGGACGTAGCCCAAATTGGGTACAAAAATATTCAAAACTTACCACACCACGGCCAAGTCTTTCTCTGCATTAGCAATAGTGACAAGTTTCTTGTCTCTATTACACTTGTTGTAGTAAGACTGCACCTCAGGAATTCAAATTAGCCAATCTATTAAGCATTATAGTAAAAAATTGTCCCTATTGTAAATATTATTGGTGACTACATTACTAGATTGTGCTTGAGCAAGTAAAGCATCAATCATCACCGATTCATTTTTAATCAATGAAAAAATTCTTTCTGTGTTCAAAATTATGATATCTATCATTAATTTCTTTTATCAAAGCCTTCCCTCTGATATCCCAAATCTTCATCTCCTTAATGTCAGGAATAAAATTTTCCATGACAAGGGTTGTAACATTATCTAACACAAGGATGTCTACTGAAAAATTGGTCTTTGCATCATCATCCAAATTTTCCTACCTAGTTGGGGAAGGAGGATCTGAAGAGGATGGCTGTTGTGGAACTTACACCTCCTTACGTGTAGATTGAGTTAGATCTTTGAATTATTCCTTGCCACTGCAATGTCATAAAGGTTGTCAAAATTGAGATACTCCTCATCCATATCAATATTATTTAAAATAGAAGTTCCTCTGGCACTCTGCACACTGCTAATTGAAAAATTGGGGAACTCTAATGTTGTGAAATTCGACGCCCCCCTGCTCAATCCTAGGGAACACAATCCTCTTTCCCCTACCATAAGATGGAGGTAGAAGGGGAGGTTGGACTGATGTACTCCTTAAGCGTTGAGTTGGAGAGCAGTGGTGGTGGCTTTGGTTGCGGAAATTAAATTTTATATTTCATTTGCAAAAGATCTATGAGCATCAATAATTTAACAATATCAGATTCAATATGTTGATTCTTGAAATAACGAAACAAACAAGAGAACAGTAAGAAATTCAAATTAATAAGAATGAAATCAATCGATATTTCTTACGCTGTGAATTTTTTTTCCATAATCAACAGATTGTGGCACTGGGTGGAAGGGGGGTGGTGGCATTGTAAAACCTGAATTTAGCAAAAACCAATTAAAAAGAATGATAAATTCCTAAAAGAAAGACTAATATAAATAAAATTTAATTCAAGATTTATTAGTTACATAGTACTAGAACTTGAAGGGGGAGATGAAATGGTGTAGACTCAATCTCTTCTTGCTCAGCTATGTACATAGTGTCTACACCAGTATGAGCAAACACCATGTGTCTCGGAGTCGTTGATGTGCCAGAGAAGGAAACACATTAGGATAATGAAATATGTCATTGTCAAGAATCAAAGATTAATATTATCATTAGTCTATAAAATAATTTAATAAAACTAAAATGATTATGCAGTATGTATAAATTAAAACCTAGATTTTCCATAGTGGAAACACATGTTTTGTATTGGCTTTGGGACCGAGACAAATCCATAGAACCATGCATCCATTTAGCTAGTGTTATCCCTCTATGGTGTTGGCTGCTAGTGACAACCAAAGAGTCATCGATCATGGTGACATCAATTAGATTTTTGTCACCAAATCCCTCAGACTCAACAGGGTTATGTGCGCAAACTACCGTATTATGACGTTCCATTATTTTTATTTGCTTTGACTTGTTCAAAACAGAGTTACAAATTATATATTTATAAGAATTGATTTAAAAATGATTTTTTTTTGAAAAGAATCAAGATTAAATGCTTTTAAAAAAATACTCACCAGCTGTTGGTCTAGAGAATTCCATGTTTATCCATCTTCTCATGTAGAGAATTTGGAACAATTGTTGATTTGAGTCCGTAAAAACCCTCATAATATAAAGAAAGAACATAACAAGAACAAGAAATAACTACAACATGGATTCAATTTGGCTCTTGAAAGGTCAACAAGAATCCTTGACGAAAGAAATGTGCACCAATAGAATCTAACACCGAAAATGGTTTGGAGAAGGTAGTACAGTGCCCATTGAGGAATGTTAGTGTATCTTCCCTATAAAACGATGTGGGACTGGAAAAATTCTACCATTTCCAGGAGAAAGGGGTATTTGATAGATTGTGTGTTAATCCCTCTTTTGGAGGGATTATTAACCTCAGCCTCAATAGAAAGATTGTAATGAGACTCTAAAAATTTCTTTTTCTCATTAGATATAACAGATTTTGTGGTTACAAGTAAATGCATTTTGATGGGGTAGGCTTATTAGATGATGAATATCATCAGGTGTTATTCTGATGAAAAATTAGTGGGATGGTAACACAACAATGAAAGTGCCATCAAAACTATTATATGATTGCATTAAATTATTTAATAACTTGTGTTTTGTTTGATACTGGGGCATATAAATAAGTCCATAGAACCCTGAGTTACCAATCTAATTGGATTGACTGATTATGTGAGGGTCTTCTAGTAGTTGTAGTAACTGCAGATACAAAATGTTTCGATAAACATAGGAAGTTGTTTTAATGGAATTTTTCTTAGGTGTCATTATTATTGAATCTTGAATCCTTGATGTTTTGATTCTTTGAAAAAAAAGAGGTGTTGGAAAATGGAGAGTTACCTGTATACGAGGTTTGTAGAACAAATCTAGAAGTGGGTGAGAAGGATGGAGGGATGGAGGATATAATACTATGAATTGGATGAGAAGGCTAGAGGCTGGAGCTCTAAAAAAATATCTCTAGAGAAACTTGTAAGTGAAAATGGGACAAAATGAGTGGGGATGGATGACAAAAAAAATGGATCTTGTTACTGTTTGGGAACATAATTGCAGTCTGACTACTGACCGACAACACTGCACTACCATCTGGAACATGTCTATTCTATTAGCGAATGGTAACACATATGTAAGTATTTTTTTACCAGTCGGTAACACATGCACATGACACATGTGCTAGTAGTTTATTACCGACTGGTAACACATGTTGTTGATGGTTGGTAACACATGTGTTTTGCTACCGGACAGGAACAAGTGGACCGTGTTACCTGATAACAACATATCTAATTTTTTTCATTTGCTAATACTTCGTAAATGTCATCCGATAATATTATGTACTTGTTGACAAGTAACAGACCCAATAAAATGACGTCTACCACCAGTGTCTTTCAAAAAACCTCCATTCGCTACCATCGCAAAACCCTCATTTCCTACATTCACCAACCATGTGAATTACCTTTTCATCATATTCTCCACTCATTCTATAATAATTTATTGGAGGGGTGTCTTAAAATGAAACCTAAACCCAGGCACCTAGAAAAAAGTCTAGGATGTCCGTACACACCCCTGTCCCTCTCTAGGTGCACTAGTCTAGCTCATTCTTCTAGATCTACATTTTTTTGAGCTCCAGGGCGATGGTTAGTGCTTCATATTTGTTGGTTTTCTAGATCTATGCATCTTCCAGATCCCTGCAAATCAACTAATTCATCTTACCTCTTCTTTGAACTTATGGTTTTATACTTTCTTTCTTAGCTTTTCTTGGGTGAATTTTTGTACATAATTGTTTATTTATTTACTACTATAATAGCATTTAGATTGGGCTTATAGATTACATTTTAGCTTAATAATTTTGGTGAACTTGAAATTGATCTACATGATTCTAGGATCTTTATTGCTCATCTTTCTAGGGTCTTATCATCATGAATATCTCAATTAATGACTTCTTGCTTATCAATCCTAAATTAAGAGATAAGATCAAAACCATCCTTGCTACCACTCACATTCCTACTAATATGCATCCAGATTTCATATATCAAACTTTTTTCGATGCATTTTATCAACATATCGCTACCCTATCTGATCCTCATGTTGATCTTACTATTTTTGACAATTAATCACCCTTGGATATCATGATTCACATTTATCATGTGGGTACACAGTGCACTTTAATTGATAATGGATATGAACTCAATATTTGTCCTATGTCATTCCTTCAAAGGATTGGCATTTCTACTACTAATGCCAGTCCATCATGTCTTTCTATTTGTGACTATGATGGTTCCGTTCATCCATGTGTACGTCACATTACTTTACCTATCACTGTAGGCTCAAATACTCTTAACATGGTTTTATTTCATTGAATTTATGGTTTCATATAATTATTTACTCTTCAGGCCATGGATTCATACCATGCAAGTGGTTCCCTCTATCGTACATCACCATGTTAAATTCATACATGAAGGCATAAAATATATAGTTCCTAGTGATAGCGACCCATTCAAATGCTTTAATTGTGATCCCAATACTATAGTCCCTACTCCGCACTCTGGTACTACTAATGAACCACAACCTATGGATACTCCGAATCATTTACCACCACTCAAAGGTGCTATTTGCATGATAGATACTGTTTTATCTATGCCATTGCCTCCACTAGCTACTACTGCTGCTGCTATGATTCTTTATCGGGGGAATGTCTAGTCCATGGACGTCAATCCCTCCCCTACACCTTCACATAAGCAATATTCATTAGCACACCCTCCATTTACATGCACATTTTTTATAAATTATTCTTATTGGGAGCATATTCCATTTGATCCTACTTGTGATGACACTATATGTACGCATGAGGGATTAACATAGCTTGGATTTACTTTCAAGAATATCTATCCTCCACCTCATGATCCTCATCTATATCATGGATTTATCACTACCACTGCTACCTATTTCCTGCGTGTCTTTCATATCACAATATTTCTTGCGTGAGAACCTCACTCTTCTCCAGTTACATTAGTATATTGGCTATTTCATTGGGTTCACTTAGATCTTTGATTATATTGATATCATCATGTTCTACACCTTTGGCCATGTGCTCATTGCAAACAATTCTTTACTAGATACCACAGAATCTTCACTCGATGGCACAACAGAAGGAAGTCCCATCACATCCTTTTAATTCTAAAATATGCCTATGACATGTATAACTTGCCGCCTCACTGGAATTGGCCTTACTTGAATCAATCTGACACTATCACCTATCAAGTTTCAGATCTTTACCTATTGGTTTTGATCATGACAATGACAACTTCTAGATGAAATTACTTGATCGCACTCATACCACCACATACTTGGGGGATCTCATTATCTCCCCCCTAACATAAGAACATCTTATTTTCTCATTCACATTCAAAATCCGATCACTTTCCACATATGCAATACACAATCTTGCACCCTAGTATCATCTTACCCGATGATGCACCTTATGCTTTGGTTCACACTTGAATATTGAGGGCATCCTATATATATGAACCTTACACACAACACATTACACATGACACATCACATATTCATCTCCTTCTACACAAAATATACCTGACACATTCACGCCATATCTTTTTGATATCTACTTCTACATGTTGCGGTCATTACCCTATGACACACTCTAGTTCACTGGTCCATAATTGACCGTTGATGGTCTACATCTGAAATGGGCCTCATCACACTCATGTGTTCAATCATCTCACCCACTCACTCACATGTTTAAACTCTACACTTTGCACCTTGAAGATCACATTTTCTACTACACACCCATTTCAAACGATTCAATGCGCGCTCTTCATTTACAGTTCATTCTTGATTTTTTGAGGAGCATAAAAAATGACTCTCATTGCATACCTCCACATCCAATCGAGGGCACGATGCTCCTAATAATTCAACACTAACATTTCATTCCATTTTCATCGACACATACTACATATGTAGTTGCATTTAAAATCTTGCTTACATGATTTTACATATTCATCTTAGTACACATGCTAAAAAAGTAGAATATCTTGTATGTCATTACTATTTATCATAAACACATGCATGTTTCACTAACTTTCTAGTTGTGATCACAGATATACAAATCTATTACATGTCAACATGGATGCATTACATAACATTACCTATTACCAGTTCCAAAGTGGCTCTTGACGAGGGCCTCCTATTTCATACATTATAGGTGATATTGTTTCATTTGTTTCATCGCACACTAATTATCGATGTATACATGCTTTGACATAAATTGTTTTATCTTTCTAACATTCCCAAGTTCTTTATGTGCAACATTGTTTATGCAGGCTTATTTTTCCACCATGGGTTGTTTGTGTCATTGCTTTTGTTCTTGTTTTCCCCGTTGCTTTCTCTTTATATGATCTTGTTTGTGGGATTTTTCCCGTTGTCTTATGTGCACACTTGTCTTCTTGTAGCTACTTACAAATCCTACATCCTTGATTATCTGATGACATCATGAGTGGTGTCCCATGTTCACAACCTAATTTTCAAGGTCTTATTGTCTTCTTGTGTCTTGTTTACATATTGTCTATTTAGCGTGCATTTTGTCTTTTACATGCATGTTTGTATTTTCTTCTACTAACACTTGTCTCCTAGCCACTTGTTTACACATGCCTTGGTTTTTACTAAGTGCATTCACTTCCCCCTATAGGGCACAATTTCAACACTACAGTCAGTCCTCCTTTTGGCCACATACTCCTTCAAAAACATAATAAACACTCCAAACAAGGGGGCATCATTTGGGTGAATCAGTCACCCTATACAACGTTATACATAACACAACACAACACAGTAGAAGTACAACACCATTGTCAATTTTAGATAGGGCTCAAAATTATACTTGGGTGCTTAGCACAAGATGCATTGCTTGGATGCCTGAAACTAAGGGGTAGTTACACAACGATTGGTATTTCAACACAATATATAAAATTCCACACAATGGATTTTACAGGGCTTAGAATCAGACTTGGGTCCTTAGAATTTGTGTTTGTACACACCATTTGCAGTGGTGTTCCATATTTAGAGAAGACGTTAAAGGTTGGAGGATAACATCACACTTTTCTCCCTACACTACTTTTTCCGTGGTGTAATATTGCCCAAAAAACCAACATTCAACATGCTTAACAATTCCAGAAAGTAGTCAAAGGTTTGATAATGACACTAGACTTTTCTCCCTACACTACTTTTTCCATGACATGAGATCACCCTAAAAAATTGCTCTTCATTGATAGCTTCAGGATCATTTCTACACTCTTTCCTCATCACGGATCAGGTGCACATCTTATTTTTTTCATATTTTTCAGCATTTTTACATACTTCTTTACATGATTTTTACATATATACATGAATATTTTCTTACTTGATCATTCTTATCTTTTGCAAGTCCGTCCATATGGGAAGTGATAGTCAACATCATCAAAACACCCAAAACACTGACGACATAACACATGGACATCACAAATTTACTACATTGTGGTTTCCACCCATTTCATTTCACATCACCTTTTACACTTTTTTCCTCTTAGCATTCCAGGTCACCACATTTATCACCTCACCACTTTTATCTTGTCCCTGGTTGACCCTTTCATCATCAATCTACCAATGGTTTATCAGGTTAACATCTATATTAGATTTTATGTTACCAAATTTCCGCTCACCAACCTAAGTGAGGGAAAATGTAGACACTAAATCACACACTTCAGGTAATCATCTAGTCTTGATTATATACTACTATTCATATGATTCATAATTAAGAAAAGTAATAACTAACACATGTGTTTAGCCACCTTTCTTTGCTTTCTATTACCACTTTTGGTCTTTCACCCTTACTTGCTTAGTATGAATTTTTATACTTTAACACTTATCATCCTAGACACCATCGCCCATCTAGGATGCTAGCGCCAGGTGCCATCATCCCCTCTAGGTGCTCCTGTCCCGTTTATACTTTACTCACACTTTTTAGGTCATTTATAGTTGTTTGAGCATCTTATCTTTTTAGTAATCATCCTTTTTGGGGTTAATTACAAAATTCAAGAAAAGGAATCATATAAATGTAAATTTATGTCATCATAATAAGGGACCAAACACTAAACATTAGCTATCACCACCTAAGGTTGCATCCATCAAGCATCTAAGAGCTCTATTGCATACATCTAGCACCATCCAAGGGAAGTCAAGTGTTGGCTATTCTACATACACTTTATAAGAGGGAAGTTCATTTTATTCCATGTACACATCTATTACATTTATTTACATATAACTTATTTTATCGCTATCAAGTGCGAAAAAAACAAGAGCCACTTAGGGAAAGATTCCACACACACACACACACAAATAAATTTGTTATGAGATATAGTATAGCAATCACTAGTAAGTTCACCATTGTGACAACTGAGGACAGTTTGACCCCTCATTCTTCATCTTTCATTTTTAGGATTTGATGTCTATTTGAGGGTATTGCAGGTTCATTCTTCATTACAGGTTTCTAGTGACCTCGAAAATATTTGTGCGAGCTCATAGAGAAAAGAAGTGACTAAAATAAAACAACTTGTGACACTTTAGAGGAGGTTCCCTAAGCTTTTTCGTAGACCCAAGCGCCAAAAAATAGGTCTAGGGCCCCCTCAGGCACCCTTGTCCCTTTCCAAGTGCAACACTCTAGCTTATTCTTCCAGATCTACATTTTTACGAGCTTTAGTGTGACGATTAGTGCTTCAAATTTTCTATTTTTCCATCTCTTTGCATCTCCTAGATCCCTATTAATCAACTATGTTATCTTACCTCTTCTTTTCACTTAGGTTTTCATACTTTCTTGCTGAGCTTTACTTGGGTGGATTTCTATACTTAATTGTTTATTTATTTACTGCTACAATAGAATGTATATTAGGCTTATAGATTACATTTTAGCTTAATCACCACATATATTCTTGATCATTGTGTGTTGCATGTTTCTTTCTCTATGTGCTATGGTTTTCACTATGTCCAATCCCTTTTACATGCATACACTTCCAACACTTGCCACCATCCCAACATTCTGTGTGATCCGTCGTAAGTTATATGTAGGATAATAGGGGTCAAAGAAGGGGGATAATTGGCTGCCTTTTTAATCAGAAAAATAGTAATATGTGACCTTGGAGAGAATTTTAGAGGATCATAATTAACTAATTTTGTGATGATGTAAGAAGATAAACTGTAACATTTTGAATATAGTTTCTATATATGTAATGTTTTTAAATACCTAGATAATATAAGTATATGAAATTTATTTATTTCAAACAATGGCATAGTAATTTTTTGTGTAGGGTTTATTATAGGGGGAATATTCATGAATTAGTGAAAATTAGGATTTTGGAAGTTTGATATTGGAAATTGTTTTACTACTGTATGGTATCATGTTTGTCGAAATTTTACATGTAAAAAAATTTGACCCTAATTTTTCCTTAGTGTTTCCACTAAGGGAAGACCAATGTTGGTATATTCACCATTATGTTATAATATACTACTATATATAGTATTAATTTTCCATAATGTAGTAATAAAATATAATTTCAAAATTTGTTAATTTTGAGATCTGGAGTCGAAGCTGAAGATAAAAGTGAATAATCCTATGAATTTTTTTAAAGTATAAGCCAAAAAGCTGAAGGTATAAGTGAACAAGGTAAGTGATTTTTTTTGAACTATTAAGGATTTTTTACAGAACTATGACCATTCAGCAACCTAAATACATGATGACACCTTGTAAGATGACTACACAATGTCAAACGGTAGAAGAAACATATTACCAGATGGTAACTTGAATTTGAGTTACCATTTAGTGGCATACAAATATACAAATTTATAGTGGTTTGAAAACATGTTCGCATAACCCCGTTCGATAGCCTAAGTCATGTTATCATGTAGAATGAGCTCTACTTTTCACAATGTCTTGAATTTTTTTTTTACAAATTTTATTTTAAACTTTTATATTTTTGTCACATGTGTAGACTTCAAAATCACCTAGATAATGGCCCTTGGTGCAAATGAGAAATGATCTCAAGGAAAAATAAAGCATGCCATGCAAATTTAAAAATATTTCAGTCAACCCGTAGTAACACTAGTGCAAACAAATAATTTCAAATCTTATTATGTTTTTTTTATTATTGGTAAATGCATTTTTGATGGGGACCATACCCAAACACAAAAAAAGCGTCAAAAACTAAATATAAAATTGAGTATAGAAAGAACATGTTTAAAAACCTAGATATTCAAGGAAGCACCAAGAAGAAGGAAACCAAACTACCCAATAGAAAAAAATAACAAACAACATGTCCACATCCAACCAACAACCTGATCAAAAAAAAAATAGCCCAAAAACAGAAGGCCTCCAGCCTAGATAAATCAATAAAAACATAAGACATGACATGACTCAAACCTTTTACGAAACACTAGTGGGTTTTTATTTATTATATGCTTTCTTCCTTCGTTCGACCACCGTACATTCCTCGTTACCTTCTTATGCAATGATCAGAAGAAAAATTTCAAGATTATTGATGGGAATGTCACCATTGATGAGGGGTAGTGGGGCACCATCCACCATAGAATAAGTACCAACTACTTGGGTTGAAGAATTTTGATCTTTCTCAGCAGAGACTAGCATATTAGAATGTGAATCGTTATGAGGGAGGGAATCGTCACAAGGATTTGAATATTCCTCCACCGGTTCTAGATTGGGGATAACCATAAGATGTTCTGCTAAAGAATCCTTCCACCATGCAGGTATTTCCTTGCATCTGGAATGTGTAAAGTCACCCAAGATATGTTTGGTTTTATACCATCATTGGCATCAAAAGACTAAACCGTCATAGTCAATCCTCTGGACCTAATGTCTGTCACATATTTTCAAGTTAATTTCTATTGGAAGAGCTTGGGATGGTATCAAGATCTATCAGGATCCTGGCGTAAGTTGTATGAGTTTGAACAAAGGTTTTATCATCAACTTTCATAGAAGATCTTAGTATATCTCCTATAACAATAAGACAAGATTTATTCCAAAGCCGTAATGGGAGACCTGACAAGAGAATCCGGACTGGATAAGTATCGAAGGATTATTTGAGAGGATCAAAAGACATATACCATGTCTTGAACATGAGTTATTATTCTCCCCAAACCTAATATTGGTAAAAAATTACATCCCTATCCTCAGGGGTTTCAAAAACAACAATAAAATAGGCTTCATCACAGGGGTAGAGTTCAATCTTACCCTTAATCTTTTGCTTCCATCTTTGAGAACTAAAATTGAGGAGTTGAGATAACTTGGGATAGAATTTTTGAAATATATAAATGAGGTCAAGTTGGGAGAGATTCTCTTCCTCTTTAAGGACCTTTAGCAGTAGATCCTCCTCAATCTTTAGCACTAGAGCCTTATGTGCTAGTTTTAATAGTCTGTCAACATTTCTTTTACTTTCCTTCTGATTAAAGACAACTTCAAAAAAGGATTTGGTGGAACCGCTATTCCCCAACCTATTGATCCACTATCATACTTCCCTTGATTTCCACCTCCTTGTAGGAGGGCATCTGTATTAGGGTTGTTGTTTCCCCTAGATCCACAACCAGATCCATAACCATTGCTTCTCAAGTGAGGATGTTTTGTAGGGGAGGATGGTTATTTTTCTGGGATGCCTTTTCGTTCACCATCATGGACCCCTGTTTTGAGTTTGGGTAGAGAAACCCTACAATTGTTTTACATGAGTGGGTTGCAGTTTGTAGAAAAATCCTAACTAATCTAGGAAAATCCCTCTTGATCTGCTTGGTCGCCACTACAAATTGAGACATAATTTTGAGTAGGGCCATTTGATTTTACTTGGAATATGTTTAGATCCTCATTTTCCTTTCCTCCTCTTCATGTGTTGCCACCTCCCATAGACCTAAGGCTAACATTAGGGTTGCTATCTTTTATGCTAGGGCTCGTCATGATTTTTACAACGTGTAATAATGACCCCTCGTTAGCTATAATAATGGATCTTATTAAGTTAATTTTACTTTATATTTTGATTTACTGAAGGATGCAGTAAGAAACTCAATTTATTTCAAATGTAAAAACCCTACCAATGAAATTATGCCAGATGAAATTCATAATCAACAGAGTAATTTAATTCACATTGATAGTAGTGATAATTCCAATTGCCATCAAACTCAATGTTGAGCATGAAGCTAAATTACTCATGTTTTAGCATGTAATTGGAACTTGCTAGAAAATATAGTAATCGACATCGGTTAGAGTGTGACCGGCATCAGTCAGGGAAAGTTGGAACTGGCGATAGTTGAGAAGAACCGACATCAGTTACCTGTGCGACAAGTTTTTAATTAAATCTCAGGATTTATTTCTATTTTTAGCATTAGAATAGATTTAATGAAAGTAATTGCATGGCTAAGTGCCCTAAAGTCTTAAATGACTATTTAAGGCATAAATCTAGGGTTTAGAATGAGAGGATGTATCATAATTACAAAATAATTATGTGAGAGAGAATTCTTTGTGAAGAATCAAAAAGCTTGAAGGAAGAAAGTACTAAACATCTGAGAGGTGTGAAAGATTGTAAATATTAATTGTATATCTTGTCAAAGCTTTGGATAATAGATTGTATTGTTTCTTGGTGGACGTAGCCCACACTGGGTGAACCATGTTAAATCTGGTGTTGATTTATGTCTCTTGTTTTGTATAATTCTTTTGGTAGAATATCCACTTTTATATGCATGTATGCTTAGATCTGACATATTGTCTGTACAACCGGTGTGCTAACCCTAACAACTAGTATCAGAGCTTTGTTTTAGGGTTTTGTGTGTTGAAATATTTACTCACAGAGATTTTTTTGATTGAGTGGGAGCTACAACAATGACATAAGATAATCAATACAAGGTAAAGAAGTTTGACGGCCAAAATTATCAATTATGGAAGATGCAGATTGAGGATTATCTATGTCAAAGAGATTTGTACTTACCGTTGGATGAGAAGTCTAGACCTACGAAGATGACTGATAAAGAATGGAATATTATTGACAGAAAGGCTTTGGGATCTATAAGATTGAGCCTGACAGCATCCGGGCTTCCAATATTACAGAAGCAGCTCCTACGGTAGACTTAATGAAATCTCTTGCTAATTTATATGAAAAACCTAGTGCTTCAAATAAAGTTTATTTGATGAAGAAAATTTTTAGTTCTAAGATGCATGAAGGTGAATCTATTTCTAGTCATTTGAATGATTTCTGATCTATTGTAAATCAGTTAAAATCAGTTTCAATACTGTTTGATGATGAAGGAAAATGACTTTTATTTTTATGTTCTTTGCCTGATAGTTGGGACAACTTGGTAATGGCTGTTAGTAATACAACATCTGCTAATAATATTTTGAAGTTTGATAATGTGGTTAGTATAATCTTGAATGAAGAAATTTACAGGAAAAGTATAGAGGAAACATCATCTAGAAATGCTTTGAATGTAGAAAGTAGGGACATGCAAGAGTAAGAGTAATGGGAAATCAAAGTCAAGGGGTAGTAGATCTAAATCTAGAAGTAAGGAAATTACTTGTTGGAAATGTGGAAAGAAAGGACATGCAAATAAAGATTGTTGGTCAAAGAATAAAGAGAACCAACAACTAGACAAAGGTAAAGAGGTGAATCTTGTTGCATCAGAGGTAATGTAAGATGCTCTTATTATTTCTTTAGATAGTAGAATTGAATCATGGGTTTTAGATTCAGGAGCTTCTTTCCATGCAACCCCTAATAAGGGTTATTTTAGAAATTATGTCCAGAGAAATTTTGGGCATGTCTATTTGGGTGATGATGAACCTTGCAGTATTACTGGTAAAGGGGAAGTTCATCTAAAATTGTAGAATGTAAATACATGGGTATTGAAAGATGTGAGGCATGTGCCAAGCCTTAGGAGGAATCTTATTTCTACAAGGCAACTAGGTGAATCTGGTTGCATGGTTACATTTACAGGAGACTCTTGGAAAGTCACCAATGGTGCTTTTGTTATGGCAAGAGGTAAGAAAGTAGGAACGCTATATTTATCTACCTGTATTACTGATTCCTTTTCTACATTATCTACTTCAAATTTAGATGCATGCATGTAGAATAATTGGTTGGGTCATATGAGTAAAAAAGGAATGCAGATCTTAAAGGCTAATGGTAAGTTATCAGATTTGCAAGATTTAGATCTTGATTTCTGTGAGCATTGTATCTTTGGAAAGCAAAAGAGAGTGAGATTTCTCAAAGTTGGGGCAACTAAGAAGGAGCAGAAATTGGAGCTTGTACACTCAGATGTGTGGGGACCAGCTCAGGTAGCTTCTCATGGTGGATCCCAGTATTATGTTACTTTCATTGATGATGCTACAAGAAAGGTATGGGTTTATTATATTAAACACAAATCTAATGTTTTTGAAACTTTTAAAAGATGGAAAGCCCTTGTTGAGAATGAATCAAATTCTAAGTAAAGTGCCTTAGATCTGACAATGGTGGTGAATATTGTAGCAATGATTTCAATGATTATTGTTTAGTGAATGGGATACGTAGAGAAAGAATGGTTCTAAGAACACCATAGGAGAATGGTGTTACAGAGAGAATGAACAAGATAATCATTGAACGTGCTAGAAGTATGAGGATACATTCTAGATTACCCTTGTAGTTTTGGGCAGAAGCAGTTGATACAATGGTTTATTTGATTAATCGTGGCCCTTCAAGTTCAGTAGATGGAGGAATACCAGAGGAAGCATGGACAGGAAAAGAGGTAGATATTTCTTTTCTTAAAGTTTTTGGTTTAGAAGCTTTTGTGCATGTTGATAGAGAAAATAGAAAAAAAAATTGATGTAAAATCCAAGATGTACACTTTCATTGGTTATGGATCTGGTGATTTCAGTTTTCATTTTTGGGATTTAGAGAATTATAAAATTGTTTGGAGTTGTGATGTTGAATGGAATGAAAAGATAATGTACAGGGATCAAATTTTGGTACCTAAGGATGAGAAAATTGAGAATTTTATTGAATAAAATGAACTCCCAGGTTTTAAAGAAACACCTACAAAAATACACAGTAACCATGGTCGGTTAGGCCTTAACCGACATCGGTCAGAAGAACCGTTGACAGTTACAAAGAATCAGAACTGGTGTCGGTTAGCTGAACTGACGTCGGTTAGAGGTGACCGGCTTCAGTCACTGTTAGAAGTTGATACTAGTGTCTAGGAGGTCCAGATTGAGACTCTGGTACCCCAAAATCTTGTGAGAAGGTCATAAAGGGTAAGTAAACTTCTAGAAAGATTTTCACCTTCTCTATTTTATCTATTATTGACTGATAGTGGTGAACCAAAACATTTTGAAGAAGCAATGCAGGATAAAACTCACATTCAGTGGGAGCATGTCATGAATGAGGAGATGAACTCTTTGGAATAGAACTAGACTTAGGATTTGGTTAAATTGTCAGTAGGAAAGAGAACATTGCAGAACAAGTGGGTTTACAGAATTAAGGAATAAGAGGGTGGACAGAAAAGGTACAAGGCAAGGCCTGTAGTAAAGGGATTTGCACAAAAGGTAGGTATTGACTTTGGTGAAATATTTTGTCCTGTTGTTAAGATGACTTCTATTCGTACTTTATTGAGTTTAGTTGTAGTAGAAGATTTGCATTTAGAGCAACGAGATGTGAAGATGACTTTCCTTCATGGTGATTTGGATGAAGAGATTTATATGCAACAACCGCTTGGGTATGAAGTCAAGGGTAAGGAGAAATTAGTGTGTAGGTTAAAAAAGAGCCTCTATGGGCTCAAACAAGCTCCAAGGCAATGGTACATGAGGTTTGATAGTTTTATGCATGAGCATGTTTACTTGAGATGTGAATATGACAATTGTATTTATTTCAAGAAGCTTGAAAATGGGAGCTATATTATTTTGTTACTGTATGCGGATGATATGCTTATTGCAGGATCTAGTATGCAAGACATTAGCGAGCTTAAGATAAAGCTAGCTCACACGTTTGCAATGAAGGATTTGGGAGCTGCAAAAGGAATCCTTGGCATGCAAATACATAGAGACAGGAAAAATAAGAAATTGTATTTGTCTCAGGAGGATTATATCTACAAAGTGTTAGAAAGGTTCAACATGCAGAATGCAAAACCTGTTAGCACACCTATGGCTGGACATTTCAAATTGAGTAAAGATCAATGTCCTTCATCACAAGAGGAGGTCAAATACATGACATGAGTGCCATATGCTTCAGCAGTTAGAAGTCTCATGTATGCTATGGTTTGTACAAGACCAGACATTACACATGAAGTGGGAGTTATGAGTAGATATATGGCTAATCCAGGTAAAGAGCATTGGAAATTAGTCTAATGGATAATCAGGTATTTAAAAGGGACATCTAGCATGCAATTATGCTATGGAAGTTCGGATATTTCATTACGTGGCTATGTTGATTCAGATATGGTTGGAGATCTGGATGGTAGGAGGAGCACTACTAGATATATTTTCACAGTAGGTGGAACGACAGTTAGTTAGATTTTGAGATTGCAGAAGGTTATGGCTTTGTCTATTATAGAGGCAGAGTATGTTGCTGCTCCAGAGGCTAGCAAGGAGATGATATGGATGAGTAGGTTCAGGGAAGAGTTGGGAAAGGAGAAAAGTAATTGTAAATAGTTCAGTGATAGTCAAAGTTTAATTCATTTGGCAAAGAACTCAGCATTTCATTCGAGAATAAAACACATTTAGTTGAGATATCACTTCATGTTAGTGTGAGTTATCCTATATGTCCTCCTCTCATGTTGAAGGGTCATCTCACATGGGTTAGGTTTAGGGTTTCATTTGTGTCATGCACTAGGGTTACTCAACACCCTATATGTACCCCTTTTCTATTCATTTATGAGCATGCCAAGACACTTCGCTATCTTTCCTCTATGCAAGCTTTGTTTCTGTTGAGGAAGTTCTTCCATTACTGATCAATTTTTTCCTTGATATTACTGGAGCTTTCATGATTCTGTTGGAGTGCAACTACTTCGTGGTGCCTCGTTTCTGATTCAATTCTCGCAAACTCTTTTCATGGTATCAGAGCTGAGATCGGGTAAACGTGCACTCGATTTGTTTTTTGTTGCTATTACTCTTATTTGGTTTCTTTATTTTATTCTGCATGCAAGTCTTTTGATCAATATTTTCTAGAAATTATCTTGCTAATATCTCTAACAAGCTTTCTCAGAAAGTTTTTTGTGTTTTTTTTATCGTGCATGTTGTCTGTGGTTGCAGGATCCTTGAGTTCTTCAGTCTTGGTTGCTACTCAACGAACTGCTGTCCCTCTGGAATTTTTTTTGCTTCCCAGGCATTTTTAATCACATCTGCCACATTTTTTGGTGTGGGCAAGCTAAAAGGTGGTTGCACAGGCATTTTTTGGACTCTCCAAGATGTTTTTTTATTGTTTAGGCATTTTTTTATCATCTGCCACATTTTTTTTATTGTTTAGGCATTTTTAATCATCGTTTGCCACATTTTTTGCTTCACAGGGTTGTAAAAATCATCTGCCACATTTTTTTTGCTTCCTAGGTGTTTTTAAACAACTTTGCCACATTTTTTTGGTCTGAGCAAGGTAAAACGCTGCTGCAAACACACCTAAGCGGCCTGGTATGTATTTAAACAACTCTACCACATTTTTTTGGTCTGAGCAAGGTAAAATGCTGCTGTAAACACTCCTGCACGGCCTGGTACATTTTTAAACAACTCTGCCACGTTTTTTTGGTCTAAGCAAGGTAAAACATTATTTTTTACACTCCAGTGCGGATGTTCTTCTTGTTTTTTGGTAAGGTTTCAACCATACACCTTTTCCTTTGGTAAGTTTGTTATTTTCCTTCTTTTTTTCTCTAAAATCCTCAGTTTTTTAGAAAAAATGGCTTGTGTTTTTTTTTTTTAAAAGCTTTTTTTAAAACAAAAAAAAAACAAACTCTTTTTGTTATGCGTTTTAAATCAAAAAATATTTCTTTATTTAAAAGATACTTTCTAAAAATGCATTCAATATTTATTTGTTTAAAAATCTTCATCTAAAAATCTTTTTAAAAAAAAGCACTTCTTTATAAAATTTGTAAGTTTTAGACAATATTCACAAAAAGTGCTTTTTTAGTGATTTGCTTAATTAAAGTCTTTTTCAACATTCATTAGATTTAATTACATTAGATCTAATTTAATTTCACTGTATTTAAACTATATTTCTTTGGCATTATAAAATTTGGTCTGTTGGCTTGTTGTATTTCTAACCTTCTGTCGAGTGTCGAAGACGAAGGGTGAGGTCCGGGATTGGCCGGTGGCTAATCCCCCCTCGTAATACAAACAAACCCTATCTCAAATTCCGTGCCATTTCTAACGAGCATACATACAACACCCTTTGCATGCATTTATGGCACTTTTTTAATTTGTTTGCAAGCTTATTGGCTTTTTCTCATCAAATTGCGGGAATTGGTTTTTGCTATAACTTTTGACTCGTTGCTCGGTTTTGAGCACTTATCTAGTAAAAGTTGCATATTTTTTCACACTCTAGATGATGGGATCATTATCTTTGTAAATGCACTAATTTTATAAAGTGCCGCATTATGGGGGTGTCTTTTTTTTGCTTAATTCAGCTCATTCTTTTGAGCTTTGTTCTATTACTTTTTTTTTCCTGGACTTGTGAGCGCATCTGCCACAGTTTTATGACAAAGGGATTATTTCGTGCGACGTGAGATGTTTTTTCTCACCACTAGGGTTGGCTTTCTCCTCCTTTCTGTTTTTTGCTTGTGCTTGTTTACGGTGTTCCTCTTTTGTTGCGCTCCACGAAACACTGTTGTGGTCTCCCCTCTTGCTCGTTATTATGCTAATTGCAAGACAAGTTATTAAGTTTTTCAAACCACAAGCACGGACTCGATTGTAATCAACGCACTCAACTATAAAGTGCCGAAAGTAGGGGGGTTGTTATTGTCCTGGGTGGTTGTGTTTCTTTTTCTACATTTCTTTCTCTCTCTCTCTCTCACTATGGATGCACTTTCAATTCCTTTGCTTAAGTCATTCAAATTTTTCGAATGGAGATCAAAAATAATAATGAAACTAAGGGGTAAAGGGTTATACCGCATCACCATGGGAACTGAGATTGAACCAGATGACGAACCTGAAAAATATAAGTGGTTAAACCATAGTGATGAAGCTTTAGGTCTTCTTTGCATGTTTGTTTCTCCTGACTTGCTCTTCCACATTGAGGCATCTGAAACACCTACATCTGCGTGAAAAATGTTGGATGCGATGTTTGGACAACTAGATGACATGGCAGTGCATGAGTTGGAAAACGAACTACCAGGGTTAAATCCTAGTGACTTTGAAAACCTACAAGCCTTCTTCTCGAAATTTGTCCACATTAGATTATTGTTAAAAGGATGTCAAGTAGAAAAGAAAGATTCTCAAATTATCTTGTCGATTCTCTCTAAGCTAGGTCCCAAATATTCTATCTTCGTGTCAAATTTCTACACTGCAAAAGTTACTTTGGGCGATACTTGGAAAATGCCCTCCTTTGACTATTTTTCATCCCAACTCATTCGAGAACAGAAAAAACTCATAACAAGTACTAGCAAGGGAAAGAAGATTGAAAAGAAGAAAGAAACTAAGGATCAACCTAAGAAAGAAACCAAAATCAAACCTAAAAATGACACAAACACTTCGAATTCTGAGCCTAGGGAACATAAAAGCAAGTATTTGTGTTCCTATTGCAAGAAGACTGGTCACGACAAGCAACACTGTTTTAAGAAACAGATTGATCACTTATCTCATTTACTTGAGAAAAATAAAATAAGTGTTCCTGAATCAATAAAACAAAGTGCTCTGAAGGCCGAGTCTTCTATTGCAAAAGGTGCTAGAAATGATAAGAAGAAAGGAAAGGCCCTTGTAGCCAAAGTTGCTCCTTCATCGACATGGATTATAGATTCTGGTGCCTCGCGCCACATGGGTTCTTCACATGTTGAGTTTTCCAACATCGAAACTTGTGGAATGTCCCAAATCACGATGGGTAATGACACGACAGTGTTGGTTTCCAGTAGTGGATCAGTAGAGATGGATGGGGGAACATTTAACAAAGTGTTGAGTGTTCTTGATCTCTTTACCAATATCCTATCAGTTTACCAAATTACTCACCTTGGTGAAGGAATGCGAGTGGAATTTGGTCCTAACTCGGTGATTATTCGTGAGCTTAATAATGACACTACAGTGGCTGAGGGAAAGGCAGATCACCATTCACGGTTGTACACCTTCTCCCACTTTACTTCTGATTCTACGCCCACTTCCTTGCTCACTCATGCAAATGAGGTTAGTAAGCTATGGCATGAGCGTTTTGGACATCTAAACTATCGCTACCTTGAACAATTGAGTCAAAACGAAATGTTCAACGGGTTGCCTCGTGTCAAGTTTTCTAAGGGTCTTTGTGAGGGTTCTACCCTTGGAAAGCATCCTAAAAAGAACTTTGACAAAGGAAAAGCCTGGAGAGCCACTCGTCCCTTGGATCTTGTTCACAGTGATGTTTCTGGTCCATTTCCTTCTCCTTCGTTTACTAGAGCTCTTTATGTGCTAACCTTCATTGATGACTATTCACGATATACTTGGGTATATTTTCTTAAGCTTAAGTCTGAAGTCTTTGAACATTTTCAAGACTTTAAGGCTCTTGCTGAGAAACAAGCGAAACGGTCTATCAAGGTTCTCTGAACTGACAATGGAGGTGAATATGTAAACAATAGGTTCATGGATTTTTGTACTTCTGAAGGGATCTCTCTACAGCATACAGTTGCTTATAGCCCTTCGCAGAATGGATTCACAGAAAGAAAGAACCGTACTCTTAAGGAGATGGCCACTTATATGATTCACTCGAAGTCTCTTCCTCCGCAATATTGGCCCGAAGCGGTGATTTGTGCAAATTACATTTAGAACCATGTTCCACACAAGGCAGTAAGAGGGATGACACCCTTTGAAGCTTGGTTTGGACACAAGCCTGATGTTGAGCACTTTCGAGTCTTCGGATCCAAGGCTATGGCTTAGATTCCCAAGAAGAAAAGTAAGGCCTTGGAACCACAATCCAAAACCTTGTATCTTTTTAGGGTATCCTGATGGTGTGAAGGGATATCGATTGATGAATTCTACTTCTCATGAGCTATATATTGAGATAAGTGTTAAGTTCGATGAGTCTTCTTTGACTTATACTTCTCCACCTATAGAGGTTCTTCAGCTCGCTGATTCAGATTTTGACTCATCAGATGATGATATTGTTGAGCGTGCTCCTCTTTCGGATCCTCTTGACCATTAAACCTTTGAGTATTCTGATTCTAATAGTAGTGATGATGAGGACTATGTACCTTTTCACTCAAGTGAAGAATCTTCTGACTCTGAGCCTCATCCTCCTGGTCCCCTTTGGGTCAGGAAAACTTTGCAAAGTGCTGGAGATTTAGTTAGAGATACTTTGGATATGAGATGTACTCGCTCAGATTTTGTTGGACCCCACTCTTTCTTTGCCTTTGCTTTTGATCCATAGTATTTCCAGGAGGCTTCTGGTATTTCTGAGTGGGATTCTACCATGGATGAGGAGTATTCCTCTCTCATGAAGAACGATACTTGGGATCTCACCACTCCTCCAAAAGGAAGAAAAATCGTTCGGTGTAAGTGGGTGTTCCGAACAAAGTATGGAGTAGATGGAGACGTAAAAAATTTTAAAGCGCGATTAGTAGCTAAGGGTTTCTCCCAGATAGCTGGGGTTGATTATACAAAAACTTTTGCTCCGGTTGCAAAGATGACTTCTATTCGATTGACCCTAGCCATTGCCACAGAAAATAGATGGAAAGTCCATCAAATGGACATTAAGAGTGCCTTCCCTCATGGTGACCTAGAGGAAGAGATCTATATGGAACAACCTCCGGGTTATGTCCAAGATTCCTCCCTCGTTTGTAAGTTAAAGAAGTCTCTTTATGGCCTTAAACAAGCCCTTTGGGCTTGGTATGCCAAGATGGACACCTTCTTACTTACATCAGGGTTTACTAGGTGTCACTCTGATCCAAATGTTTATATTCTATGGCAAGATGACTCCATACTCATTCTTGTTCTATATGTTGATGACTTGTTGATCACAGGCAACTCTTCCTCTATTATTGATTATGTGAAGATTGCCTTAGCCAACAAGTTTTCCTTGACTGAATTAGGTCTGCTTCATTACTTCCTTGGGATGCAAATTTCATAATCTGACTCAGGAATCTTGATTTTGCAACCTAAGTATGCTCTTGATTTCTTAGCTCAGTTTCAGATGTTTGATTGCAAGTCTTCTCTTACTCGTTTTCTTTTTGGGGTTAAGTTGGTTTCAAATTGCTCTACTCCCTTGGTTGATGGTACTCTTTACCGACAGTTAGTTGGGAGCTTGATCTACTTGACTCACACTCAACCAGATTTATCATATGCTATTGGGATCATGTATAGATTCATGTAGGAGCCACATGAGATGCATTGGAAAGTAGCTAAACGGATCCTTCATTATGTTCGTGGCACTTATGCTGATTGCATACACTATCATGGAGGGGTTGATATTGACTTGATTGGGTTCACAGATTCTGATTGGGCCGGTGAATTAGATCATCGGAAATCTACTTCTGGCTACAGTTTCTCTCTTGGTTTGGGTCCTATTAGTTGGTCTAGCAAGAAGCAGAATGAAATTGCGATATCATCTACAGAGGAAGAATATAGAGGAGCAGTTAACGCTGCCACAGAAGCTATTTGGCTACAGGGTATTCTGACAGAGTTTGGCATCCACTTTCGGTGGCCTGCCATTATCTACTGTGATAACATGAGCACTATCTCTATTTGTAGAAATCCAGTTCAACATCAGTGGACAAAGCGCATTGAGATCCATATGCACTTCATACGGGAGCTTATTCATGATGGTATCATCGACATTCAATACATTTAGACAGCTGATCAGATTGCATAATTATTCACCAAGCCTTTCACTGAGATGAAGTTTCTTCACTTACGGTTTCTTCTTGGGGTGATATCTTCTTAGGGATATTTAGTCCTTCTTTTCTTCTTCTTCTTCTAGGAAGATTATGTTTGTATATGGGCACCTTATCAGGCCCTTAGTTGCTGGGCCCCATTGACACATCTTTCTTAGTTTTTTAGGAGTGTCTTCCTCTTCCGTCTGACTCATCACAGCTGCTACCCCAACTTCGATGAAGGGGGGTGTTAGTGTGAGTTATCCTATATGTCCTCCTCTCATGTTAGAGGGTCATCTCACATGGGTTAGGTTTAGGGTTTCATATGTGTCATGCACTAGGGTTACTCAGCACCCTATATGTACCCATTTTCTATTCATTTATGAGAATGCCAAGACACTCCGATCTCTTTCCTCTATGCAAGATTTGTTTCTATTGAGCAAGTTCTTCCATTACTGATCAATTTTTTCCTTGCTATCGCTGGAGCTTTCACGATTCCATTGGAGTGTAACTACTTTGTGGTGCCTCATTTCTGATTTGATTCTCACAAACTCTTTTCACTTCATACGGAAGGTATTGGAGGATGGACAATTGAATCTAGAAAAGATTCATACAAGCAAGAACCTTGTGGATATGCTAACGAAACCATTAGCAAAGGAGAAGTTGGAGCTACACTCCAGTTCTGTTGGTCTTTGAGTTTGAGGCTTGAGGAGGAAGAAACAAAGCTAAGGAGGATCCAAGAATGGCATTGTACAAGTATAGTGTGTAGTAATTAATATCCAAGTAGGATATTGTTGAGTATGGAGCTAAATTACTCATGTTTTAGCATCTAATTGGAACTTGCTGGAAAATACAGTAATCGGAATCGGTTAGAGTGTGACCGACATCGGTCAGGGAAAGTTGGAACTGATGATGGTTGGGAAGAACCGGCATCGATTACCTGTGTGACGATTTTTTAATTAACTCTTGGTATTTATTTCTATTTTTAGCATTGGAATATATTTAATGAAAGTAATTGCATGGCTAAGTTCCCTAAAGTCTTAAATGACTATTTAAAGCATAAAGCTAGGATTTAAAATGAGAGGATGTATCATAATTACAAAATAATAATGTGAGAGAGAATTCTTTGTGAAGAATCATAAAACTTGAAGGAAGAAAGTATTGAAAATCTGAGAGGTGTGGAAGATTGTAAATCTTCATTGTATATCTTGTCAAAGCTTTGGATAATAGATTGGCTTGTTTCTTGGTGGACGTAACCCACACTAGGTGAACCACGTTAAATCTGGTGTTGATTTATGTCTCTTGTTTTGTATAATTCTTCTGGTAGAGTATCTTCTTTTATATACATGTATGCTTAGATATGATATATTGTTTGTATAACCGGTGTGCTAACCCCAACACTCAAACTTTAGATAAATATTCCAGAAAAAGACATCATAAATGTAAGAGTGGGAAGTGGACTTTAGGAAGGACTTATAGATTTGAATGGTCAACCAAATATCCATTTATCGAACATGTTGAAACATAAAACACTACTGATACTCACAACAAATGTAGATGTACTATATGCAGTTGGAAACTAGGTAAATACCACAAAATAAAATTGAAGTTGGACACAATAGAGAAACATTATGAGAAAGTATATGAGTCGAAAAAATAAGAAGATGAAAAAGTAATAAAAACATCTAGATGGAAAACCGAGGAAGATTGTTTACATATGATAACTGCAAAAAAATATGATAATCATCATTAACATCTTCAAGACCTTGTTGAGAAAGGTGGAACAATAAAGTTTAAATTTGTAAAAGTTGTTGATGCAAGTCTTTAGGAAAAACTTATACAATTTCAAACAATATTTCATATTTTAAAAAAGGGTAGACCTATTTCATATCTCATTGATTATAAGATATTATTTCAATGTAATGTGTTTCCAAACATTTTAACAACACACTGATCAGATACAAGTGCTTGGGAAATGACAAAGTGTATTGTAGAAATTGAAATTGATTTAATTTAATTTGAATTTAATCTAATTGCAGAGTAAGTCCTGAAATAGATGATGTAAAAATGCTGCAATACAATAATGACATAAGTAAAATAATATTTAAAATATAAAACCCTAAGCAATGAAGAGAAATAGGATTACTTAGCTGATTTTCGAATGGAAAATAAGTGATCTGGGCAGGTCCGACCGATAAACAGACTGCAAACAAGGTTGTCATTAGTCAAAGTGTAATATAGAACCTGATAATAATGTCAGACAGGGGAGCCCATAACAAGACAAAGGCATTTGGGTGCTGGTGACTGCGCAGAGGCTCAAAATCTGCTTTCTGTTGTGTCACTAGGGTTTCACACTTTCTATCTATTTATCTCTCGATTTTCACACTATGATCGCCAATGATACTTGTAACCTGCAAAAGATAAATTCACCTACACAAACCCACAAACCGCATCAAACCTAAAAAGGAAAATATAGAATGGCGAGTCAGATTAACCTGAATGGTCACCCCGAAAGTAAACTTACGACCAAGATCTGCACTACATCTAAGAATCCATGTAGTTCTTGTGAGTGTGTGTAGAAATTGTGCCATAGGATTCCCTTATGTAAATTGCACTAGATAGTGGGCTATATTTAATCTAAAATGAAAATATGTGGATGGAATAAAATGAACTTCCCCTTCCTATGATGTGTATGTAGAGTTGTTGTAACTGTTGGACCCCTAAATTAACTAAGTACCTAAGGCGAGAAGCTTGGTTGTGCATGGAAGTAGGGAGAAAATCTTGGTTGTGCGTGGAACTAGGGCGTGAAGGCACATGTGGAAGTAGTTCTTGGAGATGCGTGAAGGATCATGCCTAGGTGGGATGGATTCAGGAATTAGTGAGTTTTAGACAACAAGATAGGAATCATTTAGGGAATGAATGAAAAAGCAACCAGATACAAATATGGATAAGCTATGGATACTTTTAGCTCAAGGAAATGATATTCCAAGGCATCAACATGGTTATTTGTGAAGGCTAAAGGAGCTTATTTTTATAGATTAGCTGACAAATGCATGCTAAGGACACTATTAGGGGAAACACATTCGACATTTAACTGTTATTGGGTAGTGGTAGGGAACTCATGAAATATCCTTTAGATTTCTCATGTAATGATGAGCAGTAATAGGAGACATTGAGGAGTTTCTATTAGGTATGGTTTTTAGCAAGAAAACTGTATAGAGATGTGTGTGTGGCAAAATTAGAGCAAGAGAGGGAGATATTTAACAAAAATATTTAATGTGTGATGGCGAGGCTCCATAATGTTCAAAGATTTGTTACTGTACATATCTCCATAAATGGAACTCGTTTTTGATGGAATCTGGCTAACTGTACTTTGACTAGAATTACAGATTAAAAAGATTCTAAAGATAGTTATGTGATGGATTCTTGATCTGTACGATTTACTTTTATGTCTGGGTGTATTATTGGTTTTCTATGATAATTCGGTCATTTAGTTCTACTTTCCATTGGGCACTATGATCATGTATCCTATGTTTTGGGGGGTGTCATTAGATTATGTTCAGTGCTTTAAAGCTGTTCAAGAATTGGTTGTTTCATTCTGCTATTTGTGGCAAGATCCCTCTTATTAAGGAAGAAATCTCATAAACTCACATCAAGGAGGGGCTCAGCTCATGTGTTTCCTTGATAGTGCGCTTCCACACAGTTTGGATGATGTGTCAATGTGTTTGGGGTTGATTGACAAAGAAGAGATAAACAAAGACTAAACCACATTTTTTTCCGCTTGAATGGTATGCTGGATGGATGCTTTTAAGTGCTTTAGGTGCCTTTTTGAAGGCATTTAGGTGATAGTATATTCTTAGTGCTCGGAGTTCCTTCTTTTGAACACATATCTATATAGTTTTATATGATTGCCCTGTTTGAATTTTATAACTGACACTGAAGATGCCCACAGAGTGAAAAAGATTTTGGAAGATTAAAAGGAGACCTGAGGAGTGAGCAACGTAATAAAAAAAAAAAAAAAAAAAAAAAAAAAAAAAAAAAAAGAAAGAGACGGGGTGCTCGAGGGATTGAGCTCTTTGGAGCTAAGTCATGGTTGAGCGTTGGTGTCTGAATTCATGAAAGATAAATTATATTTATTAAGAAACAATAAATGTCCTACTTTTTTGTATGTTTGACCTTTAAACATTAATTTTCAGTTCATTAATTTTATAAGGTAATGGGCCAAAAAACCTAACTAAATGTTGTGTTAGGAGTGGTCGAATATATGAATATATATTTTTTTTTTGCTAAAAGATATGGGGCTTTTTCTTATTTATTCATACGTTGTTTCTAAGTTTATACGGGAATGACTATCTGCCACGGTGGTGTTTTTAATGAACAGTTTATTTTTTCACAACCATGGAATTTACAATATATTTTCTAGATTGACTTTTGAGTCCTGTCAATTTTTGTATTTTTTTGACTTATATTTGGTTTTAATTAGATTATTTAGTAAAAATATTCAAATAATGTGTACATATGTCTATGGCCAATAAATTTTCAGATTTATTCAAATTGAATTTTTTCAATAGGTAAGAAGAAGACGTCAACAAATAGTACTTTTGTTATTTAATTTTTTTGATATATTTTATTATTTTAAAAATTGGTTAATGTGTACATTGATTTCCTAAATAAACCCATATGTTAGTGTTGTCAGCGCCTAAAATTCCGCTCTTTTGAATTAAGTTTCAATTTTTTTTGAGTCGTACCTTTGAGTAATTGGAATCTCATCGAGTCTTGACTTGTTTGCAGTTTTCTTATTACAATGGAGAATATTTGGAAATTCGGGGCGTATGATAAAGTTCATTTTGCTTCTCTTTTTATTTTCTTCCTTCAAGTCGGGAATGATAGGTGTATCCCCATAAATTTTTTCTCTGTCCATCGCACGGGTAATAAGAATATCTTTTAGTATGCGGTTTGGCCCTATTTCAAGGTTCGGGCGAAGGCTTCCATCATGTCGCATGACGCAACTCTAAGGGTAGTCCTAGGGACAGTCCTTCAATAATCACATGCTTTCCTGCATGCCGGGTAGCCAATGAGGACTAAACTCGAAGCTAGAATTGGCGTGGCAGAGTATGGAAGGCTTCAAAAGATGGCAGATCAACATGCCTATCGGACGTTCCCCCCCGGAGCTTCTAAAGAGTCAAGATGGGGAAGTTCTAAAACTGGCGTTATGTCCATCCACTGTCGCTAGTGGTCCTAAAAAGGGATAAGTCGAATCGTCATTTAGTTCTACTGCCATTGCACTAATGATCGGTTATCCTATGTTTTGGTGCATTAGATTAGGAGTTAGTGCTTTAAAGCTTGGTTTCAAGATGGGTGTGTTCTTCCTATTTTTTCAAGATCCCCTGATTAAGGAAGAAAATTCTATGAAACTCACATATCGGGGGCTCAGCTCATGTGTGTGCCTTGAGTGCGCTTCCACACAAGTTTGGATGATGTGTCAATGTGTTTGGGGTTGATTGACAAAGAAAGAGATAAACAAAGACTAAAACAACATTTTTCCCTTGAATGGATGCTGGATGGATGCTTTTAAGTGCTTTAGGTGCCTTTTGAATGCAATTTTAGGTGATAGTAGTAATTCTTAGTGCTCGGTCCTTACTTTTGAACACATAACTATATAGTTATATGATTCCCTTGTTTGAATTTTATAACTGACAACTGGAAGGATGACCCACAAGTGAAAAAGATTTTTAAAAGATAAAAGAGACCTGAAAGGAGTGAGCAACGTAAGAAAGAGACAGGGGTGCTCAGAAGGGATATGAGCTCTTGGGAGCTAATGTCATGGTTGAGCGTTGGTGTCTGAAGTCATGAAAGATAAATTATATGTTAAAGAACAATAAAATGTCCTACTTTTTTGTATGTTTTGTACCTTTAAAAACATTAATTTTCAGTTTCATTAATTTTATAAAGGTAATGGCCAAAAAACTAACGAAATGTTGTGTTTAGAGTGTAGAATATATGAATATATATTTTTTTTTTGGCAAAAAATATGGGCTTTTTCTTAATTTTATTCATACGTTGTTTCTTAAGTTATAAAGAGGAATGACTATCCCACGGTGGTGTTTTTAAATGAAAAGTTATTTTTTCACCATGAAATTTTACATATATGTTCTAGATTTGACTTTTGAGGTCCTGTCAATTTTTTGTATTTTTTTGACTTATATTTGTTTTTAATTAATTATTTAGTAAAAATATTTCCAAATAAATTGTGTACATATGTCTATGCCAATAAATTTTAAGATTTATATCAAAATTGAATTTTTTTCATAGGTAAGAAGAAGACTTCAACAAATAGTAATTTTGTTATTTTAATTTTTTTGATATATTTTATTATTTTTAAAAATTGGTTAATTGTGTACTATTGATTTCCCTAAAATACCATATGTTAGTGTTGTCAGCCTAAAAATTCCGCTCTTTTGAAGTTAAGTTTCAATTTTTTTTGAGTCTGTACCTTGGAGTATTGAATCTCATCGAGCTTGACATTGTTTGCAGTTTTCTTATTCATGGAGAATAATTTGAAATTCGGGCGTATGATAAAGTTCATTTTCTTCTTTTTATTTTCTTCCTGCAGTCGGGAATGATAGGTGTATTTTCCCCATTAAATTTTTCTCTGTCATCCACGGGTAATACATGAATATCTTTTAGATGCGGTTTGGCCATATTTCAAGGTTCAGCGGAAGCTTCCACATGTCCAAATGACGCAACTCTAGGGGTAGGGTCCTAGGGACAGTCCTCAAATAAGCACATGCTTTCCGCATGTCCCAGGTACCAAATGAGGACAAAATAAGCTAAAATTGGCCAAGTATGGAAGGCTCAAAAGATGGCACCACATGCCTCATCGACGTAGCTTCAAGAGTCAAAGATGGGGGAAGTTCTAAAACTTGCGTTAGTCCTCCACATGTCCTAGGTCCAAAAAGGGATATAGTCGATCGTTAAAATTGACTAAGTATGGGTGGGTTGGCGGAAGCCGCCAAATACCTTAACAATGCCATTTCGGAAGCAAAATCAAAGGTTCAATCTCCAAGTAGTGCCAGCTCGCCATGTGGTTGAATTCAATATGAAGAAAAAGTTGGTCGTTGAAAATTCCAAGATAGGTAGAAGGAGACACATGTCAACTTGGCACAATTTTAAGGGGTGCTTCTAAAATGGAAACTCAAATAAGTTCCATCCCTCCACAGGTCTAAGGCTCAACATATGTCAAGAAAAAAATAGACCCAAATCAGCAATGATGAAGGAACTGGTGGAGCTCTCCACGTGTTAGCCTGGCGCAGCTTCAAAGGAGAAAAATGTAGAAGGTGTCCGCAGGTTCACTCTAATTAATTTCTCCCATGTGGGTGGCCTAAATTTGAAGTTGTAAAAGAAAATCAAATGGCCCATGTTTTAACCGGTAAAATAATGTAACAGCCGTATATTTAAAAAAATGTTTTTGTCTGCCTAAGATTAACGTTTCTTTGCCAAATCAAATAATTCGCAAGAGGCTATAAGGGCGTGGGATGATTGGATAAGTCATGGAAATGGAACTGTTTCTTGCTTTCCGAGAAGTTGTAACCATCGATTGCGAGTATTATCATGAGGATTTTAAAAGCATTATAAAGGGTTGATGATAAATTTTTGTGATTTTATGTATTCTGGAACTGTAATTTCGAATTGGAAATAAATCAAACAAAGTTTTCCCTTTTTCTTTTGCTTTCTCTTTCCTTATGGTTTTTATATGTGAATCATCTAATCCTTGTGTGCTTGGAAACTTTGTGTTCTAGTTTGTATAATCTCCAGAACTTTGAGTCTATGAATTGTGTCTGTTATAAACATGGATGGTTCTACTCTATATCTCATTTGCACAATACATAGAAGGGTTTTCTCTGCCATCTCTTTTCCTTGAAAGTATTGTCTTCTTCTTCCTCCCTCCTCTCTTCAAATTCTTCTATCCTCATGCATTGATAACTTTCCGGGCTTAAAACACATTCCAGGATATCAGGAAACCACCATTAAATGAAAGATTGTGCATTTGTACATATGTTTTTCCCCTTCTTTTAATAAGGGAACCTCTCCCATTAAAGAGAAGGGACTTGCTTGTCCCCTGATTGTGGTTTCATTCTAAGTGCAAATTTGAAATCCAATAGGTTTTGATGACTCCGCTGGGTAATTTTTTCAACAAATTTCCTTTCTAAAAAGAAAAACTAATTTGATCATTTCTTTGATCTGGCGACTCTAAGATATACTCACGGTAGAAGGGCTCTTGGAATTAAGGATCCCCGATTTCAAATCCTGGATAAAAAAGGTTTCCAACTTCTTCCAATAGGAATAAATAGAAGAGATTGTTCCACAAGCACACCTCCTGTTGAAGACAGATCTTCTGGTAGTAGCATTCCTCAAGCACAACTTAGCCCTAATCTCTATGCCTTAATTCTTGTTGGTGTCTCAGTTCCACTTCAAAAAATATTTCTAAGGATGGTAGCACCTCAGCCTGGGGGTCAAAGATTTGCACCTCTGGCTCTTCCTAAACCATTGCATGAGTTACCTAGGGGTAACAGGAATACTTTTCCCAAATTTAGAGGTGATGGAAAAGTACACCTTGATGAACACATTGTATCCTTTATTGTTGCATGTGGGGTTCTTAGAGTTGAACATGAGGATGTCTCTATGAGGCTGCTTATGGAGACCTTGCGAGATAATGCTACAGATTGGTTTTACCATCTTCCTGTTGGGACCATCATCGATTGCACTACTATGAGGAATGAATTTGAGTAGGGTTTCAAACCTGCTAAATATGTGCATGCTTTGCTAGCTCAGATTTCTCAAATAAAAAAGGAGCCACATGATCCTATGAGAGAATTTATGGCCAAGTTTAACAAATTGATTAACAAGATTCTAGTAAATACTAGGCCTATTGATCCGATTCAGAAGTGTTTCTTCTTGAATTCTCAATTTCTAGAAGTAAGTTATGCCCTGAGGAGAGCAAATCTTGCAACTTTGGATGTTGATAAGAGATTGGTTGCTAGTTTGGAAGATGACTTGATCATGTTTGGCAAGCTGAAAAGGGAGTCCTTCAAATTCAAAACATCTTCTTCTTCCCCTCCTCCTATAGGTAATGCAGATTAGTTGGTGCAAAAGATGGCTAATGACCTCATTGCCATTAAGAATTAATTGGAACAGTATGTTCCAAGAAAAAACTTTCAGCCTAGGAATCACTTTCCCTCTTCCCAAACTAGGTTGGCTATTGAAGGTCCACTCCTCAAGGTGCCTGCTAATGCTTCTTGTGAATTTCTTCAGCCTGATGATAAGGAAGAAAATGGGCTCTATGATGAACAAGAAGAGGAAGATGATGAATAATTGGAGGAGCTTGGTGGTTCTCAAGTTCATTTCCTCACCACTGAGGGTGTGGATGATTAAGATGACTATGATGATGTAGTGGCTGAGATGAACAACGATTCATATGATATTATAAGTTGGGAGCAGACCAAAAAAAGGAAAAAGTGGTGTAACCTGCAAAAATATCCAAGGAGTACCCCATCATCATCTCGATGATTGCAAGAAGAGGAGATCCTATTCCTACTACTTCCACCCAAAATGTAAGCTCTGCTAGTCCTTCTTCCTCTACTTCTTCTTCTGAGAATTCTTTTCTAAAAAATGATAAAATTGACAGATCAAAATCTCCTCCAACTCTTAGTAGTGATTCCCCATCAACATCTGGATCTTTTGATATTATAGACCATATTAAAAAGACCAAGATCTAGATTTCTAAGGAAAAGTTCTATCAAACCCATCCTAAATCCTTTTCCAAAATGGTTAAGTTTGTAAATTCCAAATCTAAAACCCTAGCCCATTCTTCTAAAGGCATTTTTCCAACTCCTTATTCACCACCTCAACATGGCCTTGTGGCTGCAATCACTTCACCCAATGATAAGATCAAACCCTTCTATGTGACTCTCCTCATAGATGGCCACAAGATTAGAAATTTTGTCATTGATTCTGGTGCATCTGATAATGTAATGCTTATAAATGTGGCTCATGCTTTGGGTCTAACCTTAACCCGCACTTATGGCTCTTGCTATTCCATGGAAAGTAGAGAAGTGCCTTTGGTTGGGAGAATCAAGGATGCACAAGTAGATTTTTCTTCTTTACCAGAGAAGAAGGTCTTAGCTACCATCTTGGTTGATGATATCACTCCTTCCTATGGCATGCAACACTAAGTAGGAAATTTTACAAAGATGTTGGAGGTGAGATCCAAATGGATTAGTCACATGCCTTGATCCCCATCAATGGTTAGATGAAGAAGATGATTCTTGAGAAACAAGCAGAGTATATTGTGCAAAAGATAGATGATCCTAAAGCACAAATACCGTATGAATACATTAGGCATAGGAACAACATGATTATGTCACAAGAGGAGAAAAGTTTTCCAAAGGAAGTGTTGCTTGATCCTAATGGTGTGTGGACTTTGGATTTTGATGAAAGCTACTCTTCAGCTGGTTCTGGAGCTAGTGTAGTGCTTATTTCTCCTGGGAGTATGGTTCATCATTTCTCTTTCAAACTTCAGTTTGAAAATACCAACAATACTACTGAGTATGAGGCCCTTATTCTTGGTTTGAGCATGACAAAGGAGATGTGAGAGAAGAACCTTCTTGCTCATGGAGATGCTGAGCTAATTGTAAAACAAATTAGAGACCTTTATGAGGTAAAGAACAAAAGGTTGAAACACTATAGGAATTTTGTCTGGGATTCCTTTGAATTCTTTAATGCTTTTTCCATTGAAGTTGTGCCAAGGGAAAGGAACAATAGGGTTGACTCTCTATTTGTTTTGGGGTCCTTGATGATTCTTCATCCTAATTTTCCTCAAGATAAATTCACCATTGAGATGATCCATAGACCCAATGTGCCTAACAATGTAAATAATTGATAAATTTTTAATGATGACCAACATTTGCCTTCTTTCTTGGAGCTTAGAGACAAATTTGATCAGTTGTACTTTGAAGGAAGTGAAAATCTACCTAAAGAGTGTGTGTCATCAAATGAAGAGGGTGTTAAGGAATAGATGGATCAAGATGGATGCATCAAACTGGAAGGCAACAAAATCCCTAGAGGGTTGGTGAGTTTGGAGGATATTTTTGTTAAACATGATATATATATGAAGTATAAAGTTTCCTAAGGAGCTCGAAAATATACTAAGACTGAGAAAGTGAATATTGGGAGTCTTGATGATCCCAAAATCGCCAACATTTGAAAATGTTGCACTCGGGAAGAGAAAAAGAAGGTGGTGAATCTATTGAAAAGGTATGTTGATGTTCTGGCTTACTCTTATGATGATCTTAAGGATTTTCATCCTAAATAAATGTAACATTTCATTCCTCTTAATCTTGGGATCAAACCCTTCAAACAGAAGCAAAGGCAATATAATCCAAAGATAGTTGATACAATTTTCCAAGAAATACAGAAGCTTCTAAAGGCTAGGATCATCTTCCCCATCCACCATTCACTGTGGATTACTAATATAGTCCCTGTTAGGAAGAAGAATGGTGAGATCCGGATCTGTGTGGACTTCAGAAATCTAAATCAGGGTTCTTTGAAGGATAATTACCCTTTCCTCATGATGGACCAAGTATTGCAAGTTGTTATACACTTAGAGATGTTATCTATGTTAGATGGATTCTCATGGTGCAATCAAGTAGAGGTGAATACTGCGGATCAACATAAGACTATCTTTTCTACTCCTTGGGGAACCTTTACATACAAGAGGATGCCATTTGGTCTCATTAATGCTGGTGTTACTTTTCAGAGGGCCATGGACTCAGATTTTGGCAGTTTGAAAGGGAAATGCATTGTTGTGTATTTAGATGACTTGACCGTGTTTTCTAAAGCAAGAAAAGATCACTTACAACACATTGAAATAGTATTGTAGAAGTGTAGAGAGCATGAAATTTCTTTAAACCATAAGAAGTATATATTTTTGTCATAGAAGGAAAGATTTTGGGACACATTGTTTCAAAGGAGGGGATCAAGATTGATCCAGAGAGATTTCAGGCCACCCAACAAATTCCTCTTCCATCAAGTAAGAAGGGTGTCCATTCTTTCTTTGGTAAGATCAATTTCCTAAGGAGATTCATCCCCAAATTTGTAGAACTTACTATGAGCATTACTCACAAGATGCAAGGGAAGAATTTTTTTTGTTGGTCCTCTGAAGGGAAGAAATCATTTGAGGACATTAAACAGGCTATTGCAAAGACTCCAGTCTTGGTGTGCCCTGACTTTAGAAAATATTTCATTATCTATTGCTATGCCACTAAAAATACTATGTTAGCCCAGAAGAACATTGAATATAATGAGCTCCCAATTGCATTCATGAGTTATGTCTTGAAAAATCATGAGCTGAAGTACACTATGATGGAGAAACATGCTTTTGTAGTTATCAAAGCTGTCAAGTAGTTTAGGTCTTACATTCTTAATTCTCATTCTATGGTGCTGGCGCCTAATAGAACAATCAAATCCATTCTTACTCAATAAGAATTTGGAACCAAGAGAGCTAATTGGGTAGCAAAGGTGCAAGAGTATGATCTTGATATCAGGCCAACATAGCTGATTCAGGCTAAGGGCCTGTGTGAACTCATTTCTGAAGGAGCTGCCAAGGAGTTGTCCAAAGATGAACTTGATGTCCCTATTGTTTTGTTCCTCAGCTCGAAAGATGTATGGTATGCTGACATTGCTCACTTTTTGACCTATGGAGAGTGTCCATCTCACTTGAGTGCCAAAGAGAAGAGAGATATCAAACTAAGTTCTACACAATATGTGTTATGGGAGAATGCTTTATTCAAACGAGGTATAGATGGAAGGTTTTTAAGTGTGTAGATGAGGAGAAACAAAAGAAGTTGTTCTTTTCTTTTCATGGCCAGGCTTGTGGAGGTCATTTCTCTTCTTCTGTAACAACTCATAAAATACTTCGTGTTGGTTATTATTGGCCCACTCTATTTAGAGATGCATCAAAATGGGTTGGTAAATGTGAATCATGCCAAACATTTGTTGGAAGACCTAAGTTGGTTGCTTTGCCTCTCAAGTCAGTAGTGATTGAAGAGCCATTTCAATAAGGGGGATTGAATTTCATTGGAACTCTTAACCCATCTTCCAGTGCTGGACATACACATGTGTTGACTACCAAAAATTACTTCACCAAGTGGGTGGAAGCCATCCCAGTTAAGAGCACTATTTCTGAGGTAGTTTGTAACTTCATTAAGGAGAACATATTGATTAGGATTGGGATCCTAAACAAAATTGTGACTGACAATGCTTCCAAATTTTCTTCTGCTGAGATGATGGACTTCTGCTATGGGTATGGAATCTCACTTGCTCATCCTTTAGACTACTACCTCTAAGGGAATGGAAATGAAGAATAAAAAAACAAGAACTTGGTGAGAATAGTTAGAAAGATTGTAAATGATTTTCAGAAGAATTGGCATAAAAAGCTATATGATGCACTTTGGGTTGATAGAATTACACCTAACAGAGCAATTAGAATGTCCCATTTCTAAGTGGTGTATGGTGTGGAAGCTCATATGCCAGTCATGGTAGAATTTCTAGCCTTGCATCTAATGAAAACCATTGAAGATTCAAGTTTCAGTATCTCTTTGGATAAGAGAATTTTGTACCTTCAGAATCTTGATGAAGACAGATTACAAGTGGTGGATAGGATAGCAGCTCATCAGTTGAAGGTGAAGAATTTGTTTAAAAAGAAAACTAAACCCAGAGTTTTCCAAGTGGGAGACATTGTGCTTCTTTGGGAAAAAAGGCATGAGCCATAAGGAAGCCATTGTAAGTTTGATTCTCTTTGGCTTGGTCCTTTTAGAATCAGACATTTTTCTGGAGAAAACTCTTTTTATCTGGATTACATGGATGGTTCTCCTCTCCCACTTCCTTATAGTGGGTAGTATCTGAAGTTGTTCAAGTCCTAGGTGACTAGGTGGTCCTTCTATATATTATGTATAATGTTTCCCTTTTGGTTTGTTTTGTTTCTTTTTCTATATTGTGTGTGTTTCCTTGTATTGGTTTTTCCTTGGCTCCTTTTCCCAATGGATAAATCTCTAGTCCTCTTTTCCATAGAGTTATCTGTAGTTCTTGATCTTTCCTTGTGTCTTTGTTCCAAGAAAATTCATCCCCAGAAAGAGCCAGCTATTGTCGGCTCCAAAATTCCCCTCTTTTGAAGTCAAGTTTAAAAAAAAATTGAGTCTGTACCTTGGAGTATTGAATCATGTTGAGCCTGACATTGTTTGCAGTTTTCCTATTCATGGATAACAATTTAAAAGTCAGGCGTATGGTAAAGTTCCTTTTCTTCTTTTTATTTTCTTCCTACAGTAAGGAATGACATGAGTATTTTACCCGTTAAATTTTTCCCCAGCATTCGTGGGTAATACGTGAATATATTTGATTAGATGTGGTTTGACCATACTTCAAGGTTTAGTGGAAGCCTCCATGTGTCCAAAGAATGCAACTCCAGGGGTAGGGTCCCAGGGATAGTCTTCAAATAAGCGTAGGCTTTCCACATGTCCCAGGTACCAAATAAAGACAGAATAAGCTAAAATCAGCTAAGTGTGGAAGGCTCAGTGAATGGTGCCACGTGCCTCTTTGGTGCAGCTTCATGAGTCAAAGATGGGGGTGGTTATCAAACTTGTGCCAGTCCTCCATGTGTCCTAGGTTTAAATAGGGGCAAAGCTGATCGTTAAAATTGACTATGGGCGGGTTGGTGGAAGCTGCCACCTGCCTTAACGACACCATTTCAGAAGTGAAATCAAAGGGTCAGTCTCTAAGTAGTGCCAACTTGCCACATGGTTAAATTAAATAAGAAGATGGAGTTGGCCATCAAAAATTCCAAGACCGGTGGAAGGAGACATGCATCAGCTCGACGCAATTTTAAGGGGCACTTCTAAAATAGAAACTCAAATGAGCGCCATCCCTCCACATGTCTAGGGGTCAACATAGGTCAAGCAGGAAATAGACACGAATCGAAAAAGTATGAAGGAAACGATGGAGCTCTCCACATGTTAGCCTAATGCAACTTCAAAGGAAAAAAATACAGAAGGTGTGTGTAGGTCTGCTCCAATTAATTTCTCCCATATGGGTGGCCCAAATTTGAAGTTGTAAAAGCAAATTGAATGGCCCATGTTTTAACTGGTAAAATAATGTAACAACTGTATATTTAAAAAATTGTTTTTTTTGCCATTAATGTTTCTTTGCAAATCAAGAATTCAAAAGTGCATGGATGATTGGAATAACTTGTAATTGTTTCTTGCTTTCTTGAGGAATTTTTAACCATCTCTTGTGAGCTATATCATGAGCTTTCAAAGCCATTGTAAAGGGTTGGAATTTTGATTATTCTGGAATTGTAATTTTGAATTGGAAGAAATCAATACAAAGGTTTTTCCCTTTTTCTTCTGCTTTCTCTTTCCTTCTAGTTCTGATCTGTGAATCATCTAATCCTTTCGTGCTTGGAAACTTTGCGTTCTAGTTTGTACAATCTCCAAAAATTTGAGTCTGTGAATTGTGTCTGTTATAAATGTGGATGGTTCTACTCTGTATCTCATTTACACAATACATATAAGGGTTTTCTCTGCCATCTCTTTTCCCCAAAAGGATTGTGTTCTTCTGCCTCCCTCCTCTCTTCAAAGTCTTCTATCCTCATGTATTGATAACTTTCCAGGCTTAAAACACATTTTAGGATATCGGGAAACCACCATTGAATGAAATATTGTGCATTTGTACATAGATTTTTCCCTTGCTTTCAATAAGGGAACCTCTCCCATTAAAGAGGAGGGACTTGCTTGTCCCCTGACTGTGGTTTCATTCCAAGTGCAAATTTGAAACCCAACAGTAAGCGAAAAATAAAATGAGCCACCCGTACGCTTCCCTTGTAAATTTAGTGTTTTGCAATATATATTTTTTAAACTATAATTTTAAAAAAACATTGTTTAATTTTTATGTTTTAAATTTAGTTTGTAAAACTAGAGTTTTAAAGATAGTGTAGTTTTTTTTAAATAAATATTTTTGAGAAAAAATGTATAATATGTTATTATATTTTTTATTTTTTTAAAATTATTTATATATAATAGAATTGACTTTAAAGCATATAGTTATTTTATTTAAAAACATATTACAAAAATAAATAATTGTATATTAAATTTAAATTGTATTAAAATTAGATATATTTTTTTAAATTTATAAAAAACTAAAATTAAAAATAACCTAATTTCTATTGAGATTTATGTTTAATAAGAGTAGCATGTGTATAGTTTTCTATTGAGTTTACTCTTAGAAATTCAGATCTATCTCAATTTATGTGTCCAAGTGAAAATTATTGAAGTGGATGAATAATGGGAAATGTAAAGAATGAGAAATGAAAATATACCAAGGAAGAGAAAGCAGAGAAGAATGTTAGAAGATCATTTCATAGGAAGGCACAGACAAAGAGAGCTAAGGAACAACAAGTGAAAGACAAGGCTGTAAAAAATGATACATACATAGAAACCCTTGATAGATCGTAATTTTATTTTTCCTTCTAGGGTAACTACGATAATATGTTTTTTAGATTGGGTAAAGGTAAGGGTTTGGGTAGGATCCCATAACCTAAAACAATAGAAAAAATAAGTGAAAATAAAAGGCTCTAATAAAAACAACATAAGAACAAACCTTATCGAAAAAGGATCCACATAGAAAAATCATTCAACGAAACACTAATTATTGACATATCAACAAAACATCATCTAATATCCCTAAATATAAAACATGGTAAAATATATTGCAACCACTCAATAGTATAATTTGGATCTTGATCTATCCATCTACTTTGTTTTTGTATTGTTTATTACTCTCTAGGAGACATGGTTGTATTTGTCTCTTAGTTAAATCTAAGGTTTCTATTTAACATCAACTTCCATTCTTCAACATCCTCTCTCACCTCTTAGAGAGGCTCTATTTCAGTACCCACCAACACCTTTCTAACTTAATCCGCATAATTGGGTCACTCCCCAAAAACAATAACCTTTGTATTCCTCCCATCTATATCTCCATAGTTAACCCATTGAATTTTTTTTCTTTATTCTATATTTTACCTTCTCATATATTTCAAAATTTGGAATTTTTCACCCATCGTGCTTATGTGTTCCATTCAAAATAATTTTTTGGCTCTAAATATAGGCCTTAACCCAATTCCTCTTTATCAAGGGTAGCCTCTAAATTATAGCTCACCATCATAAGATGAACTCCCAAATGGGTCATATTCATTATTTACTTATTGTTTATCTAGTTGTAATATATGTTTTCCCATTATTTAGGTATGCTTCTATCGTTGTATCCTTTCTAACCTCACCTTTTCCCACTCATCATTTATCTCTTTCAGCTACAAAAAGGTTGTCTTCGTCTAGATATAAACATGATCTTCTCAAGATACCTTTATTTCTTAGCACTCTCGATTTATCCACATAGTCTTCATGGAGATAAAACACCTTCCAAAACACAATGCAGTAAAGAACCACATTATTTTTTTTCCTTGATTCCCTCTTCCAAACATCCCATTATGTCATAGATCATTTTGTGAGAATGATTAACTACGATGCATAACACAAGAGATCCTTGTCAAATGAAGTATTAGGCTTGTACCATGCCATATTTCATAAATTAGATAGCTATACACTATATATATATGAAATGAAAAAAATGATTGAAAGATCAAATGATGAAGAACCAATATCTACTATAAGGAAATTTTTATCTCCAAAATCAATTATTAGTTGAAAATTACTTCACAAATATTTACATGAAATCTAGTTACTACCATATCCTAATCCATCCTAAATAAATTATGGATAAATATTACAAGACACAAGAAAGATCATAAAAATGAGTTAGTTATGAATTTCTACTTGTCTAATAAACTGATCAAATTTCTGTATATGATGGATAACTACTTTGTCCATTCCTAAACTCTTTAAATAATTTTATAATTGGTTGAAATCCTCTTCTTTAGTAAGGATTGATATTAGCATGTTAATAACATCCTATGCATCTTACAAGCTTTGAAAAAATAATATTTATACGAAAAATTTGGTAATTGTTCATTTGGGGCAACAAAGATTCATTACACATGCTACATCAACATTAAAATTATAGCTATACATATATATTAAAAATATACTAGTGATTTAATATTTGATTACTTCATACTACCTTAAATAGTTTCTTAGTTGTCTTAGACAGTGTATGTAAATTTAGATAATAGTTTCATCCTTGATTTATTATATATGTCATATCCTGTCAACTACATAATGCATGTTAAATCCAAGGTTGATTGGACCAATGCATGGTAAAATTATTTTGAGTTAGTCAGGCTATTCCTCTACATACTATTTTCTGTCACAATGCATGAAATTTCCTAAACCTTTTGAGATTCACACTAAGGCATCCAAATATGCATTTGGCATCTCGTAGTCATGTAACAAGGAAATTAAGTTGATTACTAAGTTTAGATACATTTCGATGACATGGTGAAAATTTACTCCACATAATAAATGTGTTATGTGGTATTTTGTAATAAAATAAAATAAAAAGGAAAGTGGGAAAAGGGGAAAAGTAGGTTTTAGACCAAAGTAATCAATAGTAGATCATTATGTCACACTCAAACACTTAGTTGAAAAGGTCTTGAATACAAATGAAAAAGTATATTATTGTTTAATAGATTTCAAGAAGGACCTCATGAAGTGGTATCTAAATATAATTAGCTTGGTCAACTTAATATTATTGTTTACTAGATAGTAAGTTTTTTATCAACTTAAAATCTTTTAATATATTCATGTTCCTAAATAAGCTCTTATATATATATATATATTAAATCATTCATGAATGGTGTAATCACATGTGTATGTTAATTTTTTTGCAAATTTTGGTGTAATCACATGTGTATGTTTATGGACATAGATCACGATGCACAATAATATGCTGAAGTGATAACAAAAGCTACGGAATTACTTCCCAAGAAAAATGTGAAACACTTGGTGAAGATGGATTTCCAAAAATTACAAGAATTTTCCCAACAAGAACCACTATCACAAAAGAAAACAACAAAAAGTGTAGAGATAATATATGGCGAATTTGTTAATTTGACTACAGTTGCTAGAGCACATTTGTTGGTTACATTATCTAATCATCTTGATATGAAGGAAACATTAGAATTGTTGGGTGTTGATTTTGGACAGGAAAAGTCAAAACGTATGGAATAAGAATTTGTTGGGAATGTTTCTAAATGAATAAATTCTTTGGGTACAAAAACTAGGTTTGTTGATAAGAGTATTTCTTGTAGAACAATATTAACTTCAGTTGTAAGTGAAGATACGAAAAATAATCGTCATGTTATAACCATTACCAAGGCATTGGGTGTATCTAAAAAGATGATTAATAGGTATGCAAAGAGGAGGAAGACATTGGATGATTCTACCGTGGAAGGAAATTGGGCACTAATGTGTAGAAATCCACGTTTTGATAAAATAGAGGATAATATTGTGAAGATAGTTTCTGATTTTTGGACTGAGAGGACTCATCCTTCTCCAAATGTGAGGGATGTTTTAAAACATAGGATAGCTCACAAAAACTATGACGAACATATAAAACATTGGATCGAAATAAATCAACATGAGATGTACATAAATTTTATTAGAAGAACATCCAAATGTTAAGATTGGGAAACGAATGTTTGAGAAATTGAAGCCTTGGTATGTGTGAACTGATAAAGTCCTTGACACATGTTGTTTCCGCTATCACATTGAGTTTGATTATCACTACCAGGTACAAAAAAATTATATTACATATATATTGAGGTGTGCTTTCATTAATATCTATATATTTGAATTTTGATTAAATTTTGTTTTTTGAGATGTGATTTAAAATTAATGTATTTCAAAATCTATGTTTTTTAGGTGTATAAAAAGTTACGAGAAGCATCAAATGGTCCTGAAAATACCCCCCTTACATGTGTCAGTGAATTCATAGCTTCTATTCTTTACAACAATATCTGAAGATCATGTCAACGATCGTATGACTTGCTTCAAAGGTGTATGTGACAAGTGTGGGGACTTGAAATTATTGCCAGAAACAAATGAAGATTTGGACACAGTTCAAATGGTGGCTTGCAAGAGGTGATTAATGTGTATGTGTGTGTGTGTGTGTGTGTGTGTGTGTGTGTGTGTGATTATATTTGGATGTACATATTTTATTTTGATTTTTATGTTTACTGCAAATGAATATGACAATTTTTCCAATATGTATTGATTTTGTAGGTTCAAATACATAAAATATTCAACATGGCTTGGAAAATATGCAAACAAGTTATATTTGGTAGAAGAGGAAATCCCCATTGCTACATTCATGCAAAATTTCTGAAGTTTAATTAGTTCGTACATCAAACTTTCTCACTATGCAAAGTGGTAGGCCACACAATTCAAGGATAATAGAGACACATTCCCTATTGGTTCCATATTGTCTGTCGTTGATTTTTGCTGAGAATTACTCATTTTCTTATCAAAAAGAAATTCAGACATAGTATTATCATACTGACCTAGTTACCATCATGGTTCAAGTATTTTATGGGCATGCACAATTGGATTTGGATGGGGTTGAAAGTACATATGTGAAGCGAATGATCAAGGAGTATCACTTACATATAGGTGATGACAAGGAACATGACATCCACTTTGTGCAACAGTGTTTTGATTTTTTCTTTCAATATATTCATCAACGAGGAGTACAAATAGATCAAAAATTTGTTTGGTCGAATGGTTGTGCATCACAATTAAAATCCTCTCGCCCTTTCTTTACACTCAGCCACTATTATCTTCATAAAAGAAACCTCATTTATGTATTTTTTTTTAGAGTGGTCATGGGAAGGGAAAACACGATGGTGCGGGTACATGTATCAAATGTGCTCTAAAGAAACAAAGCTTTGATTATGAGGGATATTGATTGATTGATGCCCACACCATTGTTGAATGGTGTAAGAAACATTTTACAGTTTAGGCTTTAACCTCATAGGCTTTAACCTCACATGCTTCAACCTCACATGCTTCAACCTCAAAGGATTCAACTCCATAGGCTTCAACCCCATATAGAGTGTTTTGGGAGATAACAAGTATGCACATTTAAAACATATATGTATCTTGATGTGATTTATTAATTACAAGTTACAAACTTTAAAAAAAATTATTCTTAATTTTGATGTTTGTTTTAAACTTTATTGATTTTGAGCATGATTAATTGAAGGTATTGATCGAAGGACAAAGTATGGATGTGAAATGATTCCTAATTCTAGGTCTTTGCACTCTGTGATGACTATAGATAGTAATAACCAGACAATCTGTACAAGAGATTATTCTTTTTTTTGTTATGAATGCATGAACAAATCATATTCAAAGTGCAATAGTAAAAAACATGGGTATGTAGGTGAGTGGAAGCAAGTTCCTTTAGTTGTAGATGACACATATGGATCAGATAATGATGATAGTTTTGAAGATGTGCCATTAATTTCACCTGATTATGACCACATATCTGGACTAGTTAAACAAGGTATGTTTTATTTAAAAGGATTGTATAATTTGATCATTGAATATATATGCATAATTTATAGTATATGGATCATTGAATATTTATTTGCATTTTGTTGTAGGTGATGTATTTGTAGTCATTTCTGAAGAAGACAATATTGAGAAAGTGGAGTACTACTTGTTGCGTTGCACAGAAGAGAGAAAAAATATCACATGTGAAATAACAAGTGAGGAGACAAAATTTTATACTGGCTCAGTTGTAGTGCAGGGAACATATTTACAACAAGTGAAATCCCTCCAAAGTGGGATTCACTTTGTTGATTATAACCCAGACAAAAAGGTGTATCATTACACCCATCACATAATTGCTACAAGGTTACAATTGCATCAGGTGAAGACTAAAAGTGGTCAATGCAAAAAATGGAGACTAGATCTAGAAGACAATGAATTTTTTTTACAGGTCATTAAAGAATGAGCTGAGCCACTTGGTATTATATAGAAGGACCTAAAATATTATATATTAATGTCTTCCGAGAATAGAATATTTTATCTATTTTATTTGTCATTTGGCATACCTATGTGACAACTTTCTTGCTATGATATTAAGGACGGGTTCATTCATGATGTAATTTTTTCCCCTAGTATCTCCAATAATATTCTTTCCATATATATCAATGTTTTTATCATATATGATTCAAATCATAATAAATGATTCAAATCAAGAATATATCAATGTTTTTATAATATTTATTCAAATCATAATTTTCAACATTAGATGTTACACATGACCTACTTATTTTGATTAAGATAAAATTTCATGATATTCACTAATGTTATCTCATGCATTAATAATCAACCATCACTTAAACAACACTACCCAATGGATATATTGAATACATTCTTAAATCAATATTTATAAATTCCTTTCTTCCCATCTCCAAATAAAGTCAAATTTACAATTACATTAAAATAATAAATCATGGAAATGTATTGCATTACATTTACTTCATTTTCCACCATTTCACACACCTGCAACAACATGAGTCTGCAAAAAGTTGGCATGGATTCACCTTTTTCCCTACTAGTTATGCACAATTTCTTATTGCCTTTATATTTCCTGAGTTTAAGAGAGAGGATAGATAAAGAGAGAATCTATAATTTTCACAAGATTTTAAGTTTCTATAGAGTTTCATAGAGATAGTTTAATACTAACAACACTTTCCTAGAACAATGAATATCACATTTGGCAAGATTTACCACCTAGAGTTAAATTTTGAGTTATAAGACTTAGTAGTGATATGAGTAAAAACAACTAAGTTGGATAGGAAATGGCCTTTGAAAAGATTTGAAAAGTGCATAAATAAGGAAGCAATCACTAAGCCATGAAATGGTTAATGTAACATAAAGTATTACTAAATTACCTAAGCATCAAATGATTAAATATAGAATTTTAAAGAAGTTTACATTATATCACAAAAATGAAGGGTATTTAATATCATATCTATCATTATACCTATTATGGTTTCATCAAGAGACAAAATGAAAGATAAGGGGGTGTATTATATCCACATCCATAATTGTAAATATACACCAACTCATTAAAAAATAAATTATGCTACCTTACATATAAATATATGAAATTCATGTCGAATGAATATATATAAAAATATAAAAAACCACATGTCTAATGAATACACACACACACACACACACGTGTCTAAGACATATATCAAAATATAATAATCATGTCTAGAATGAGTATGAGTATATATACATGTCTAAAATCTCTAAAATCATGTCTAAAGAGTATATACATGTGTAAAATATCTAAAATCATGTCTAAACTGTCTAAAATCTCTAAAATATCACCAAAGTCTCCTCCCTGTAGTAAGGCAAGTTCCAGATTCCTCATTAGGCTTTGCTGCACCCTGCGTGTTAAAAAAAAGAAATATATACGTCAGAAACTATATATAACATGTACCATATATTAAAATTTATAAGAAAAATTCTACAACAATTCATTGATTAATTAAATACATCATATAATAGATATGTACAATTGATTACCTCAGTATCTGTCCCTGGGTGGATGTTAGGAGTATGTACACTATGTGTAGATATCTGTCTTGTAGATCCCTCTGAAACAAAATAAATTAAATGTAAGAAGTTGATAAATAAGTATTTTTGAATAAAGTTCATTAATTTCTAACATTTACATTTAGATTAAATATTAATTCTATTAAAACACAAGTATATATACCTCTGCGGAATGACTCTCCAAATCTATGGGGTTACCACCCATGACCTCAACACCAGCAAATATGTCGCCAAGTGAGCCAAGTTGACTCAGGCCCGAAACATCAAGATCCATGTTGTTCTAAGTAAAGAGTTGTGTGTATGTCATGTGGGTAAATGGTGTGGGTTGTGAAGCACCACACACTAGATCAAAAGCCTAAACACACATGTAAATGTTCGATTTTAATATTAATAAATTGTAAATAAATGATCAAATAAAATAAATTTTAATTGTAGTAAGGTTTAATTTTCACACATCAGAACAAAAATGTGCTGAACATCAGGTGTGACGATCCCAGCCATAGGAAGTCCAACTGTAGCAGTAGTAGTAGTACCCTGATTAGAAGATACACTGCCGCTCTGCTCTATAAAATCTAAAACCCCTGATAGTGGAACACTGTAATGTCTTTCAATCACCTCATATGCACACAACAAGTCGACAATCATGATGCATCCTAGCCGCTGTGTCTGAGAGGGATCTGTAACCACCTCAAAGTCATATGGGTAAATCAAATATGCACGAGTGTATACCTCGCTGCATGCATCAATGCTGCTAGTAGCTCCTCCACTGCTAGCATCATGTCTCTGAAGGTACTGAACCACATGGTTAGAAGAGATAAATTGTGTTTTTTGAGAAATACTAGCAAGACCCTTGATAGAAGCCTCATGTGCAATCATAATGATAGGTGTTGCAACATCCTAAAATCTTGATAAAAATGGTTGTGGCCTCGGTAAAAGCTGCCGCATATCAACAACTGCATAAGCTCCCTCCTTTCTATATGCCTCCCTATGGCTAATACATCCACGCCCCTCCCCCAAATAACTAGGGATGTCTGAATAGTTCACCTTTAGGTTTAGGTGAACCTCAGCATGTAGCATCATTATGAAGTATAATGGTAATTGGTCATTCTTTGGAAATTGGCTTTGAGAGGCCACAAATCTAGGATAAATCAAAGGTGCACATAGGGTACATGAACATTTTTTTACATAACATTCCCTTACTTTTTGTTTGTTCACATAAAAACTCCAACAAGACCTCGTAATGACTTCTGTATCGAAAAGTCGTAATGTAATCTCATTATATCCTACTTCTAAGACACTTGGTTTTAATGAATCCATAATTTTTTTTATTTACTCATAATCAAATTGGTTGTATGTTTTCAAACTTGTCTCTATTCTACAAAGGTCAACCAATATTTTTTCACAATGGGCTTTATACTACCCAATTGTAGTTTGATTCTCGAGAATAGATTGCAATTTTACAATCTCTAAATCAGTCCTCTCAAACAAATTAGGAGCGGAAGAAGCCATGACTGTAAAAAAATGTTAAGTAAAATTCAATTAACAATACTTTTAATGAAAAAATCCTGCTACGATGTTCTCCTATTTTAATGAAAATAGAAATATGATTTTCAAGCTTGAATGCAAATAATTTAGAAAATAAGAAATTACATATATCTTATTGTCATTTGTAATAAAAACTCACTAACATAGAATTACCATTAAAAAATGGAATAATGTAAAATCTAAGTTATTCCATTATAAATAGATCACATAGTAAATCAACCCCCAATGGCATATTTCAAGACAAAGTACATGAAAGAGATACATCACAAAAAATACATTTTATACGTCACTGCTAAAGTCAGTGCTAAGGGAACAAATTTATTACCATGCATCAAAAATCAATGAAAGATCATGTTAGGAGATAAGATGAAGTTTTTCAACATGAATAGAAGTACAAAAACTTATAAAATGTTTTCTCTATTTATGTAAAATATCCTAAAATAATTAAAATAAACAAGTGCATTTGTTTTGTGAAATCTAAACCAAATTCATATTCTCGAAAGAACTCTAGAATTAATATATCATTCTTGATAAATTCCATGATAATAGGTTCATCCATATTTTCTACATAGATTGGGATCACTATGCTTTGTTTTCTTTTTATCATAGGCTCGAACCTTATGGATATGATAAACTTGATTTCTAGCAGTTCTACATCAAGCCAAAATGTGAACAAATGGAAACAATTGAATCTTCTAATTGAATTTTCTCCCTAGGAATGGCATCAATGGAGATGAAATGTCAAGGTTGACATGGGGTGACAAGATTTGGGAATGCACCAAAAGATGTCAATCAATGTGAATTAAAAGTCCTAGCCAATTTAGGATTAATAGAAAAGGGTCTATAAAGCATGTGAATGATGCTAAATATAGTAATTTGATGAGAACTACAAAGGTAGAGTTGTGTGGTTAACATTAGAGAATTTTCACGAGCTTGGGATGAGTCTCCCACCCTTATCTTCTTTGTTTTTTGATATGTGGACGTCTTTTTCATAAGAGGTTTTTAAATAATGTTCATTACTTTTTGTGGTTGTTTCTCTAATGAAGCCATTGTCTAAACCTGTTATGTAAGTTGATTTTCACCCTTCCAAATAGTCTTAACTCTTTGAGTGGATTCACTTGGACTACTTGCTTTGTTAGGGTATCCACAACATTATTGTGGTTTCGGGTTGCATGTTTAGTACAAACATTTTGCATTTCCTCTAGAATAGCAAAAAACTTGTTGATGATATGTTTTAGTTGTCAATTTATAGAATAAGTTGAGTGATGTGTTGCAACCATTTTTCTTCTCTTTTATTGAAAGCTTGATAACAACTTCATAATTTCTCTCAATTTGTAGATTTTTCATAACCTTGTTAATGGAAATTCGGATTTTTATATATAAGGAAAAAATTTGGTCATTAGTGTTGGTCTTCTTTCCAATCTTCTACTAAAAATTGTGAATGGCATCGTATTTGAGATTTTCGACAGTCCCACCGATTCTCACTGCACGTGGTTTTATTAACGGTATTGTAAAAATTCAATTTGAGAAGTCCAAGAGTTGGAGGGACCCACTCCCTTTTCCCTTTGACTCTGAATGGAATCAATATATAGTGGAAAGGAATGTCTATTTTGAGAGATTTGTAAGTGCTACATACTAAGAGGGTGAAAGCGGTCAACTGAATAGTTCATGTGAATTTGGGTCATTGGCATAATGTGGGATTTAATAGTTCTACTAAGAGAGAATGCATCTCTCAGTTTTACTTCAACTATTTTGTTGTATGTTTTCCTCAAATTACAAATTATGATCCATGGTGCTGGAGTTGACGGAGTTTTTATGGGATTTGCTTTTCAGTTTCTAATAATGATCAACAGGTTGTAGCTTATTAAAGATTTTTGACATGATAGGACTTCTCAAAGAATTGGTTGATTCCTTCCATACCATTCTTCTGTTTATTTGTGTGTGTGGGTGGGTGGGGTTAAATAGATATATATAGTTGTTAAATAGTATACTACTTGTACCCATGTTAATATCTAGAAAATGAGAGGAACTGGTTTTTTGAATAATAGGCTTGTCCTTTTTAAGGAATTTTATACACATCCAAATGTAGCATGCTCTTAGATTTATGCTACAATATTCCAAATAAAAAATGTACTCATGCCACTTTTAGCTAATTCATGGGCTTTGGAGGATATAACAACCACAATCACCAAGTTGTTTTGTGTGGTGGTAAGTATCTAGTTTAATTATGTTTCATAACATCATATTCCATATTTATTTTGAATTTGTTAATGGATGTTAATGTCTCATCTTTCGTTGTGTTCCGTGTGTGGCACGTTGTTTAATATAAGAAAGAAAATATGGATTTTCATTTCTCTGCGGTTGTTGATTGAGTTCTCCAATAGAGAGAACATAGAAAGTTTTGTATGCTACCCAACATATAAAGAGGTAACTTAGATAACATTTTTTCTCCTTAGCATCTTAACCCATACTTAAAGAAGTTTGAGTGTGAAGTTTTTACTTTATACCTTTTAAGTAGTTAGGTTGAAGCCAGTCAAAACCTCCATGTACTGTATACCCTATTAAAATGAAAGTAATGTGCTCGTAATATTCTTAATGGCTACAGTTCACATTATATCCTTGCCTCCATACATAATTTGAGGATGTGATTCAGACACACGAGTATAAAACAATGTTTACAACTCTTATTCCAATTAAAACACCTGGAATTTCACCTCCTATTTCCTCTAATAGTAGTGACAATTTTTTTTTGGCTGTTTCCAGGATCGTGGAACATGGTTCCTAAAAAACATGAAATGCTTTGTCCATCATCTCCAATTCTACACTAAGCATTGTTTAGAGCTCTTAAAACGAAACGTTATGAGAAATATTCTGAAACTTTGAACAATGTATCATCTATAAACCAGCATGAAGTAGTAAGCCCGTAGTCAAGACAAAAAAATCTGAATCCCTCACGAGTGTTGGGTAAAATTATTGCAATATGTGGTACATTTCAATGGATAAAAATTTCCTTGATAATCGCAGTCACGTGAGAAATTAGCATGTGGTAGAAATGAAGGCCAATATCGTCTAAGGATTTGTCCATTTACCCAAGCCTCACATTTTCCCATGGTGGTGAAATCTAATCCTACTCGTTCGTGGCCATATGGTGCATCAAATATTTCCTATACATACAATTCATTTTAATGTATCCTTGTAATAGTCAGCAGTTGGTTGCTTAATTGCATTTCTTTCAATGGAAAATGAACACTTTGTTCAACTATAATAGGTAGGACTACTTTGCTAAGTTCTTAAAAAAAAAGTAATTTCCAACTTAATAAGTGAATTACAAGAACACAACATACTCGTGATGCACAATGAACACCGAAATTTGTGAAGCCTGATCATGATATAAGAGATTTAAGTAAAGGGGTAATTACAGTAGATGGGGATTGAAGTCAAATTTATAACCAATTTTTTAAATTTTTAGTTTAAAATTCTTCTTAGTTGTAGGATCGAACTCTTATGTGACTTTAGATTGTTGTGGGTATATATATTAAGTACTTGAATCAATATTTTTTTGTTCCTTGTAACATTCGACAGTTGGTTGCTTAATTGCATTCCTTTCAATGGAAAATGAACACTCTTCAACTATAACAGGAAGGACTGCTCTGCTAGGTTCCTAAAATTACTAAATTCCAACTTAATAAGCACATTGCAAGAAGCCCACAACATACTCATGATGCACACTAAACACCAAAGTTTGTGAAGCCTGGTCATGATACAAGAGATTTAAGTAAATGGTTAAGTACTACGTAGGAAGTTTTCTAAAGAACAAGCTAGGGTTTCAATTATTTTAAGCCCAACAACATGGGATCCTCTATTTTTACCAAAAAACAACTTATTCCATACCTGGTGCAAGATGGTTATCAATGGGGCCGTTGATGGGCTAGATCTGGGATCGCTGGGCTCGCTCTGCTTTGTGGATTCTTCGCATGAAAGAGGCAGGGGTAGGAAAAGTGAATTCCTCCGCACCACCTCCAATATATAAACAGAGGGTTTGACGCGAACGTCCTTCACGCAAAGGGGTGTTCCCGTGAACCCCCCATTAGCGTGAATCCCATTCAGTGCCAGACATGGAAAAATCGTACACTACGTGGTACTCCGCACGAAGGTGGTTCGCATGAACCCCCCTAATTTTACACCCCACCCCATTCCCCACTTGCATTTTCAGGACAATAAGTGATACATAACACCATGCATTGACCCAATAAAGTTTTAATTGGGTTATAAGGTGTGCAATACCAAATAAAAAACAAGAGACAAATAAAAGAGGTCAAAGATAGTCGTCAATTATTAGTTTTATTTCTTAGGAATCATGTAAATAGTAGTATACTTTTAGGACCTAGAAATGTACCCAAGTACATGATTTTGTGTCTACATTTTCCCCCATTTTATGTTGGTGTGGGGGGATTGCCCCCCACTCTTGTCGCAGGGGGGTTTGGGGGGCGACAAAATGTTATGGAACCCCCAAGAAAAAATTAAGAAATCAATCCCTTATTTCTAGAAAGACGTAGTTAACCGAATTCTATTTTTACGAAGGAAAATCCTCATGAGGTTTTTCTACTCTATTTTTCTAGGAGGAATCCTTATTGTACTTCATCAATTAGGTGTATTTATCTTTGTGGAGAGCTCAAGTTGCTCAAAAAGTATTTGCATGTAATCTGTTCATCTTGAGTTAATAAAAGCTTGATATCTTGCACCATGGATGTTTCCTTAAGCACTCAATTGGTGTTTTACTGCATGTAAATCTGGTGTTTGTCTCTTGCATGTTTGGTATTTTATATATTTATTGTATTTCTATGTCTGTAAACCATTGTTTGGTTATTAAACTTTCTACTTATTCATTGCTGGAAAGTTTTCCGTTTCCTAACAGTATATATTCATTCATATGCGAGGCTCTACAGTCATTTGCATATTTCACTCTTCTGCTCTACATTCACCTGTGGAATTCACTATATAACAGATCGGTATGTATATTTTCTGATTTCTCTCTACGATTTATTTTCCTTATCAGAAATTCCCGCAGGAAGTACCGATTTCACATTGGTTGGAGGTGTTCTTAGCAATCTCTTCCCTAATGGATTGCAAATTTTAATGGAGGACTTAATTGTTTGGAAGAATAATTAGACTTGCCTGGTTTCTCTTCCTTTCATATTATGTCTGGAAATATCTATATAAGCTGGGTGTTGGTATATGCGTTAATTAATTTGAACACTTAACATACATAGGAATTAGGAATTATGTTTAATATGTTGCTTTCTTGATTCAATTTAAGGCCACACATACTCATAAATGACACATTGCACATTAGTTAGTTATAATCTATTTTTTAATTAGTTATAATCCATGTTATCATTTGAAATATTTGTGAAAGGTTTGAGACTAATGCCCTCACTTTGGTTGTAACCATATATTCCAATTGAATTGTTTTTAAAAAGTCCAAAAGCCGAATGGGTTGCATAACAGGAGGTGTTCTAATCTGACATGCCTTCTATGTTTGTAGTAACAATATACTTGCAAGCTTGTGCACTTATCATTTTCATTTATTTGGGTAGTGAAAAACTGTTCGTTTATTTTAAATTAAATAGATGTGAAATTTAAAATCATTTATTAATTTTATTTGACAAGCACATCTGGCTGTTAGATTTAAAATCTCCTTAAAAATTAATTATATATGAATTTTTCCACATATAAAAACTATGTTTTAAACATGGAATCTAAAATTGAAAGTCTTCTTGAAGATTAATTATGTAACACCCACTAATTTAGACACACAAGATAACATACCAAAGTATAGGATAATTTATTTTTGACTCGTTCGAAGTATAGAATGACACAACAGGTGGTCATAATGGCTACAAATAACTCTTTGAACATCTTGACACAACGATGACCACGTAGAAAACAAGGAAACATACAACACCCAACATGAACAATCCAATTTTCGCTTCGACAAGGCACAACGTAAAGGTCCAAACACATTACACAGATTACAATTAAGGACATCCCACAGTGTAACATATTTTAAGGTTAAGTATTTACAATAATTTGTCTTTCAAACTTGACTTTACGATCTAGAAGAGTCATGTTTTGATTCGCACCATTCTTTTACAAAGATGAACTTCTTTCTTCTATACTAGTGACTACATAGCTTTCGACCAAGTTTTCTGAAGGAGAATCATTCTATAATATGTCAATAGTTTTCTTAATTCATTGATTTAAGAACATTTTCCATTTCTCTCTAGCTTAACTAATCTTACACACGGCACTGAAACTCCTTCCACACCTCTATTACACAGGTAATAAGCACAAGCTCTGATTGAGGTAAAGTACCGTTTTAGGTTCAGAACAAAAATCTTCTTGGCTAAAGGATCTAAAGTTTAACATTACTTAAGAAAGATTACAATAAATCAAGGCAAGGGTTAAGGGGGAAATAGGTCAAACGAATTCAGCTTCGGGGTCCCATGGGTTATTACTCACTCTTTTATTGAGGCTAAGAATTTAACAAGATTATTTAAAAGTTTTATTTAGAATTTTTTTGATTAAGTTTGCCAAGGGTAATCCCTCTACATTTCAAATGATTGAGAGAGAGATCAAATGGTTTCTTATATAATTTCCCTCCTACTTAAATAACTTCATTATCTTCCAAAAACTAACATTGATTTCAGCATAAGATCATTTAGAATTCACCATAAAAGGATAATGTTGATTAATTTAGCTTGGGGAGAAACAAGGTACTATATACTATATATATATATATATATATATATATATATAATATATATACCAAAAATATATTTTCCTCTTTGATCACTTCGGGGCTCAAATGTTATCAAGGAGATCACATCTACATTAATTTAATCATATATAAATGTTTTATGTTAACTTTTATAACTTCTATAAGGATAATCCAACCATTTTATCATGTTTAGAATTACATTGTTACTATGTCTTAGAAAGATTTACCACACAACATTTTATCTCAAGAGAAAAGTTTACCATTACTCGTTTGTGAAAACTATAGATGGTCAAAACAATTCTTTCCAACACGACGCACACCCAAAGGGACAAACCAACTCTAAGGAACTATGACTAGGTAACAAGAGAGTAACACACTGGTTACGCCATGCTAAACTATTCTTAGAATCTCTATAATACATTTGAATCACCATAACCATGCGGTAATCAAATTTTATATTTTCCACGATAACAAAACAAGCCAAAGTTACAATAGTCATGACAACATTACTCCACAACACATAATACTAAAGCATTGGTTTTCTTATAAATTCCCCACATAACCCATTCCATATTTTTACAACATAAAAGTATTCATACAAAAGAACTTCACAACCAAGTCCGATGTAATATTCTACAAGGCTTTCCCTCATCTACTTGCATAAGCCATCTACAACAATTATTAGCCTCAGTCAGTTCGCGAGAACTGAGCAAGATAAGACTACAGAAAGCAACAATAAAGTAATCTCTAATAATATCAAGAAAGGAAACATTCTATTCCAAGGTTCGGATCGAAGCTATAAATATTAACAACCCCTTAAGTTAATTAAAATTTACACCATGCCAATACAAGAAGAAAGCCTTATACTCCAGTTATGTACATTGTCTCAAAGCAACAAAAAATTTACAATCATTTGAGATGGGACCATTGGCATGATAAGTTAGAAGCAATAGTCTAGTGTAACAGGGTTTCCATCGAATAAACAAATAGGTTATAAGATTGAGAACTAATATAAAAAAAAACAATCTAAAATCGTCAAAAGGTACCAAAATCATGAGCTACGGTGCTAAATTATGGAATGAAAAAATTGAACATTGAATCCAGGAGGAAACACGGGATTTAAAAGTTAACACGAAGGGTTGAGTGTATAAAAATTCTAATCATGTAATCATATAGATTTTAGGATGGAAATCTAATACACGACCACAAGTCAACATTGTTTAAAAAGGGAAGTCAAGTAATATTAGTTTCGGCTATTGACTCCAAGGAATTTCACAATCATTCATGAAAAGGCCAGTGCCCTTATAGGCTAGTAATGACAAGTGAGAGAAAAGGGAGTTCCGTTAAACAAGAGCATTCAAACATCATCCAATTTTTATAACACTAAGGATTTAAAAACCTCCCCAAAAAGTATAGAAGGTTTGGTTTAATTATACATAAAAACTAACTCTTTCTCAACACACACTCTTTAAGATCCGTTCTAACATAGGTACTAACCTATATTACTAAGTGCCTTTATCAAAACAAAACCTTCCATTATAAATCAATAATATTATCGATGCATATTTAGTTTACCCCAAAATTTAATAACCATCATATCAAATTCCATCACAAATCATTAAGATATTTATATTCATAGAAAACTGACCAATCTTAATTAACAACATTAAAGATATAGAAGAGGAAACAACAAGATCGAAAATAGAATATGCCACCAACAATCTTCCGAGCGGAAATAGGACCAAGAAAACTCCAATAATTAATCTGGGTACTGGAATTGCACAATTGTAACATCGGAACTTAGGTGATTCCAAATTTGAGTTTACGGTTATCCCAAGATTGATGAAGAAGGTCAAGGTATATCATAAAGAAGACTGATAATACCACCATATAGAACAAAGTATGATGATCCCCCTAAAGGGATTATAACCCACCCCCATAAACCCACAAGATGGGTTTGAAATGTCTCCCTCAAACTTCAAATTCTAAATTTTTTAAAACCAAAAAACTCCAACCCGGTTTAGCCTAACTATTGATAAATTCAATCCTACAATCTTTCTTTCCGGAATTCAAAAGGCTATGAAAAGGGGCTGAGCGTGAAGCTAATCAAAGTGCAACAATAAGGACAATAAAGATCGTTGTGAAAAATAAGTGTTCATAGTGACCGCAAGTTGGCTTCCCATAGAAATTACTAGATATAGACAATCATAATAGACTTGATAACTCAATGAAGAAATAAGATAAACAGGGGAAGGTTGATCACTAGAGAAAGGAAAGTATAACAGGAGGAAGGGAAATTATGTAATTCCCACTTCCTTCGACACTAAAGAAACCAGAGTATATTTCCAAATTGTTTATAATCGTAAACATGACTGCTGTGTTCTAGTTAGCATTGGAAAATCAAAGGTGTGACACCAGGATTTCTATTGTGTTTTGATATTATTATACCTTGAGGACTCTATGTTGATTGTGGACCTGATGGGGAATTTAGGGACTATGATGATGATGATCTAGATAGTTTCATGTACAGATTGATGTATGTCATTACTATTTTTGATGTTTGGCTCTGGTCCACTCTTTATTGAGATCCCTAGAACCTCGATATTGTAATAAAAATGAGACATTTTTAGATGGCAGTGATACACTTGTTACTATTAGATAGACAGTATAGACATGTTAGAATTGGTGACATGATTGTGACTATTGCGGTAATTTATATGCTTGATACTATATCAGTATTTGATGTTCTAACTGTTACTACTCTATGGATGTATTGGCCGTGAATAACAGATATTTCTAGATGATGTTGATGTTGTGATCTTAGTGAAAATTGATGGATTGTTATTAATCAAAATGGTTAGAAAATTAAAACAATGGTGAATTACTTGATTTAAATTGTTTAAGTATGATAATCTCAATATTTAACGTTTATGTATACAGCAGGTGTTTTCAGTATGTCGATGTTCAGTAATATGGCACGAGGCCAGAACGGTATTGTTGGATTTTGTAGGACATTATACACAACAAAACTACGGGGGATTAGGAGACCAACAACGAAGGAATGTGGGTATGGCCAATAGGTTCATAATGGCAACTCAGATATCGTATGTTGTATATTGTTGTTTTTTTTTTTGGAGGTCCCATTGGGGGGTTGGTGACCTCAATGTGACCTGGGTAAGTTTTCTGATTGGCTTGTTGGTGTTATTTATTTGTGAATTTGTATTTTATTAATGTGAGTCACTTTATTATTGTATGTTAACACCCCTATAGGTTGGACAATGGTTTAACTAGTGTTGCGTAGGAATGTGGACAAAGGAGAAATAAAGTGAGCTGGTACTTTTTATGTGGATTGGCTGAGAATGAATTTTTAATTGTTTTTGGAAATAGTTGTGCTACTCAATCTCTCATGTGAAATCGGATTTTGACCTTCTAGGCCATTTTGGTGACTTGTTGGGACAAGTCAAGCTTGTCCCACACCTCTTAAAGTGACCCACCCACTAGGCATGATGTGAGGGCGGAGTTTCGCCTATTTTGTGTTTTGATGGAGGAGGGGAAAAGAGTAATTATGTGCACTTTTCTTACATAGGTATTTAATTGTCATTGAGGGGTGTGGGTTGGGTGAGTGTGTGTGATAAGAGGGTGGTCTTTTCCCCAACACCAAGTATTATGATTTGGGGTTTGGGTTTGACCTTGGTGATGTGGTTTGGAGGATAGATGATGTGGCATCCTACATGGAGCCACATCACCCCTCTCATCCCTCTTTTCTATTTATTTTCATTTTGTGTGAAGATTGGGGGTTACTTACTCTTTTCTTTTTGGAGAATGCTTGGAATTTTGGGAGAGCTTGCTTGAGAATGGTGTTTGAGCTTGGAATGGATGGTGCTTGGTTAGGATTTTGGAAGGCTTTGAGCTTTTTTGTGCTTGATCCTCTTCATTTGGAAGGTAGATCTTCACTCTTGTATTTAATTTGTTATTTGTGGTACTCATATGTGTGGATGATGGTGGTTGTATTGCTTATGATTATGGGAAATAGATTTGATTCTTAGGTTGTGGGAGAAATGGAAATGGGGGTAAAACTTGAGGGAGGCGTAAGAGAAATGTTATTGTTATTTTAGGAGGGATTTGGGTTGGGATGTCCACCTTGTTGATAAATATGCTTTGTATTTATCTTGTTATTTTGATGAGGGAGGCATAAGAGTGGAGTATCTTCTTGGAGGGAGGCATAAGAGTGTTGTGTGTATTGTGATGAAATTTTTGGAGGCTCATAGGTGGACACCCAAGACCTTGGGAGGCATAAGAAGAACACCCCCTTGTTCCCTTTCTCCCTCCCATGGCTTTATCACGAAGCCTTGTGTTTTTTCCTATTTGTTGGGTGGTTGTAAGAAATTGGTATTGTGTTATTTCACTGTTTGTCTTGATTGAATTGATGTGTGGAAGCCATTTTGGAGTTTCCATGGTTGTCTAAATATCCTTCATTTATTCCTTGTTGGGGCCTTGGGGGCCAATGAGGAAGAAGGCTTCTTCCCTCATTGGATCTTTTGGTTGGGTGGAGAGCGTTGCTACTCCCCATTTGTGTGTGTGCATGACTTGATGATGATAGTGATCTCAATGGAGAAAGTTCTCTTGTGGAGAAAGACATGTAAAGTTTGCACCTTGTGTCATTATGATCTCTACAATTTGTAAATGGTACCAATAGTATATTGGATGTAAATTTGTACATTGGGCTAGATCCTTGTAAATTTTGTACAATTTTGATAAATGCAATATATAGCCTTACACTCTTAAATTGCAATCTTCCACATTAATTGGACACTTATTAATAAACAAAATCTGGTTATTGACTATGATTGCACCAGTAATCGACAGGTAAGACTTCTCTTATAATTTTGACAAGATTAGTGGAATCATAATATAATATGGAATGTTACTTATATACACATATAAGTTATATATTTACAAATATACATCATCAGATTCATATGTGTATTATTACATAAGAAGTGATTAATTTAAATAAGTGAAAAGAAAATATTAAAAAAAGAAGAAGCACAAGAAAATATGTTATTTCTTAACTAAGCGGTGATGTATTTGCTTAGAATTAAAAGTTAAATAAAGTAAAAAAATAAATAAATCTGGATTTTGTTTTGGGTAAGCCCATGTGGGGAAGTCAATATGTTCTTTTGAATCCTTTTGAATCGGCTTTAAGGTATAAATAAAGGGAAACTAAATTAATGATAAACAATAGACATATAATTAAAAAGGTTAGGTTAGATGATCAGCCTAGTGGCACGACCACTCATATCAGGTATGTTGTTTAATAAAAAGAAAATTTGGGTTGTTGGGGTTCCCCAAAGATCATTTTCCCCATGACTTAAACAACAACGCAGCATTTCGATTGGCCCTTATTAATTTTTATTTTCTTTGCGGCCATGTCAAACGTATGCGGCCACTTCAACCACACTCGCCTTCTAATTGCGGACTGTGTATGCCATTTTCCGTGGAATTCTTATTTTAATGTTATATATATATATATATATTAGATCTATATAATTAATGTGTTTTATTGCGCTATTTTCATCACAAATTTTTATCTGCGTGTTTGTGAAATGCAAATAGCGCAGATAAACACATTAATTATATATATATATATATCTATATATCTATAAAAGAGTGTGTGTGTGAGAGATGAAAGAGTATTTTTCTATTTTTATTTGTAACTTCGATACTTAGGGTTTGGGGTTGTGTCCCCAATGGGTATACACCCAAATATACTCTTGAATCCACAAGTAAAATACTCTTAAAAATAAACAAAATTCAGAAGAGAAAATAATACCGAAGAATGGGTTGGGTAAGTTCTTATATTAAACCCAAAAGCTTATCAAATGAGAGCTTCTAATCCTCTATAATGGCCTCCATGGCTTCTTTTTCTTCTCCTCCTTCCTTAACCTGCAAAGCAAAATAAGAGAAATGAGAGAGTAGAGTTAAAAAAAAACAACATATGACAATCCATAAGGATTCTTAGGGTTACTTTTGTCAAACCTAAATCTAAGCGCTGGGAAAGAATAAATCCAATGGACTAGGATGAACCCTACATCACTTAAGTGATGGGGTATTTAGGTGGGAATGTTACTAATAAAAGATGGGTGTGTTATGTTAAATGGGAGCCTAAGGGGTTAGAATAAGTTGAGAGCACTTGCCCCATTAGAATATGAGCTCATTATAAATACATGTATTTAACAAAGCAAGGTTATTATCCTAGTATGATTTAACATAATTTTATTTTGTACCTTAAATAAGATTAATAGAGTTATGTTTTTCTTAAACTCTAATGAAGATTATTTAAATTTTTTTATAGAAAACTTGGTGAAAGAATTAAAACGTAATACTAAACTTGAAAATTGAGGAAGTCTTAATTAATCGATAATTGATTCCCGCAGCAAATTAATAGTTTAAATTTTTTAGTAATTTGCATTTTATTAAAATACGAACTAAGGCCTTGGAACCTTTAAAAAAATAATTATTCCATAATTTATCATGTCTCGCTATCGAGTTTTTTCGAGGATTTAAGTGGGAGGAATTTGGTCGTTACAAATTACATCTTAGCTATCTACTTAACACTAACAACTATTATAACAAAACACGAAGATTTCAAGAGGAAAAGAGGGATTTCTCCGTGAGGCGTCCAACCCATAACAAAAGCAACATCGACAAACCAATTTTAGGGAAAGGGTGGTTTGATTTCATGATATTTTTAAATCTAGAAAAATTAGTAATGAGTAGTGTTATCTTTCATAGTTTCCAGCTTCTACTAGTCGCATGGACACCACACAGATTAGCAACAACAATCTTTAGGTCGAATCTCCCTTCTTCTACTGGCTGGGTGCTCCAACTCCATTCCCATCCATGTTTAACATGGGAAGAGAGCTCCATTATTGAAGTAATGTTGAATAGAAAGAACATAGGTCTCATGGAATTCTATGACTATGGTATACACAAAATGGGTTTATTGAAAAGACCTAGGACATAAGTGAAAGACATGGATAAATCCAGAATCCACAACCTTGCAACATCCTCATGGCATGCCTCTGAAATGGGGTGGATGGAGAATGGTATAGACATCCAATGAAGCACAAAGGAGCAAGTTTTCAAAATAGTTGTGGAAGCAGGATCCTAACATGCCACGTATGCAAAATGTGTAAGAAAACACAAGGCAGGAAAAATTCTTGAAAAAATGCCTCAAGGAGATGTGGTCTCAAAGGGATACCATGATAACAGGATATGTAAAAGAGGGGCCTACAAAAAACATGGCCAACTCAAGTCACCCATGCCATAAGAGACAAAAGAAGCTTTGAAACGGGATTGGACAACCACCCACGCAAGGGAAGGAGCTTCAGTCGAATGCTTCAATTATAGACACCAAAAAAACAAACAACATGCACAACAATGAGTTTTTTTTAACATCCTCTTCACTTCACCCCCATCTGCAAATCTCTCCCTCTCGCACAGCCAAACCAAAAAGGGGATGCTAGAGCAGGAACATGGACATCCACCAAAGCACAAATGGACAGTTTTTTTTTACAATAGTAGTTGGAGGTGCCTCCAGGCTAGGTAAGTAAAATATGGAAGTATACATGAGGCCTACAACTGTTGGCAGAATTCCCCAAAGATATGTGGTCCTATGGGGACACCATGATTGCAGGATAAACACAAAAAGGAAACAAATAAAACAAAATGACCTACTTAGATTGCCCAGTCAGAATACATGCAGCCCAAGAAAGAAAATAGAAGCTTTGGAATAGGAATGGAATCCATCGAAGCACAGAGGAATTTTTTTTTAGAAGAATGGGGGTCGCAGGAACATTAGAAGCCATGAATGCAAACGTGGAAGAAGAAAAACACAAAGCACAAACAGGGATTTGCAATAATGGTTTGTCTAGGTTGCCATTGCTAGCATACATGTAGCCAAAATTAAGAGATGGACATTTACAGGATACAACTAGGAGCTAGGGTAAAATAACTAGGAGATAGTGATCCAAAAGCATGTGGCCGAAATTAGAAAATTCGTTTCAGTCTGCACAAAGAAGGCCTCAAAAAATAATAATGAAAAAGACCCCCCACAATCCAACGTCAAGCATGAAATAAATTTTGGTGGGTGGAGCCACGTGCTAGGATAGGTCACTACCAGGGAGGATGGGGGAGTAGGCAGACTTCAAAAGTTCCTCATTAATATGCAGTTAAACACATTAAAATAAATTACATCCCTTCCAAACTGGTGCCTCCCAAAAATCCTCCTCCTTACACACAAACAAATTTTAACCAAGATTTGGTAATAAATTAATTCAGGTGAGAGATAAAAATTTCCTCAAAACTTGTGCCTCATCCTAACATGTCCTTCTTCTACGCATCCAACCAAGGCTAGATATATGGGGAATTACATTCTCCTCCCCTTAAGAAAGCATCATCCTCAATGTGACATAACACTAAAGGAAGGAAAAGGGGTAAGCATCAATGAACCGATAAAGATGAAAGTACTCCCTATGGTTAAAATTTCATTCATTAAAACATGACCACGAGGAATCCTTAGAAACATTTGGCACAATTTTAACTTTCAAAGCTATGTGAAGACTGGCAGTTTCTCTTATTCATTATTTCATTAATCTCTTTTCCTTTACAATATTCCTAATTCTAGTACTTTAAAAATTTGATTTTCAAATAATTTTATCTCATTCTTGTGGGTGCTCAACTTGAACCGCTATCAAAAAACCTGACCAGGGTCATACACAACACTAATGATTCACAAGCATAAATTTTACATACTTTCATAATGGTACCACATCATAACAAATTAACCAAATGACGGAAGAGAACAGGTGCGGTTCACATAACAGAGTACTTGTCACACATCTATGAATGACATATAATAGTCGAAAAAAAATGTACTACAAAAACCTAAAATTTCCACAACTCCACAGATGAAGATTTTACATAAATCAAAAAACTAGCTACATGTACATAGTGTCAACAAGGTAATTAACGCCATATCTACAACATCAAAAAACATATCCAACTAACATGAGTAATACATACATCATAACACACAACCAAAACATCATAACAACCCTACATACCTCCCAAAACATCAATCACACACACACACACAAAAATATCTTATGCCTCCCTCAATCTCTTATGCCTCCCTAAAGTAGTAATAATAAAATAATTTTTCCTTTTCGCTCCCCCAAGAGGTCAGTTTCCCTATGGCCCTAGGCACATAGAATCTAGACACCCCTAACCAAAGTGACATAATAACTCATGGTTTGATAACCCATTAGTTATCTGTAAGTCCTTGGGGCGTACCTCCATAAAACAAAGTGAGTCCATGCATCCAACCATTCCATCATGCATCCCATGATCTTACTCCACACATCACAAAAGTAGATCTAACATAGCAATCCGATTCAAATGCCAAGTGGCGAGGTAAAAGCCTTGCGCAATGCAGTAAAATTTTAAAATTTAAAAGAAGATCTAAATCCAAGCAAAACAAAAGGCCAAATAGCCATAGTTAGTGTAAGAATCCACATGTTAGTACCATAAACCAAGAAAATTCCCAAAAATATAAAACATTACAATCAAGAAAACTGTGGGTCCTTACAAAAATAAAATAAAATGTTCAATTTACGAATAAAATGCACATATAATCTGAATAACATGTTACGGTGACTATATGGCCTTACCTAGCCACCAAGCAGTACTAAAAGAGTTGTTGGCACTGGGAACATTGAGCCTCAGCTCGTAAAATATCATATCAATAGTACAACTGTCATCAACTCTATCTGAATCATCCTGTTGCCACTTCGACAAGGTTAAACACAGTCATAGCTACATTTAGGTTACATCCATACAACAACCACAAGGAGGAAGATAAAGAGGAGCACAAGTCATCATCTACTAAGCCTAAGGTTGGCTCAAGTTACTGGCCCATGGTACAAATTCTCTCACTCCGAACATACACTTTTATCGATTTTCCTCAGGGTCGGTTAGTGTAAGGTTCACAACATAACATGCAACTACATCACTAATATAATGGTGGTTCACACACCTTACCATATCGTCTTATGCATGGCACCAATACAGGGTATGTCACATACCTTACATTCACGGTTTACCACACACCACATCACCACATGCTGCACCCCAAGTGTAATCATTATGCTATAGGGATCAAATTCCGACCACATGTCCCTAAATCATGACATGAATCATTACATATTACATGAATTACAATTATGAGGAGAATGATTACAACATAGAGTCAGCTGCCATATAACATGGGAATACACACATTTCTACACAATTGATAATGACATCATTAAGAATTCTAGTTCACTACAACCAACCTGGTCGTACAACATATCAACACAATCACACATCAAAAATTCCCAAAGGATCCACACTTCGAAAACAACAAGCACATTTATTCCACACACATAAAAAGACATTGTTTCACACTCAAATTCTCATAGAATTACTAAAAATGAGAAATAATACTCTCATCTCCAACACATCAACATGCTAACAGTTATGCACTAAGTGACATACACAACATGTGTGCTTACAATATCACAATTATGACATAGTTCACATCACTCTTATATCAGGTTACTCTTCCAATATCCACAACCATCGTACAACACCATAAAAATTCCAATCTTTCCCAAAGGTTTGAGAGCATGAACCTTCGCTCTGATACCAATTGTAACGCCCACTAATTCAGACACACAAGATAATATAGCAAAGTACAAGATAATTTGGTTTTTTTGACTTGTTCAAAGAATAGAACAACACAACAGGTGGTCACAATGGCTAAAAATAAATATTCGAACATCTTGACACAATGATGACCACATAGACAACAAGGAAACATACAACACCAACATGTACAAGTCACAACATTTCTTTCCAACACGACGCACACCCAAAGGGACAAACCAACTCTAAGGAACTATGACTAGGGAACAAGAGAGTAACACACTGGTTACGCCACGTTAAACTATTCTTAGAATCTCTATAATACAATTAAATAACCATAACCATGCGGTAGTCAACTTTTATATTTTCCATGATAACAAAACAAGACAAAGTTACATTAGTCACGACAACATTACTCCACAACACATAATACTAAGGCATTGGTTTTCTTATAAATTCCCCACATAACCCATTCCAGAGTTTTATACATAAAGTATTTGTACAAAAGAACTTCACAACCAAGTCCGATGTAATATTCTACAAGGCTTTCCCTCATCTACTTGCATAAGCCATCTACAACAATTATTAGCCTCAGTCAGTTCGCGAGAACTGAGCAAGATAAGACTACACAAAGCAACAATAAAGTAATCTCTAATAATATCAAGAAAGGAAACATTCTATTCAAAGGTTTGGATCGAATCTATAAATATTAACAACCCCTTAAGTTAATTAAAATTTCCACCATGCCAATACAAGAAGAAAGCCTTATACTCCAGTTATGTACATTGTCTCACAGCAAAAAAAAAATTATAATCATTTGAGAAGGGACCATTGGCCTGATAAGTTAGAAGAAACAGTCTAGTGTAATAGGGTTTCCATCGAATAAACAAATAGGTTATAAGATTGAGAACTAATATTAAAAAAAAAATCTAAAATCGTCAAAAGGTACCAAAAACAGGAGCTACGATGCTAAATTCTGGAACTATAAAATTGAAAATTGAATCTAGGAGGAAACACGAGATTCAAAGGTTAACATGAAAGGTCGAGTGTATTAAAATTCCAATCATGTAATCATATATATTTTAGGATGGAAATCTAATACACGACTGCCACTCAACATTTTTTAAAAAGGGAAGGAAATTAATACTAGTTTCGGCCATTGAATCCAAGGAATTTCACAATCATTCAAGAAAAGGCAACTGCCCTTATAGGATAGTAATGAAAAGTGAGAGAAAATGGAGTTACGTTAAACAAGAGCATTCAAACATCATCCAAGTTTTATAACACTAAGGATTCAAAAATCTACACAAAAATTCTAAGGTTCGGTTTAATTATAAATAAAAATTAACTCTTTCTCAACACACAGTCTTTAAGAGCCATTCTAACATAGGTACTAACCTATATTACTAAGTTAGGACTTTATCAAAACAACACCTTCCATTATAAATTAATAAGATTATCGATACATATTTAGTTTACCGCAAAAGCTAATAACCATCATATCAAATTCCATCACAAATCACTAAGGTATTTATATGCATAGAAAACCGACCAATCTTAATTAGCAACATTAAAATTATAGAAGAGGAAACAATAAGATAGAAAAAATAATATGCCACCAACAATCTTCCCGAGAGGGAAATATACCCAAGAAACTCTAATAATAACTAGGTACTGCAATTGCACAATTGTAACATCGAACTTAGGTGATTCAAAACTAGTTATGATTTAGGGTTGATGAGGACAGTCAAGTTATCTCATAAGGAAGACTTTAAAATTCTAGGAACAAGTATGATGATCAACAAGGATTATAAACAAGAAAGATCCGAATATGTTTCCCTCAAACTTCTACATTCTAAAATTTTTAAAACTAAAACTCCAACCTATTTTAGCCCAAATATTGATCACTCCAATCCTACAATATTTCATTCCTGGGATCAAATGGCTATCGAAGGGGCTTCAGAGTGAGCTAACAAATTAAAATAATAAGGACGATAAGCTCCTGTGCAAAACAAGGTGTTCATAGTTACCACTGGCTGGCTTGCCCAATAGAAGCTACTATTTATAGACAACATAATAACTTGATACCTAAACAAAGAAAAGAAGATAAAAGGGTCGAAGGTTGATCACTTGAGAAAGGAAACATAATAACTAGAGGAAAGAAAAATTACATCTTAGCTATCCACTTAACACTGACAATTATTATAACAAAAAAGAGGGATTTCTCTGCAAGGCGTCCAACCCACAACCAAAGTAGCATCGACAAACCAATTTTATGGAAAGGGTGGTTCAATTTCATGATATTTTTAAATCTTGAAAAAGTAGCAATGGGGTCAAAGAAAAATGTTGTGTCCCACTTCATGTCCTAAAAACGCGAGTAACAAGTTGGGCGGGATCGGAAATCGAGGGTGTTCACGCGAACACCCCTTTCGCATGACCCCCCTTCGCCTGAACTGCCACGTAGGATGAAGAAACTAGTTCGCGTGAATGGGGGTTCGCGCGAACACCCCTTCGCGTGAACCCCTCGAATTCAAATAATTTTGGTGGTAAAGAGTTATATATAGATATTTATATAGTTTTGGGCGGCGAATTTAAGGTTTAGGGGGATTCGGGCGAAGGGGGGTTCACGCGAACCCCCTTCACGCGAAGCCCCCTATGTGGCACCTATGTGGCACCTATGTGGCACCTTTGTGGCACATTTTGGCGCCAAATCCATTTGGAGGATAATTTTATGCCAAAAAGTGTCACTTAGTGCCACGTAGGTTAACAAATGAATAAAATTACAAAATTTAACACAAAATACAGAATTTTATTAGCTTTCTAAAATATAATTTTTATTTTTTAAAAATATGTTTAGTATTTATTTTTATATTTTGCTAACATATGGTATTTTAGGACAATCAATTGTACACAATCAAACCCAATTTGAAAATAGCAAAAAATATCAAAAAAAATTGAAAAAAATTAAAATTACTATTATTGAAGTCTTATTCTTACTTATGAAAAAAAAATTCAATTTTGATTATAAATCTTAAAAGTTATTGGCATAAACATTTATACACCATTTATTTGAAAATATTTTTACTAAATAATTAATTAAAAAAAAAATATAAGTCCAAAAAATATGAAAAATTTGACAGCACCTCAAAATTCAAATCTTAAACATATATCTAAAATTTCATGGTGAAAAAATAAATTTTCATTTAAAAGAACCAACCAAGGACAGTCATTCCTCTTTTATAACATAAGAAACAATGTATGAATAAATTAAGAAAAAGACCGTTTTTTTGTAATTTTTTTAATAAAAAATTGACATGTATTCTACACTCTAAATACAACATTTCGTTAGTTTGTGGAATTTCATGAATGTGTATGGTTTATGGCTATTACCTTTAGAAAATCAATGAAACTGAAAATTCATGTTTATAATGGTACAAAACATACCAAAAAGTGAGACATTTTATTGTGCTTTTACCCAATGACTAGAGTTATCTTGCCTGGTTTGCAGCTTCTAATAGTCGCATGGACACCGCACAAACCAACAACAAGAATCTTCAGGTCGAATATCCCCTCTTCGTTTGGCTGGGCACTCCAACTCCATTCATGTCCATGTTTAGCACGGGTAGAGAGATACATTATAGAAGTGATGTTGAACATGAAGAGTATAGTTCTCATGGAATTCCATGATTGCGGTATACACAAAATGGGTTTATTGAAAAGACCTAGGACTCAAGTGAAAGACTGGGATAAATCCAGACTCCACAACCTTGCAATATCCTCACAACCTGCGTCCGAAATGGGATGGATAGATCAATGTATAGACATCCAACGAAGAACAAAGGAACAATTTTTAAAAATAGTTGTGGAAGTAGGATCCTAATATGCCATGTATGCAAAATGTGTAAGAAAACACTAGGCAAGAAAACTGCTTGAAAAAATGCCTCAAGGAAATGTGGTCTCAAGGTGATACCATGATAACAAGATATGTACAAGAGGGGCCTGTAAAAAACACGGCAATCTCAAGTCGCCCATGCAAGAAGAGACAAAATAAGCTTTGAAGCGAGATTGGACAACCACCCACACTAAGGAAGGAGCTTCGGTCAAATGCTTCAATTACACAACAATGAGTTTTTTTTAATGTCTTCTTAACTTCACCCCCATATGTAGATCTCTCCCTCTCATGTGGTTAGACCAAAAATGGGACGCTAGAGTAGGAACAGGGACATCCACCAAAGCACAAATGGACTTTTTTTTTTACAACAGTAGTTTCAGGTGCCTCTGGGCCAGGTAAGTAAAATATGGAAGTATACACGAGGCCTGTAACTGTTGAAAGAATGCCCCAAAGATATTTGGTCCTATGGGGACACCACAATTACAGGATAAGCAAAAAAATGAAACAAATAAAACAAAACAACCTGCTCAGATCACCTAGTCAAAATACACGTGGCCCAAGAAAGAAAATAGAAGATTTGGAGCAAGAATGGGCATCCATCGAATCACAAAGGAAAAAATTCTTTAGAAGGATTGGGGTCACAGGAACATTAGAATCGATGAATGCAAATGTGGAGGAAGAAAAACACAAAGCAAAAATAGGGGTTTGTAATAGTGGTCCATTTAGGTTGCCATTGCTAGCATACACATAGCCAGAACTAAGAGAGGGATGTTTACAAACTACAACCAGGAGCCAGGGAAAAATAACTAGGAGACAGTGATCCAAAAGCATGTGGCCAACGTTAGAAATGTTGTTCCAGCCTGCAAAAAAAAGGCCTCAAAAAATAATAATGAAAAAGACCCCCCACAATCCCAGTTCAAGCATGAAATAAATTTTCATGGGTGGAGCCACATGCTAGGACAGGCCACTGTTAGGGAGGATGGGGGAGTAGGCAGATTTCAAAAGTTCCTCACTAATATGTAGTTAAACACATTAAGAAAATTTTTGTCCCCTCCAAACTGACACCTCCCCAAAATCCTCCTCCTTACACATAAACAAAGTTTAACCAAGATTTGGTAATAAATTAATTCAGGTGAGAGATAAAAATCCCCTCAAAAAAATTTCCTCCTCCTAACGTCTCCTTCTTCTACGTGCATCCAACTTAGGCTAGATATACAGGGCATTACAAATTATGTATTGCACATATGGAAAGTGTCTTTTGTACCGATAATCTAAATTTTTCTTTATGATTGAATTCTCAAGTGTCTCTCACACACAATTTTCATTATGTGTTTTTTATTTCATTTGCAATTTGGTTGTAAATGTAATTGAACAAAATGGAGAGAGATATTAATAATTTAAAATATATTTTCTTGAACTACCAACACAAAATCCATACTTAGAAATATGAAGTGGACATTCTCAAGACTTCATTAACTGAGGAAAAATCGAAAACGATGTTAACAATTCAAAAGAAGATTACTGACACCATAAAAAACCATTTCATAATCTTAAATACGAAGTAGAAATTCTAGAAATTGCTTTGGTTGAACTAAACACACACACACACACACACATAATATATATATATATATATATATATTTAATTACTTAATTATCACATTAATAATGACATTATATAAAAGAAAGATAGAAAATGTCTGTGACAGTTGCTATGTATGTGGCAAGAATTATATGCCACAATCATTGTGAGAATGTAAACCCACAAACAAATAAATTTATTTAGAAGGCTTATGGGAAAAAATTATAACAACCGTTCGAGTTGAAAAAAAAAAAACTTGACATGATTCAATAAATAGACAACATTGTAGATTACGCCATCCAAGTAGAACACCACCATTTAAGAAAACGTAAAAGAAAAATCTAATTATTTGAGGAAAGAAAATTATTTGAAAACCCCATAGAAAAAGGAACTTGTGTCAATTTAGACAACACATATAAAAATTATAACATATACATGGAATAATCTATTAAATACTCCAATTAGATGTAAATCAATCTATAGATAAATCTAATTATTTGGGAGAAAATAAGTATTTGGAAACCCCATCGATGAAGGAACTGGTGTCAATTTAGACAACACAAATAGAAATTATAACATTATTCGTGGAATAATATATATTTATAGATAAATCTAATCATTTGGTGAAAGAAAATTTATTTGAAAACTCATAAAAGAAGGAATTGGTGTGAATTTGGACTACAAAAATAGAAATTAGAACATATTCGTGTCCATTAATATAATAAATACTATAATTAATTGTAACTGAATTCATGTGTTTTTTATTTCTAATTGTTTCTTGATTAATAGATGTACTAAAAGAAAAGGCCTACATGTCATTTATTATTATTTTGAAGACCTATTACTAACTTATAATATCACAACATTAAATCTATATAATTCTATGACCATGCATTTTTATAACCAAAATATCTCAGTCGTCGATGGGGTGGGAGCGGTGTGATCAAATCACATGGTTGTGTGCTTGCCGACCCAGGTTCAAATCCCCCCGAGGCACAATCCTCCTCGGAGGTGGTTTTTCCGCTGGAGGCGGCTTCTCTGCTCGTGCTGACATTGGTGGTTACTACTCACTACTGACATTGGTGGCTCTCCCCTCACTGCTGATGTTGGTGGTTGCTCCTCTCATTGTTGACACTTGCTTCTCCCCTTGCTGTTGACATTGGTGGCTGCTCCGCTCACTATTGATGCTCTCGCTACTGTCACTGGTGGTTGTTCCGCTTGCTACTGATTTTGGTGGCTACTCCTCTCACTGATGATGCTGGTGGTTGTTCCTCTCGCTCCATTCACTGCATCTTCACTATGGTTTCATGGTTGTTCCAATTGGGTTCCTAAATAGTGGTCCCCTTCATTATAACCAGGTTGTGGTTCCTGTCAAGAAAAATCCTCAATTGTACAAGGATGTGGGTCCTTTCAAACACCCTCAATTTACCCTCAATCCAAAAAAAAAACCACAATAACTCAATATAATTATTAATCTATATAGTCATATGACTATGCATTTTTGTAACCATGATATATCTAATAAGTAAAATCGAGGTTGTATAATGTTTACACATTTTTTTGGATTGAAAAGTGCACTTTTATATATGAAAACAAAATTTGTACAATGTTACTTATACAAAAAATGGGCAGAAAGAAGTCACACCCCAAAATACGAAGAAAGTTGTGCTAGAAAGGCCTTAACAGAGAGGAAATTTTACAACAAAACCACTATAAAACTATGATAATCAATAAAAAAGGAAAGAAAAATAAGAATCCTAGAAAGCTAGGCCACAACTGTACACATCGAGGATGGAGGAGGACGCGAAGGGTTATCGAGCTTGTAACCCTAGCCAGAACTAGAAGGGTGAGCTGATTCTGGGATGAGCTCACATCCACATTCCTACTGTTGCAGCTATTATTGATCGGAAACCTTAGTAGATAACTGAGAGGGAGAAATGGCAAGATCTAGTTGTGGGAATTTACCAAGATAACCAACGCCACCAAAATAACCAAGAGGACTAAAAACCTCACCAAAAGTAGGGGAAGGAGGTTGAGTGTAAGGGGTCCATGGTCTTCATTGAAAAGGGCTTCACAAGATTTGTGAGCAATGTCTGGGATTCCCTTGTCCCTGATCCAGAGGAGGAGAGGGACATAGACGAGGCGGCGAGCGACTACGGGCATTCGGGGGCACTCAAATGACCGCACAAGGGGTGACGCTCTAATTTTCAAGAAAGCAATGGAGGTTATTTACCTCCAACCCAAATTTCTTGGCTTGGTTCTAAATGTAGAGAATAAAAGTGGAAATAAAAACCACTTTACTAGTAACAATATTTTTTTCTATAGGATATCTATTAAAAATCACATGATTTATGTCTTTCCAAAGATGAAAAAGAATATTAGTTTTGAAAATGTGCCAAAATTTGTTGTAAATTACAGGTAACAAGGTAGAGCCCCCCCAAGAGAATCATTTTCTAGGTAAAGAATTCCAGAGAAAAGGACTAAAATAGGGTATGTATCCACATCTATGTTGAAAGAGCTTGAGGGAAAAACCAGAAAATGTTCATAATAGACTCTGGTTGATCGAAAACCATAAAAATGGGGTTAAGACCCATATACTTGACGCGATCCCCAACTAGAAGCCCTTGGTGTAAAATAAACCTTAAAAATGAGATTTTTTGGGTTCGATAAGAACACTTTGAACCATCTAAAACTGCCATTTCCAAATAGAATAATTGGAGGAAATACTCTAGCAATGATTAAGTGTCAGTGCACATCGATGAGGGTCCATTAAGGAGTACCCCAAACAGGGTTTGTAATGGTGAAAATGCATAGTGTGAGGTTGTTCTAGTCCCACCACTACGGGCCACAAGAGGTGATGCCAAATTTGTGTACATATTCATCAGGTATACAAGAAATGATTTCTGAATATTTTATGTGTCTTTAAGTTGAAGATTATATTTAGTAGCACTTGAGCACCCCATGAAAGCTAAGATATGGAGTGTTTACAAAATAAATTGCCCACCACCTTGATTCCTTTTCTAAAAAATCTAATACCTTTAGCCCACGGATCCAACACAAGAGGACCATCATGAAATGTGAGAATAGATGACCACCAGAGAGAGTGGGAGTTCATAAACACACAAAAATTGAATCCACCCCCCTTCCAAATTAGGTGTGGTTTAAGCAACTCACAAGATTTATAAATGCTTTGGGCAATGAAAGTACCCCCAATTTTAATTGAAACAAGGAAGACAAGAAGGGATTGGAAATTGAGACCTTTCCAGGATTGTTTACCCAAAGGAGAGCCTTGATGAATGCAACCTCGAAGCAAAAAATTTCAAGCCTCATTACCTTCCAGGCTATAACAGATTAACCATTTGACACAAAGAGCACGTCGTTGGAGTTTAATGTCAAGCAACCCAAATTTCTCATATTTTTTAGGCTGACAACAAATATCCCAAACAACCCCGTGGAATACCTTATGCCCCTCAAAGTTAGCCCACAAAAATTCCCGCAACTTCTCAAGTTTGGAATATGTAGCATTAGATGGAGCCCAACAAGAAGGATAATAAACATGAGTAGTAGCTAACACCTTAGAGAAGATTTGAAACTTCCCTACTAAAGAAAGAGGCTGGGTAATCCAAAAGATAATCTTACGCTCAACCATGTGAACCACATAAGTCCATAATTGCACATAAGTGGCTTTAATAACAAATGGAATGCCAAGAAACTTGAATTGAATACTTGGATGAATCCAAATCCACTACATGCCTTTCAGCTAGGGGAATAAGAGACTGGGACTGATGACAACATTGGGTTTTCTCCCATTGAATAGAGGAGCCAAAAAAAAGTATTCAAATAGTCCAAAGCATTTTAAACAGGATGTTCCTCCTCGAGGAGTGTGAGAAAAGAATCATCCCTGAAGTGGCCATTGTTGAACTGTTGATTAAAAAAATTATTTGAAAACTCCATCAATGAAGGAACTAGTATCAATCAAACAACAAAAATATAAAATACAACATATATGTGGAATAATCCATTAAACGCTTGAATCAATTGTAAATGAATTTATATGTTTGTTAACTTTAATTATTTTTTAATTAATAGATGTAGTAAAGGAAACCCCCTACACGTTATTTTTTTTAAAAAAATTGAGACTTGTTATTGACTTGTTCATGCATTTTATGAAATCAAAATGTTAACTCTATACATTGCTATGACTATGCATTTTTTGTGACCACAATATATGTTATAATATTTTTTTCCTAAAATCAATACATTTAACTCTAAATGAGTATAGATTTTTTTTTGTAACCACAATATATTTAATAGTAAAACAGGAATCGTACAATGTTTTACACATTGTAAAAACTTTTAAATTTATGACATCACAAACTATTTACATTATTTTCCACGTTTATTACTTATTATCAAGTTCAATCAATCACCCAAACTTTTGCATTCGTTTCAATGTTTCAAGTTCTTAAATGTAATACGCCATTTTCCCCCCTACCCACAATAAGGAACGAGCCCCACTAACCATTCGCAGTAATATACATGTAAACCAATGAGAGTATTACTACGCTCTTCGAAAACAAGATTCATTTACACTCTTTTTTAAGAGCAACTACTAATACTAGTTTTTCATGAGACCGTCTATAATAACATAGATTATATGATATTCTCCCAACTACAAGTTTATTGATTCATCTCAGAAAGCTTTGAGGTCTGAGCTGGTTTACATAGTAGGAAAAATCTGCTTTTCTTTAAGATTTAGTCACACGACAATGTGCTTGATGAAAAGGAGATGAACAGAGACATTTTATTTATATCTGTAATACATGGCACCTAATTTATATCTAGTAAACGGAAGAATGTTCTCTGCTTCGTCGGATGTTGCAGCGGCTGGGTGAGACGTTGCAACGTTCAGGGAGTTGTCTTGCCCTCTGTAACTGCTCCTGTTCTTGTCGTTCACGCTCTCCTTGTCTTCCTGCACGTCGATAATTATCAGGGCTATAAGTTTCTTGCCGAGCTTGGTCGAATAGTTGTTGAATGGCGTCGCAGCGACATCGTTGAGGCATTCTTGACAGCCCCTGGCAGCATCTGGAAGATGGCCTGTCTTCCTCTTCCTCCTCATACTGTTGTCCGTATTCCTCTCCTCCTCCTACTCTTAAGAAATCATTGCACTGATACAGTTGCTGGGGGTCACATGACTGTTGTCGCCTCTGGTTGTCGACCTCGACCTCGCTCTGATGGCAGTCTGCCGATGTGAAAGGGGCAGAAGAGATGACAATAATAAGGGCTACTGCTAAGAGATTCAAAACCAACTGCTTCTTCATTGTAATTGCTGATCGCCGAGTATATATGACTATGGATGTCCTTTGAACGAAGCACTGAAAGACTATATATAACCAGGGGAGGAGAGAGGAGGGTGTATACACATGCACGCCATGCACGTGGGGCGTTTGGACGAGCAACACGTACAGGAATAGTTGAGGGTGGCAGATAAAAGTGTAAGCTGCATGAGACGAGCTTCAACAAGTGTATTTTGTTGCGGGTGTTGCATGAAGATGATGTTTGTTTGGACACTGCCCTTTAAATTAACACTGATTTAGACACCGAAAGTTATTTTTCACACTTATGAATCGTATGAGTAGTGGTATGTGACTAGGGCCTAGAAATGTACCAAAGTGCATGATTTTGTTTCTACAATATATAACCTACATATAGATGTATGTGTAATATATTATACACACGTGTGTGTGTGTGTGGAGTTGGAACGAGGTTTAGAAAATAAAATTAACATAAAATAAGATATAGGAAATCAAGAAATTTAAAACACCCAACAATGCACCCAAAAACCTGCACAACGTGGATGGATACAAATATGCCTTCCATCAACACATGCGAAGTTGTCTCCTTGGTCATCCACATCATCTCTCACCATTGAATTAAAGGCCTTTTCTTTGGTTTAGAAGATGTCAATCCACGCAGTGAAAATATTTATAATAAATGAGTGTGTAAATATTTTCACATATTGATATTTAAGCCAAATTACTGTTCAAGTTTAAGCATCATCTCTCACGTCCAAAATATAACAATGAATGGACCCACTATAGCATATTATTGTTGTTCTCCTACACACCCAACATATTTTGCAAAAAAATAATTTTTTTTACCTTTCATTGGTATTTATTTTCAATTTAGAAAATGATTGTTTATGATATCTTAAGCTTACTCAACAAAGGATTTTACGTCAAGTAAATATCTTCTGCTACAATGTACCTTTAATTATTTGTTTTAATTAGTAATTGTGATTGGGAAGTGCACTAGAGACATTGATAGGGAGGTGGAGGAAGTTTAGGGTTGAATGAATCAAGGGGAAACATTAGATGGGGGAAGATTCATGATGAACAAGGGGATTGAAGGAGGAGAAATTTTGGGTTGGGGAATCTATTTGAGGGAACATATGTGATCCTTAATTTTCTTTCACAAATCTTCCATTGCGTAAACTAAATGTAGTTTGTAAAAATAGACACCATCACTTCTATATAGGAAAGAAACAAATTATTGAGAAATTTTTGATAATGCACATACATCAGACGAATTTGGGATCTTTGGTCATTGTCACAGTACCATATTCATGTCGTCCATGTGAATTTTGTTCTACTGGGCCCCACCATTTCTTTTCACAATGATGTGTTTTTCCCATCTATTACAGTGACATGCCTACATATAATGTTTTCAAGGAAAAAAAATCATGTTCGGCATGACCTTCCACTCCACCAACATATGAAATTTTAATCGGTGTGTTATCCTACTGATTGGATACTGAACACCTAACTTAAGGAAGATGATTAATGCAACCCTCTATAGAGTTGTTAAGATTTGAAATATAAAATACATGTGGCATGAGGAAGGTATAGGAGAGTGCATAAATTTGTGTACCTAGCCAAAACCATATTAGACATGGGAAGAGTGTATCTTATTTGAATGTCAATGATTGGTATGTGTCATTGTCCTTCATCAGATTGAGAAGTCATTTACCAAGGATATCTTTTGAATGATTGTATATGTTTTACATTTAGGATAGGAGGCCCCACAAAAGGATCTCACGTTCCTCCTTCCACCTTGGAATGCACCTTGTGTTATATTTCATGACTTGTTATCCTCCTCGGACCATTGTAAAGTGAATGCTTTATATGTCCCCTATGCTTTAGTGGAATTCATGTTATCATTGAAGATTGTCCTTTCAATGAGCTTAAATTAATCACTCAACTTTTATTTGTATTGGATTTATATCTGGTTTTGGGATCAACAAGCTTCCATCGTTACATTGAGGGCCCTTCGATCTAGACATTGTATGTGAATCATGGCTACTGTATTGAGTATTACGATTCATAATTTTTCACATATAACATCTCTTGTCACAGCTAATGAGATCATTCAAGTTTGTAAAAAAATTCTTTCTTTTTCCAATACCTCATAAATTAATTACACATATATGTATTTCAAAATAGGAGTCTTGGTAGATGTACCTGAAATACATATGAGAAATGAAAGGTCAAGGTTTCTATTGGTGGTCATTAATGTACGGTGTTGTCAAGATTTTTGTTGAGGGAAAACCTTAATCACTACCTTTAATCCTAAAGAGAAACCCTAATCACAAATGACAATCACTACAAAGTTTATGTATCTCACAATATATGTAGAGTTCAAGATTAAAACATATGCAAGTTTCACTTGAAATTATTCATTGATCATGCCTTTCCTTCAGTGATATCTCTAAAGTAAATTGCCTCTATTACCTACACCATGCACCACCTTTCTGTTTCAAAATATTGGCACAAATGACATGTGCTTCATATATTCATAGTCATAACAAAGAAAGTTTTCACATATGTCCCTCCAAACACATTCCCCATCCCTGAACTTCTCCTCCCTCAATCTCCTTGTTCATCACCCCTCTTCCTCCTCCAATGTTTATCTCTCTTGAGTTTAACTTGTTTGTTGCATCCCGTTCAACGTTTCCATGACATATTTCACGTGTAATTGCTAGTAATTATAATTTTTAACAAACTAAGTCAAAGTCGAGCCTATGGTTTGAAATATTTTGTCAAAGATTTGAAAAGACTATGCCATCACTTGAGTTGTAATCATTTGTTTCTATTTAATTATGATCAAATTTCTAAGTGACAATTAAGTGATCATTAAATTTAAGATTGAATTATTTTATGCTAATTGAATGAATGTAAAATTTAAAATCATATATAAATGGATGTCAAAGTTAACATCTCCTTGAAGATCAATTGTGCAAAAGTTTTATATGATCGATTTTTTTAATTTAATAATATATTTGTTGTTACATTCACTTGTAACAAACTTTTTAAAATTTATTTCTTTAATAATATATTTTTTGTATTTAAATCATTTTAAATTTGCAATATCTAAATTTAAGATTATGAAATATATATTACTCATTGATATTGTTACACAGGGGAAGTTTTATTTAAAACTAGGTAATCTAAGATTTCCTTATAAATAAGTTCTCTTTTATACTAATTTAATTAATGTTGAATATATATTACTCGTTTATAGAAATTAAGGCTTTCTTTATGATTGAGTTTCATTTGTGATCGAGTTTTATTTATAATTGAATTTTTTTAGATTTTTACTAAATTACAGTGCATATATTATTTATATTTATATCATTTTAAATTTGTAATATTTAAATTTAAGATTATGAAATATATATTACTCATTAATTTTGTTACACATAGGAAGTGGTTTTTAGCTAGGTAATCTAAGATTTGCTTAAGAGTGAGTTCTCTTTTATAGTAATATAATTAACGTGGAATATATATTACTCATTGATGTTGTCATATATAGAAAGTGTGTCTCAAACATGTAAATTAGGGTTTTCTTTATGATTGAGTTTTCTTTTAGATTTTTATACTAGATTGCAATTATATATATAATATATATATATATATATATATATATATATATATATATATATATATATATATATATATATATATATATATATATATCATACATGTAATTTAGGGTTTTCTTTATGATTGATACTAAATTTAAGTTTTATATATTTTAAATTTTTTTATTGATGTAGTTTGAACAAAATGAAGAAAAAAGTTATTTAAAAAGTTTTTTTGTTGAAACAATTTATTAAAAAACAAATTTATAGACCACCAAAACAAAATCCATACTTGCTTTTATCTATAAATGTAGCAGAACAAAATGAAAAAAAAAGTTATTTATTTAATTTTTTTTAGTTGAAAAAAATTAATTAATTTTTTTTTTTTGTGGACTACCAAAACAAAATCCATACTTTAAAATATAAAATGAATAAATCTAAAGATTTCTATTGAAATAGAGAGAAAAAAAGAGAAAATATTTTCTGGTTGGTATTAATGGTTTAGCATCTTTACTCATATTTTTTTAAATATTGAATTTTTTGTATTACTCAGAATGACACTTGTTAGCTGAGTAACAAATGTACAAAATTGAACGCATTAAACTTAAAGTATTTAGTTTAAATGTGAATAAAATAAGAAATGCAAGGAAAACTTACAGTTACGCATTTAGTGTGTTTATTATCCTATTAAAAATAGCTTATTATTTTTTCTGGGTCTACCTGTTGCTGCCCAGGTTTGAACTGGGGACCTTCAGTGTGTTAGACTGACGTGATAAGCGACTACACCACAGCAACATACGATTAAGGCCTCTTTCAAAAGATACAAATATCACAAGTTCAAAATTAACAAATACAATTTTAGATTTGATTGCACTCACGTGATTAGAAGTCAGATGCATTTGACTAAATACAACTGCTGTCATATTATTTTCAAAATGCATACACACGTGGGAAGAAACAATTGTCGACCACAGCAGTTGGAAGTGCAATCCAGTTAGTGTTTGGCTTATTTTATCCATTCAACCACTAGCAGTCAAAACAATTTAAACACATGCGCTAAAAAATGCGGGGATATCTCAGTTGGGAGAGCGTCAGACTGAAGATCTGAAGGTCGCGTGTTCGATCCACGATCACCGCCTTAAATCTGATATAAAAATTCACCGCGTACCCATAGTGATGTGTGGAGTGAAGAGTCATGCAATTTATGTCGCTACAGGAACAAGTTTAAAACATACACGGATAGCCGAGTGTAAAAAATAATTTTTAATACACAAGTTGATCTTACAATTCGTCTTTCGTATTTTACTAATTTAGTAATAGAAATTGATTTCGTCTTTCGTATTTTACTAATTTAGTAATAGAAATTGATTTTTATGTGATTAACAAGTTTCTTACTATCTCCAGTATTTTCCAATATATTTAAGTTTAGATTTTTATGTGATTAACAAGTTTCTTACTATCTCCAGTATTTTCCGATATATTTAAGTTTAGGTTAGTCGGGTGCGTCTAGATTCTCCTTCTCACAATTGTGAGTAGAGTTTTCACCATTACCTCTCTAGGAGTAGGTAGAGCTTCTCCCCATTCACGACATCCTTCTCCTAATAAAAGTAATCGTAGCGATGGTGATTTGATTGCGTTGGACGTAGTGGTGGGCGGATGAGAAGCTCCTTCTCGGGCTAGATTTTGATTGCATTGGAGGTAGTGGTGGGCGGATGGAAAACTCCTTCTCGAGGCAACTTCTCCCATTATGCTCTTGCACTCTTACGATTTTGTTATCTAGGTAGGCTAAGGAAACTTAAGGAAAACAACAAATTGTTGGGTGGGATCCCATATCTGACATTGTAGTAAGAACCAATGATTGGGGGGCGGGGGCAGAAGTGGGCAAAGGAGGGGCGAGCAAGGATGCCAAACAACACACCCCCTTTGCCTCCTGTTACATCCAATATTGACATAGTACCGCGACCTGATATCTTGTTGTTTGTGTGGTTGATAATCCTTGCATATATTCTCCTTAGATCACTCTTTTGATTTATAAAATAAACTTTTATTAGTTGTATACATGTAATTATGACATTTTTTTGTTTTTTGTGATTTGATGAAATTAAAATCTTAATCAGAGAACTGAGATCGAATGAATATAACAGTAACAAACAAGATTGATCATGCCAAAAACAAACAAGTATAAGCACTAGTGAAATAGTATTCAGAGATTTGGGTTGGTTATGTGCTGGAAACTAAGTGGAATAGGTTGGATCTGGACTGAATATGCTTCGTCTAGAAAATTGTAATCTAAAACTCCATCAGAAAGAACCTCCTAGATAAGGACATGACCACATAGGTGCTAGTGTATGAGTTGGGCACTAATGTCTTAAGAACAACTCTGGATCCGATCTTCTCAGGGTGTGAACATATCTTTCTCATTTCACTCTTTGTCACATCCACTTCGTTGTAGGGTTCACGTGTCACATCCGAACCTAAAAAACAAAACCCTAGGTACCTGCACAAGGCTCAAGCAAACATTAGATGAAACAAATTAATGCATATGCTTGAGTCAGACTCACCTCAACTGTCACCCAACGTGATTGTCACTGAGCGTTGTACTATATTTCAAACTCTGTGTATTTCTAGTGTGTGTGTGTGTTAGGTTGGATTTGGACTGAATATGCTTCATCTGGAAAATTTTAATCTAAAACTCCATCAGAAAGGACCTCCTAGATAAGGACATGACCACACAGGTGCTAGTGTATGAGTTGGGCACTAATGTCCTAGGAACAACTCTAGATTTGATCTTCTTAGGGTGTGAACATATCTGTCTCATTTCACTCTTTGTCACATCCACTTCATTGTAGGGTTCACGTGTCACATCCCGAACCTAAAAACAAAACCCTAGGTACCTGCACAAGGCTCAAGAAAACATTAGATGAAACAAATAATGCATATGCTTGAGTCAGACTCACCTCAACTGTCACCCAAACGTGATTGTCACTGAGCGTTGTACTATATTTCAGACTATGTATTTCTAGTGTGTATGTGTGTGTGCGCATTCAAATTTGACAAAATGAGGGAAAAGGACAAAAGTGCCCAAAGGGGGTAGTAACGCATGGGCGCTCTTGTCCCTAATGGGTGGTATTGTTTGGGATGCTTGAAAGATATAATGGAAAACATAGAGTTGGATCATTTGTTTTCCAATATCCAAAAGTAAAGTTGTCATCCGAGAAATATAAATGATAAGAGTATCAAAAGGATAAAGCAATGTTAAAATTAAGGTGTCGTTGTTAATGTCTAGTTTTCTTGCTTATGAATCATGCATATAATAACATACTTATAGGTGTGATGTAAGTAGCAAGTGTGGTCGTGGGCGGGAGGAGGGGTAGAGGGGCGAGGGGGGATGCCTAACAACACACCTTCTTTGCCTCCTCTTACAATCGTTCTTGCTACTGCTAGTTAGGATCTTGTTGTTCGTGCGGTTGATAATCCTTCGATATATTCTCATTGGATCACTCTTTTGATTAAAATAAACTTTTATTAGTTTTAAATACATGTAATTATATCATATATTTTTATGTTTTATTGATGTTTTTTCTAGACTTGTATAGCTCAATGCTTTTAGCATTACAAGGTGTGATTTTTCCACACATTTTTGGTATAGTTAACATCATATTATCTATTATAAATAAAAGTGCACTTTTCAATCAAAGAAAAAACATTGTTGAAGTGGAGCTCTACTAGGGTTCTTGCATGCCACTTTGTTCATCCATGTTACATTGTTTTGTTGTCTTGTCATTGTTCATTAACATATTCCTTCGGATGTATTGGTTTCTCAAATCTTGTGCACTTTACCATCTTTTTCATCACCCTTTGCAAAGGACAAGCTATTTAAATAACACTTAGTCTTCCTTCCACAAATTTTGTTGCAAGTAGTGGCGAAAATGGCCCCCAAACACCCGAGGATATTTTCCCCCAAGATTTACGATGAGATAATGAAATTTTCCTAGCCCTTGATGTTTTGTTAAATATAGTTGTTGTGGAACCTATCATAAAATGGTATGAAGATCATAGTCTTATAGCTTATTACGTTGGTCACATTCCTTATGAAGATTCCCTCAGGTATTGGATTAGGCTCCACTATGAACCTCTTGGTATCCAAGTCTCTGGCATAAGGAATCTCATGAAGGGTTTATTTTTGTTTTCATTCAAAGAACCTTCCCATGTCCATGCCCTTTTGAATAAATCTTCTTTTTTGTTTTTGTGTATTACTCTTCATGTCCTCTCACCTTTGACTCGAGACTTCAAATTCTTGTACCAAATCTCCATCAAATGCTCTATCTTGATCAAGTTTCCCGGTCTTCCCATTCCTCTCTTGTAATTTATTCCAGTTATTATTAAGCCCATTGGGTAGGTTATTTGTTTCGAACAAGACCTTTTTTATTCAACTCAACTTAATAAACGAGTGTGTTTGGAGGTCGACTTAACCAAGGATTTCAAGGAGACCATAGACATTCTATTCGACTCTAAACAATTTTCTCATAAGGTGATCTATTTCAACCTTTCCAACACTTGTTTCAGGTGTCAAGCTCAAGACCAAAAAATATGATATTGTGCCGCTTGTGACTAGGCCCAAGTCCGTCGATGATAAAGTCATGGAGAACAAGCCAGATGCTTTAGGTAGCGGTGAGAGTTGGACCACTGTGACTAATAAAATATGGTCAGAATAAATAAACCCACTTCCAAAATCCCCTTCCTCTACTCACCAAGATGACAACATTCTGGTGTCTTCCGCTCCATGCCAACCATGTATGCTCATCTCAAACCCGTACAAAGTCAGGGAACATCCAATCAATTATTAGGGTCTAATTTTTGGATCTCTATTCAACCATATCAATGTTCATGTAGCCCACCCAGGGGTTGGAACAAGTCACCGAGGGGAGTTAATGGGTATAAACATTGCTCCATTTCCTTAGAGGATTTTATTAAACCAAACCAACGACCACTTTTGTCTAACAATTTTTGTGCTTTAGATGATGTTTCTAACTTGCATGATGGACAAGGGGAACTTAGCATGGACAAAATTCCTTCATGAATTTCATATCTTGGAATGTTAGAGGTCTCACTGAGTCCTCACAAAAGTTCTTTGTGGCTCTACATGTAAGAAAATTGAAACTTGGATTTCGTTTGTTTACAAGAAGTTAAAATTACAAGTTTTCTTCTACAAGCAACATTAAAGTGCATTATGTCTATTTTTTCCACTTTCACGCTTTTCTTAATGAAAGTCAAGGTGGTGCCATTATTTCCATATCCACTAAGTTTACCTCCTTGATTTTTTTCTAGAGGGAAGATCCATCTCATCGGTTCACATGGGTATTATTAAATGTCAACAATTTTGCCCTTGGTATCATCAATATTTATGCCTCTAATGATGGTCCTAAAAGAGTAACTTTATGGAGATGATATGCTGACAACTTGTTATTTTGTTTTTGTCTAAGTTGTGGAATTTCAATATGATTGAGCATTCCAATGATAAAGAAGGTGGTATGTCAGTGTATTGGAGAACATGAAAATTGGTTTTATGATATTTTTTAATGGAGTGTCTTTGAGATCCAACCCCAAAAAATTGCTACATTACATGACACAACAAATCAATCTTTCAACAAAATGATGGTAGTGACTGTGTGGTGGCCTTCTTTACTCAGGATGGTGGTAGTGAGACACTTGTTAATTGAGGAAAAAATGTACAAAATTGAAGGCATTACGCTCTCAGGTTAAATTATTATGATTTAAAATGTAAATAAATTAAAAACATTTAGGTAAACTTACATTATTGGAAGTAATATGCTAAGAAGGCTATGAATTTTAGAAGTAGGGATACAATTTTAATGGATTGAAATACCTTATTAGATCCTCTAATTATATGTTAGACTAACATGATAACCAATTACACCACATCAACTTATGTTAAGAGTTCTTTTTGAAACTAATCTCTTCCTAAATTGTAAAAGTTTAAGTAGGAGATAATAACTTCAATAGTGTTTGTAGGACGAAGAACCTTTGGTTACTTATGGCATAAATTGTGTTGGAAGATGTTCCCCAATTAATTTTGAAATAAATTGCTAGCTTTCAAAAGCTACAAAGATCACAAGTTCAAAATTAACAAATACAATTAGATTGATTGCATGTTCAGTTGGCACTCAAAATCACACTCACCTGATTAGAAGTAAAACACATGCTCAGGTTGTCTAACCACAAACAAGTGAAAACTTTCATCTAGCCACTATAGCTCATTGTGCGCATGGCATATACAATGGAAGAAAGTTGATTTAAACAAGATTAAAATTGACTAACCTTGTAAATGAAACGTGGCAGAGGCTTGGGAAGCCACGTGGCGCTATGTGGGCCGAGGATGGTTTAGTGTTACCGTCAACACCGCTTCGATTTGTTATCTCCACGCAATTTTATTGTTTGTATAATCATTTTTTGTTTGTTGTGTAGCTCTGTTCTTTTGGTTTGTGCTTTGGAAAGGACACGACTCGATCGACATGATAGCTCGCCATGGAGGAGTCACACAACTCACCTGATCTAAGGATGTAACTCGGTGATCAATAAAGACCCAGCTCGACTGTAATTCAGCCACCCAACTTGGTGTGAGTTTACTGCAGAGCTTGATCCGCCAAACTCGGTTCTTGATCGCATATCTGTAGGGATCATGTACCAGCCCGGTCTTCACCCAGCCGAGCCTGGTGTCAACTCGATTCAAAGCTCCCCTGCAACTCTGTCAACTAGCCCGCCAATATGCACAGGCCTCCAAGAATTCTGCCAAACTCGGCAGTAGAGCCACTTTTGGCTGTGACTATTACGTCCACCAAATTTAGTGGAGAAACCCATATTGGGGAGAAAAAAGTTCTTTTTATTTGAACCAATTTTTCTTGCAGAGCATCCTGGAATAGGATGTGGTGTCTGTGGACCCGTCCTTACCCAGTTCACAGACAAAATATGCAAACTTCTCGAACTCGAAAACATATTGTCGGGATGCAGGGGTGGGTTTGGGAAGCTTCCGGAGGAAACATAGGCTCTCCAAGTGGGCAGAAAACTTGAACAAACTTTTATAAACTCATCTGCAACCTTATTACCACGTTTGCTTGATTCTTCAGACTCCAAACTCTAGGTTTGATACCAAAATGCTGGAGGAAACAGGGAGGTATCCTACCTATAATTTTATTAATGAGGAAAAATCAAGTTACGTGGAAAATGTGTGTGTGTTTTTGTTGCACAACCAATATTACAAACAAAACTGTTATACATGTGTAACAATACACCAACCAATAAACCAACGTGAATATTAAACAAATATGGTTATAAAATCATATAATAATCAAACAACTAATTACTCAGAGTAACTTCCTAATTACCATAGTAAATAGTAAAAGCTATCTTGTCTATGGTAAAAAGTAACTAAGGTAAAATACAATGCATAATTACCTAATGTAAAATGTTTTACCTAAGAGTTCGACTATTAGATCGATAAATAGAATTGTTGTCATAATATTTTCAAAATCCATGGAAGGTGGGACAAAACAATTGTCGACCACATGCAGCTATGAACTGTAATTTGGTTGGTGTTTAACTTGTTTTATCCGTTAAACCACTAGCACTCAATAAGTTTTCAACAAAATTGTTTTGCATGAGATGAAACATGCAGGCATAACTCGTCTCTGAGAGAATCATATTGAAGATCTGAAGGTTGTGTGTTCGATCCATACTCACCGTATTGAATCAAATATCAAAATTCCTCAGTATTTAGATGCGGTAGATCGAACATACTTGCAATTTATATCGTTGTAGGGTTGGTGCAAGGACATGAACCCATACTTGACCGATTCGAAATCCATTTCTTTACATTTTGAGAAAATTAAAATAAGATGATTTTTATAAATATAGCCTTGCTATCACTGAAAAACAACACCCTCAGATTTTTCATGGATGGAATGAATGAGAAATCAACGTTTTTGGGTAACATGGGACTATCTCTCAAGTTGTGGGACTTTCTACTTAAGACATACCTCCAGATAATGTTGGTTCCTCTATCTAATCTTAACGCTAAACTACTCATATTGCTAGAAATGCAACTATCTAATCCCAATCTAACAATCCAAGGGACTAGGACAAGAAAGATGCATAAAAATGGGAAATCCTAAGCTAACAGAGGTTATAACACCAAGAAAAGGGGGAAAGACACTCTCAGATGAGTGGAGATGGGATGAAAATGAAAGAGGAAAGGGAAGACATGAGTGTCAAAGTACAAAACAACATTCAAACTCTCATTTCCATGGAGCACAACAAAAATAAACATTGCAAAAGAGAATAAAACATGCACAACACAAAAAATTTCAATATCTATAGGAAAGATAATGCAATAAACACAAGATATGGAAGAGAATAGCCACAAAACACATATTTTATTGTTTCAACGAGATGCAGAGTCCATTACAATGAACCAAAATTTTTTATAATTATATCATGTCTAGCTTGAAAATTAGACCCATTGAACCATGGTTATGGAGTGAAAGTCCGCAGGAAAAGAAGTGGGTCCACTAAACTCCATTTACTCTTGAAATAAAACTAATTCTCATGTTCTTCAATGCACCAAAGCAACAACAAACCACCTTCTTTATCTTTGGAAGGCTCAATCATATTGAAATCTCCACAACTTAGCCAAAAGGCAAGTGACAATTTGTTAGCAAGCCATTTCCATAAAGTAGTCCTTTTAGGGTCATCATAGCATAGACATTGACTATACCAAAAGTGCATTCGTTGACATTTAATAGGACTCAAATGGCACCATGTGACGGATCTTATCTCGAGACCATGATTTAAGAGCCAAACCTAGTGGGATATGGAAATACTAATGCCACCCCATAATTTGGTGTGAGAAGTGTGAAAGTGGTCAAAATCAAACGAGATGCACTATAAAGTTGTTTGCAGAATGAATCCTAAAATTTCAACTTCATCTAAACTCATAAAATATAAATTTTCAATTTTCTGACATGCAGAGCACACAAAGAATTTTTGTGAGGACTCTGTGAGGCCTCTAACATTTTAGGGTATGAAATTCATGAAGGAGTTTTGTTCATGCTAAGCTCCCCTTGATCACCCTACAAGTCAAAAGCATCACCTACAGTAAAAAAATTGTTAGACAAAAGTGTTTATTGGTTTATCTTAGTAAAATCCTCTAATGAAATGGAGTGGCACTTAGCTCCATTAGTACCTCTAAATGATTCATCACCACCCCTAGGTAGACTATGAGAGTATCGAGAGGGTTGCAAAGAGGTCTCAAATTTCACTCTAATGAAATATTTGAATGTATCTTGGATTTATAAGGGTTTAGGGTGAGAGTTCCCCATTGATAAGTGAGAAAGAAATGTGGGAATTTATTCATCCTGACGAGCGGGGGGTGAAGATTTGGGAAGTGAAACTGAACTAGTTTTATTCCCTGCGACTGTTTTTTATTGGTCATAGTGGACCAATAATCGTCGCTAGATGAGACTTTGGGTTTGTTATCTTTAGCTTTGTCCTTGACTGGCTTGGGCCTGATTCTGAGCGTATAGTATTTTATTATGTGGTCAGGGGCTTAACATCACAAATAAGTGTTGAGAAGGTTGAAATATACCACCTTTTTAGAAAATCTCTTAGAACCAATTTGGATATTGAAGGATCCTGTTAAATCCTTGGTTAAGTCGACCTCAACACACACACACACACACACACATGTTTGGTCGAGATAAGTAAAATGTTCTGGTTCAAAGTATACAACACACCTAATGGGCTTGACAAAATTCAGGGATGAAGGTCCAAAGAGGGAAGGATAGACCAGGTAATCGACATAGACTGAGACTTTGAGTGAAACTTGATCTGAAACTTTGAAGCCTCAGGTCCAAGGCAATAGGAGAAGCAAGGTAGTATAGAAAAACCAACAACATGATTTACTCAAAATGACTTGGATCTGGGAAGGTTATTTGAAAGAAAATAGGAAAAAACCTTTCGTAATATTCTTCATACCAATAACCTAGAGACCAAGAGGTTCCCAATATAGCCTAATCTAGGACCTAGGGGAATCTTCGAAGGGAGTATAACCAACATAGTATGTTACAAGATTGTAATTTTCATACCATTTTATGACCGGTTCCACAACAACAATATTTATCAAAACATCAAGGACTAAGTCAGTTCCATTGCCTCGTCATAGACCTTAGGGATAAACTTCATCACGCACTTGGGAACCATTATAGAAATTACCTGCAACCCAAATATGGTAGGAAAACAATGTGCCATTTAAATAGGCAAGCCACCCTAAAAGGGTGGTAAGAAAATTAATATTTAATGCACATCAATTTTGATAACCCAATGCATGTGATAGGAAAATCCAAGGGGGAGTGATAAGACTACAAAATAATTATGCCGAAAGGTGTTGTTAGAGGTAGAAGCTTGTGCCCACTCTGACATAGTCAAATTGCATGCAAAAATATTGAACTTGGATTCTGTGGACCATATTGACATCTTTTGATGAATTTGAACCATATATATTTTTATATATCTGTGAAACAAGTTTCCATTCGCTTCTGTTGTGATTCACCTATGAAATTACCTCACCATGTACATTTTAATAGGATGGGATTACAAAAATGACGTACGTACAACCACTCTCGTGACTCTCTCGAGTATCCCCTATGTATCCATCCTTTTAATTGACCCAGAGATGCAGGGACGTGGAATTTTTTTTATAAAAATATATCAAAATAATGAAGGATATTTGTAGAAGGGTTTGTATCTTCTTTCCAAAAAAACCCTTAAAAGTTTGTGTTTACAGAAGAATTATGAACCACATTATTTTTCAAGCGAAGAAGAGAGGAATTTGAACTTCCTGTATGCAAGTCTCTAAGCGTTGCTACCTACTAAGTCTTCTAAAGTTTTTTAGAAGCTCATATTTAATCCATGGTTTTCATTTCTTCCTTTTTTTTATCATTTATCTTATATGGTTAGTGCAACAATCAAAGTATGATTTCAAACATTGAAGACATGGATAATGAAAGTTGTAGCTCATCCTTAATGGATTATACAATTTAATGAGACTTTAAATTTTGAAATTTTTCAGCTCTACTAAGAAACTTGCCATGTTCTTCATTTATTGAAACAAATGATTTAGGTTTTTAAATAGACGATAAATTTTTAGAGTTGGAAGGAATCGAGTGTAGTAGGCATGCAACATTCATTCTACAAGAAAGGAATCTTAGAGAAAAATTCATCATGATTATACGAGAAGGAGCATCAGAACTTTGATTATTCTTCAACCCACAAGAGTATGAGACTAGCCAGGAACTTATTCCACCATTTTATAGAGGATAATATCAATGCAGAAGATAGTACGCCAACTTGCACATCATCATCTTATCTATATTTCACGTTCAATGCTGATGGTGCCTCCAAGTTTCATTACACTATCCTCAATAGTAATAAAGATAGTTTTCACAAGATTTCTCCTCCAACGCTACCAATGGTGATCAACCCTAGGAGGAGGAGAAAAGGAATTCATCACAAGGCCCGTCTTAGTAGTTAAAAACATATAGGTCTCTTAAATCCAATGTAAAAATAATAATTTTATTTGTCACATGCATGTTTCTTCAGTTTAGACGGCGAATGTAGATATAATCATATATATGCTTAATGTAAATACATAAATCTTGAGTATAAATTTGGTTGGGTAAAAGCATATATTAGTATAAAACCAATTTAGGTTTGGTGATGAAAATTTGGAATGATTTTTTGGAATAGTATAGAATGTTGTAAATGATAGGTATCCTTTGTGTCTTCCTTTGCATCGAGTTTGGGCACAAAATTTTGATCGAACAAATCGAATATAGAAACTTCCAGAGAATTATTTACACGTCAACAAGAAAATTCTAAAGATATTTTAATGGGGATTGCATTTCATACAACCTATTTATAACCATGTTTGACAGCTACAAATATTGAATCCTAAATTTACAGACTTATAACATGTGCAAAAATCATGCATAGTTACAAAGAGTTTGTTTAATTGTTACACATACAAACAATGCCTAGATGATACATTTACACAATTTTTAAACTATACTCTGAATACATGTTTTCCCAAAATATTCATTCTGATAAATTGACAACGCCCCATAAGAAACATCTGTACATGTTGTTGTAAAGACTCAAAATGAAGTTTTCAAAACCATCAAAAAGAGAAATTTACCCAAGAATGATAAACCTGTGACTTGGATTCTCCCTTCAGGTTACTTCATCACAATCAAAGATAAAATATATATGGGAATTTCCCCTTTTTCACAAATCAAAATGAATCCCAAAATTGCTTTGAAAAGTTTGCAAGTTAATCAACAATTACTACTGTGCAAACATATAACCAAGGAATTGTTTACCCACCATTTTAATCAACTTTTCCTTTCTAGGTGGTTGATTCTCTTCCATGTTTATATGAACCACTGCAAGGGTAATTTTCAATTTTGTTGGTTTAGAATTTCTTTCCTTGTTAAAAAATTTCAATTTTTTTCTAGGACACTGCCAACATTTATCAATTTCATGACCTTGCTTTTTACAGCGATCACAATTTTTCTTGTCCATATTTTTAGGAAACTTACCTAAACTTCTTTTCTCTAAGCACCATTTAGGAGAGTTATCTCTCACAATATTTTCTAATAAATATTTGTGTTTCCTACATTTGGCTACACAATGGTTAGACATCCCACAAAACGTGCATGGGTAACTATACCACATTTTCTGCATATCATAGCCAAATTTCTCAAATGGAAAGAGTGGATCAAGATTTTTACCAGTTTGTTTAAGCTTATGGTAAATAAGAGGTGGAGGAATATCAATACCTCTTCTTGGTGATCTCTTAACAGATCCATCTTCCGAGGTTGAAGAATCTCCTGATGCTAATGGGGAAGCCTCTTTGCTGTCAGAGACTTTTATTTTTTAGTGGTTTTGGAGCCTTCTACAAATTCCATTTTTCCTTGCATTAGCATACCCCAATCCTACAAAATGAGGTCATTCTTTAACATGTATGGGGTTAGATATGCCTTGATTATCCTTACCAAGGACAATTCCATTAAATCTCATTTTAATCAAAAGTCTAGATCTTATTCCCTTTGTGTTATTTTCAAAATCACCCAAAGCATTTCTTGAATCCAATTCTGTATGGGAAGAGGAATTATGTGGTGAAATACTTACAATTCATTCTTCTATCATATTAGATGCATCACTAGTTGATGGTACCTCTTTCTTTGATTCTCCACATTGTAATACAATTAAGAGCTCATCCTTGGATTCTAGCTCTTTTTTTAATGTACCAATTTGTTCCTTAAGGGAGATTAAATGACATCTCAGGAATGCATTCTCATCTTGGATCTGATGATTGAATGATTCAATCTGATCGAGTGTTGCCTTGTTAGACCTCTTGCCCATGTTTTCCTGCAACACATATACTTTCCAAAACAACGCACACTACAAATGGAAAGATCAAGCCCAAAATGAAAAACCACACTTAAAGAAAATTCAACTGAAGAAAATACCGAGCTAAACCAGCTTTGATACCAAAAATTTCTCAGAGATTAGCAAGTTTTGCAAGCGTTGATACCTAATCTGATATCAAATCTTGATCTGAAAATGGTTTTTACCCCATGGGTACCATTTTAAATTTTATTTGGATACTCAAAAATTATGATTTTAAAATTGATCAAGAGCATTTATGGATTCACTTTTGGGTGTTTTGAAACCCCAAATTTTCCAATTTCTCTTAACAGATCAATTTTTATTCTTAACTCAACTTTTGTGATTTAATTGGAAAAATTACAAATCCATTAAAATTTGATCACAAGTTGAGTTTCACAATGCATTCAATTTTATTTGTTCATCCAAAATTGATTGTGCATTCACTTTTTTGTTGTGGATAAAGGATTCTCAAATTTTAAATTCATCCAATTTTACCGTTAATTGCTTTGCTTAATCAATTTATTCAATTCCTTATACTGAATTTAAAATCTTATCATAAGCAACAAAACTGAAATAAAATACTCCACAAGTTTGATAATGGAGTTCACCCAGTTGGGCTACCTCTCCAGATTCACTTAATCGTGAATCGATCTATTAATCAACACTCAAAGTGCAATTTTTACCTTCCGATGTGACTAAGAGATCACTGTCACCTTCTTAAAGAGCTGATTTTGATTCTAAAACTCATAAAAAATGTCAGAACTAATTCCCAAATCAATCCGTAGCTCTGCAATATCTCCATAATGCGATCTCCATGTAATTGTGTCATAAAAACACCTACATCTGGAAAACTATTACACTCCATGAATAATAAATGACATCATTGTGTTCCTCTATGTATTGTGAACACTTTTCCTTTTTTAGACCAAAGTCTGATACAGAACCTAGGCGCTTCAAAAACTAAGGTTTTTGAAAACTACCTCTACATAGTCTCTTGTAAAACCTATTTTAAATAGCAGTGAGCTCATATTATAGCTTGACGAGCTATTTTGGTGTGTTGGCAGGGTGCATGTTTTTGATCCCGCAGGGCATGGGGTCGGTTCCCCCTATCCCCTTTTTCCAGTTAGATTGGGCTATTGTGGGGATAGTCCCACATTTCTCACAATGGGGATTGCATTGAGGTTTATATTAGGGGAGCTCTGCCCAATATTCTCGTGACTTCGGTCATGCCTTTGCATTGTGTTGTTCACCATGTATACATGGTTCTAGTGTATTCATTCAAATTCCCAAGGTTGGGCTAGCTGTTGAGTTAACTTACCACGTATATGTGGTCGCGCCTTTGCATTGTTTGAATTGCCCACGTTGGTTAGACCAAGCTGTTGGATTCCACGTAGTGGCGATCTATGACATGTTAATCCAATGTGCTAATGGATAATGCCTGAGTTATGTGGGAATGTAGCGGATTGAGTTGGTTTTGTCATGTATTAATCCCGAAATGGTGGGGAGTTGATCATCGCACTTAAATGTATGGATATAAGTCCCGAGCTATATGACCCAATGTTTGCTGAGTTACTTTCGAGCTCGGGTGAGCTACTCCAATGCAATGCAAGTCAATGCATTACACAATTCAAACATGTATTACAATATAATAACCATGTAATAAAAAATCCCAGATGTAGGAGGTATAAACACAAAGTGGTATATATATGCATAACCATTATAATGGTAATATGAATCAGAGGCCAAGGTACCCATCCAGAAAAAGAGTGTGCCAACCCTAGTTGAAGGCCCCCAACTAGAAAATAATGGGGCCCACCATTTCACAATCAAGTGTCAAAGACCAGTGCCTAAATAAAAAAAATTTCTCTTCATATCAACTATGCCACTTGTCGTAATGCAATTTGTCCAAGTTAGCAAACCTGCGCGTAGTCCTCGGAATTTTACATGTTGGCTGAAAATTTCAACGGACCATAACTTGCTCATACGAGCTTTGTTTTTTGATTTCTTTATATCAACGGAAATATCTTGAGATGATATTCAGTGTTGCAATGGTTTAGGGAGATTTAGGAATCATATGTGCTCAAAATATCCTCTGTATCATTTTTTATCAGCTTGCATAAACCATTTCCTTGGACCAAGTTTGATGGTCATATCTCTAGATCATACTCTTGATTTTCTGTAAACCAATTTCCTCTCTTGGCTCCTGGGTATTGCTAAATTAGAATGGACTTGATTTTTTGTGCCTAGAACTATAAATATGGTGTGAGAGTTGAGGATGTAGAATATGATATTCTTCACGGCTTTGACCAACGCATAGGCATGTTTTTCCGACTAGCTATAGTTTAACTCATGATTATTCAACAGGAATCTCATGAAAGCAATAGGTTCTTCTACACTTTCATCATTATTTTGGACCAGGATGGTAGAGACTTTATGCTCAGAGGCATAATAAATACATAATGAAATCTTTATCAAAATTGGGACATACCAGAGTATGAAGTTTGGAAATGGCTCTCTTGATTGATTCAAACGATACTTTGCCATCATCACTCCATTTGAAGCTTTCATAGGGCTTCATCATGACTGTGATGTGTTTAGTCAGCTCTCTAAATTTAGGAACAAAGCACCGAAGGAAGTTGACTTTTCCAAAGAATGAATGAACTCCTTTCTTGATTGTGGGTAGGGACAAGGCTTGAATGGCATTCAGTCTTTCTAGATCAATGCTTTCCCCTTATTTACTTACAATGTGTTCTTGAAGTCTTCCTTTAGTCACACAAAAAATGCACTTCTTGGGATTCAAAGATATACCATGTTTTTGGCATCGGATAAGGACCTACTCCAAGTGCTCGAACTAATTTCTTCACTTCTTTGAGAATACTGTCAAGTCATAGAGATAAATGAAGATGTAATGTTTTAGATATTTAAATGCTAAATCCATTGCTCTTTGGAATGATGCCCCAAATTTGATAAAACCAAAAGGCATTCTGTTGTATGTAAAATTTCCCCATGGAGTGGTGAAGGTTTTCTTAGTCCTATATTCTTCTGCCACTTCAATCTAGTTGTATCATGAGAAACCATCAAGTAGTGAAAGCATTTCATATCTAGAT